>JAHWFO010070514.1:109522-140138 GCA_023313115.1 Rhysida immarginata | reverse complement strand
CTATATTTTTAAAAAATGATTTCGCCCATTCGTATAGATCTTTCGGTGAAGTAATTGGTCGTCCATTAACTCGCTGCATACAATTAGACATTTAATTATTATATTTTATTTCAACTTTATTTCATTCAAATCTTCAATTCTGATGATGAGGTAAATACCTCGAAAACGTTAAATTTCACTACTAAATTTATACTTCAAGACTTCAAGTTTTTCATCATTTTCTTTTGACTAACCCATCAAAATTATATTGTACCTGTGAACTTTCATTTCTTGTGCCTGTGAACTTCATATCTTCTGACTAACAACAGACTTTCTTCCAGAATCATTCATCAAGATTTTCTTCAATAATCACACTTCATGACATATTCAACAATGGAGACTTTTCTTTTTTTCTATTTATTATTTATTATTTACAACTTTTACATTAAAAAAAGGAGATCATTAAATTAATAATTTATTATAACATACTCCTTTACTGTATTGATAATTAAAAAAAAAGTCTATCTAGCCTAAGTTTGCGCGGGATGTAAACAAAAGCACGTGGTGAAGTGAGATTCTGTTGGCTGATTGAGCCTTGCAACTTCCGTGTTCCAGGGCGCACATGAAAATGTAGTTCACAAAAGAAAACGGGAAAACTGACTTAAAATTGTAACAATCAGTTCTGAAAACTGGACTTTAAAGAATTTATAGATTTGCGTGCACGTCTTTTGACAGTACCTCCGAGAACATCGCAAGCCCCTTTACTATGCGAAGTCGCGAAAAAGTTCCATTCAGCTTCTACATCATGATATTCTTTATGATAAAGTAAATTAATGAAATTTGACTTGTTTTTGTACTGAGAACCAGCACTGTCGGAAAAATAAAGTATTTTGTTAACATTTTTTAAGCCCAAATTATTTTTCAAATAATCAACTAATTTGCAATTGAATAAATTTACTGCCACAGAATCATGTTGTAAGTTTTCCGATACTAGTGCGAAATTTTTATTTTTTATTTCATTATTTTTGTTTTAATAAATTGCATAAGGATGAAGAATTACTTGCTTAGCAGGCCAGTGGTACGACGGAATAGCTTGACAAAAATGATGGCATTCGCATAAAAACAAGATAAGAGGATAAAAAAGGGTTTGTTTTTTTCAAACCACGCTTTTATTCTTGTTTAGCAACAATAAACAATGATTACATAACGAATGTCCTAACGAATTATTTGTTGTGGCAATTGGACAATTCCTAGTAATGAAGTAGTACCATTAGAACACGAATCAGTGAACCGATGTGAAAAAAAAAATAACATGCATTGTCATTGGTCCTGTGTATGTGTATCAAGTTTCAGCTCTCTAGTTTGTCCGGAAGTTGGTTTAATATTGATTAAAAGATTTGATCCGGACACACACACAGAAAAGCACGCTAAATAAAAGCGTATAACAAAGATCACCAAATTTTTTTTTTCAAATTTTAAATCGTTAATGAATATAGATTCAATGTGTTTTTTCAAAATTGTTGAAATCGATTGGGAACATTAAAAAATATTCATTTTTTTTTTATTAAAAATTTATTTATTTCTTATACACAAAAAAAAAATTCTCATTCTTTTATGGTTTGTTACTTGTTATCTTAAAAATTTCAAAGAGGTTTGAAAAAATTAGCTTAAGATATGACTTTTTAAACAAAAAGTACCAAAAAATGTATTTGTTTATAACTTTTTAACAAATGGAAATTTTTCAAAAATATTTTGGGAGTTTTAATACTTCATTAAATACTACCAAATTATAATAAAGGTTTTAAATTTCACGACGTGTTTATTTTTGAGGGGCCCACTACAGTAATTCTTACACGTAATCACATTGGTAAATCCAGTATCCTAATAATAATAATTACGAATGTCTGTAACGACCATAGAGGAGAAATAAGATTGAGAGAGCATTCGCGTGCAGTGAGCGATTTCAGATGCCAGCATCGAGGCGAAATAGCCAACTGCGATTGGGGGACGGATGGGAGCGAAGCGACGCTGTTTACAATATAAACAGTGTGTAGTTTAGCATTTTCAGGAATATACTTTTCTATTAGAGGAATGTTGTTCCAAGAGTGGCATAAGGGGAAACTGAGGGCTTTGCACGCTCTATCTTATTTCTCCTCTATGGTAACCTCTAGAAATTAACGTGAATTTTGTTCGAAAGATGGTAAAATTTGGGTGCACATCATGGCATTAGTATTTTTATTGTACATAACCACTGGAAGTGAGTGCCTCTCGAAATTTTCTTTTGGACGCGTGATTTTTTCACGGGAGAAATACTCGTCTATAATTATATCAGGTTGTCCGGAAAGTTTCTTCCCGATTCCTGACGCGTGCGCAAACAATTCTGTATCTCGAGTGTTTGTCAACAATCCATCAAGACCAATCGCCAAAACGAGTTCAGAAGAAAGCCGGTCCTGTTCCATCAAAACAACGCTCGCTCGCACACTGGCACCGCCACCTCCTGGACCTTGCACGAGCTCCAATGGGATATCATGGCTCACCCCCCATATAGCCCTGACCTAGCACTCTCCGACTACTACCTTTTCTCCCACCTGCAACTCCATCTTCCGGGTGAAATTTTTAAAAGTGCAGAAGAGTGCAAAAAAGAGGTCGATTTGTTTCTAGGGTTCTTCGTGGAGGAATCGAAAAGCTCCCAAAACGTTGCGAGAAGATCATCGAGTTGGATGGGGAGTACTATCCTCGTTAGTTCAATCATTTTGTACATATTTTTTGCGTTCGAAATAAAAATTCAAATCCGGAAGAAACTTTCCGGACAACTGATAATAATCATGATTCAAACTATCTGAACAGCATCATCAACAAACTATTTAAAAGAATATTTTTGATTTGGTTATATTCTAATTTTAATTTTCCTAGGAGGAATATTAATCTTATTTTCATACATTTTATCCTTAGCCTCAAACGAAACATTTAATATATTAAAAATTCTACCCACAATTCCGGTTTAATTTGTTCTTGTATTCTTGTATTTATTAATTATACATCAATTAATTTTTACAGTCTAGTATTATTATTATTATTTTTTTACTTAATAAAAATTTAATTTCCTGTATCATACAGTATGTGATCAATTTTTGCAATACTTTTTTACAGTTATAATTTCATTCTGAAAATGAAGGATACTGAAGTTACACTATGAGCAGTTTGGAACAAATGTCCGGACCCCCTTTGAATCACACAATTCACAAAGAGGTTGCATGCCCGACAACCCGCATGCACAATTTAAACCTCCTCGCTCCTAGCATCAACCTCTTCTTTGATGTGATATAACTTATGAATCCGAACCAATTTTTTTTAACCACATCGAACATCGAATCTCCCCCCCCCCCCCCCCATTTACTTCCCTTTCTAGAAGTTTTATTTTATGGGTGTGTTTCACATGTGGAAGGTTTCAGATTTACTCTACCCTCATAAATAACATGTCCAATTCGGTATTTATGCAACACTGCCATTTCTCATATGACACGAACTGGGACTTTTTTCACAGAATGGCGGATTCCTAAAATAAAATAAATAGCACGTCACATTGTGCTTTCATTAAAAGATGCAAAAATGTACTACGAGTGTATGTTCTCGTAAACATGTTGCAACAAAAATCGCAGGCAGTTGAACAGCTATTAAATAAAATGCTTATCTTGTGAAGTAGATAGTTTTTGCTTCAGTTTTTCCTAATTATACAGTCCACAAGATGAAGGTAGTAGCCTCTTTGACAGTAGATCAAGTACATTAAGAACTCTATAAGTAATCGATCAAAATTTTCTATTAATTTTTATTATAGATTGTAGAGCTATTTCTGAAAAATTATGATTTAGCAGATCACGGATGGAAGTTCACGAAATGGCAGCAGGGGAAGCAAGAAGTTTTATGAAATGGCGGATGGAAGCTCACGAAATGGCGGCATTATCAATGTTGATCTAGGACTAAGCTGGTCCGTAGATTATAAATACGCAAGCTTTGTTAGCATTTAGATCATTACTATGACGTAAAGCTTCTCCAAAATGACGAGAAATAATATGGGAAAAAATGTATCCCATTTTCTTCCTTTTTTCCCCTGGAATATAACGGGGTATCTTTGCTTATATACTTACACGGGATCTTTATTTTTTTACTTGTATCCTTAAATGAGGAAAATGTAATAAAATAATTTAAATATAAAAATGACGAGTTTTATATATTCATAATGGTAATGCACATAAATACGCATACTGTACACTCATACCCTAATTCATCTGAGCTTGGCTAGGTATCATTGGGCCTCATCAGAAATTGATTTCCTTCATCTATTCATTGTCTCACAGATCTTATGTGACTGCTAAGCCATGTTATTTTCAATTTATGAAGGTTTTCAAATTTAATAAAAAAATTCATAAGTAGATTCATTATTTTACACACGTTGTATTGTATAGTGTATGCAGTTATAATTTTATAATGTCCATTTTACAATACAAGACATTTAAACATCTCAACTGAAAATACTGATGATGTCCGAAAGGATGAAAATCGATTCTATATCTAAACAGTAATAAACCAATTGTATTGTAAAATGGACATTATAAAATTATAATCATAAGTAGATATTTCAGCTTATTGATCACTTAAATATGACGAAATTACATTTTAAAAATTTTAAAAATTATACATTTTATAATCAAAATTCAAACAAATCACAAATTATGGTAGAGCTAACTGTTGTTTCATGTATTTTATTCTCTGTCGAGCCATTTTCAGGTTCACCCAAACTGTAAGATTGCAGGAAAATATTATTATCTGTATTTATTTATATCAAATGCAATATGAGTTATACATTATCAAGGAAAGATGAAGGTAGGGATTATTGGTTAGATTAAATACCTACCTTCATCCGTTCTTGGTTATACATGTATTAAATAACTGCGAGAATTTATTTAAAAAAAAATCCCGATTAGCATTTTGCATTGTCATTTAAGATTAGGGATTGCATTTTAATTACATATTTAGCGAAAATTTAATGCTGGTCTTCTTCAATTTGAGAATTGATTACTCATATGATGATTACATTTAGAGACTGCAGAATTTGATTAAACAAATGACTACAAAATTTTGATTTAATAACTGCGAGAGTTATTTAGGGATATTCAGTAGGGAAACAGAATGAAAATATTCTGTTGGCTATTCCTTTCTACAGGGTGTTTCAAAATTATGTACAATAAATTTAGTGACATATTCTTCAGGTCAAAAGAAGACGAAAATGTTCTATAGCACTTGTCTGGAAACGATTTGTTTGCGAGTAATCCAATATCATACAGTAGGGAAAAACGGTAGTTAGCGGACGATATTTTGCCAATGGATACAACGTCGTCATGCTGCAGACCCTAGTTGTCTCAGCCAGATACTTTTCACGGACGAAGCAACCTTCACCCGGACAGGAATCGTAAATTCTCACAACCAGCACCATTGGGCAGATGCTAACCAATCGAGCGCATCAAGAGCGTTTCTCCGTGAACATTTGGTGTGAAATTGTCGGAAATAACTTAATTGGCCCTTATGTGTTGCCGCCACGATTGACTGGGCGAACGTATCTTTTGTTTCTGCAGAATGCATTGCCAGAATTACTGGAAGATGTTCCTCTTTTGATAAGATCTAACATGTGGTTCATGCATGATGGTGCTCCAGCACATTTCAGCCATGTTGTGCGAGCACACCTTAATGCTGCATACACGAATCGGTGGATAGGTCGAGGTGGACCGGTAGCCTGGTCTGCAAGATCACCCGACCTTAATCCCTTGGACTTTTTTCTGTGGGGTCATGTGAAAACGATCGTCTACAGCACAGAAGTTCCTAACATTATGGATCTGCGACAACGAATTGAAAATGCATGCCAAACCGTTCGTAATGCTGGCGACGAACTCTTCCATGATATCAGACGGTCGCTCATGCAACGAGCCGAAGCGTGCATGGGAGCTGGTGGCGGGCACTTTGAACAATTCCTGTAATTTGGAGCCACGGGTTTAGTTGGTTGTATCGCGTAAATAAATCGTTTCCAGACAAAGTGCTATAGAACATTTTCGTCTTCTTTTGACCTTAAGAATATGTCAATAAATTTATTGTATATAATTTTGAAACACCCTGTATGTATTCTGCTGATAGTCTCAGGGTGAGCGAAATCAAAGGGAAATAATCCACACTTAAATTTTACTCTAAGTTTTACAGTTTCAATATTAATTTATTTTTAATAATTTAATATTATATTCAAAGTTAACATTATTAACTTTATTATTATTATTATTATTATTATTATTATTATTATTATTAACATTATTAAGATTATTAAATTTAAATAATTATAATTAAAAAGCTATTTAAACAACACATTAGCATGAAATGTAATATTAAGTATTAAACTCGTGTGGATTATTTCCTTTGGTTGACTGTACATACAGCGATTAAGTTAAATCAGGTATGGATGAAGGTAGAATAAATGTTAAATTCTACCTTCATCCATCCCTGGTAAAATAAATTAGTTTGGACAAAGGATTACAATCATTTGTTTAATATACTTATATATTGTGTGTTACGTGTGTTTACAGGATTATGATTGGTTTTTGATTGAATAATTTGAGTTTTTCAAAATCGGAATAATTAGAAATATATGTAAAGAATAAACATTAGGCAGCATTCTTTTAAAAACAAATTTTATTAAACACACATCTTTCTTCTTTGTATAAAAGGGTAAATAAATGTTATTTATTATGGCACACCGCTATTTACAAAACGGCAGTTTTACTTAAAATGGAGGGCAGCGTTGAGACTCATGATGACTTGATATTTATAAAATTTCGACTTTTGTATCACGAGTTTATTAAAAAACTTAAAAACAACAAAAAATATATAAATAAAACAACAACAACTGAACATACATGATAGTGACAGTAGTTTATTAACATATTAGTCTTCATAAACTTGTGATAATTTGTATCAAAGAGTTTAATATCATTTACTAAAGTAGCTAATTACGGAAGCAATAAATTTAGGACATAAAATGGCGAACAGAAATCTCACGAAATGGTGGTCGTATAGGGAGGTATGTATTTATTCCCACGAAACTCCCTATAGTCACGAGTAGTAGTTGTAGAAAATCTCACATCGTCAGTTTCGTAATAAATATCACATATCCATGAATTTATCTACGTTTTAGTGACTGTTAGATGGGAAATTCTATTTATGGAAAAGAATACTTTAAATTATGTAATGTTTTATTTATCACAACGATAATTAAAAACTGTTCTTAATTTACAAATACGAATTGTGCAATCACATCTTCTTACTGTCATTTCCTCTGGTTCGTAGGATTCGTGATATTAGAAATCACGCCCCTGTCGTACAAAATTAAAACCAATTCCTAGCGCATCTGTCTGTCAGTTCATGAAGGATCACGTCCACGCATTCTAAAATCCGTAGATACTCATCTTTTATCTAATACATTGTATTTCTTTGTGTAATAAATATATAAATGTGTTAATAGTTAATGGATTATGACAAATATTTAACATTTCGCTTTTCTATTTTGTTAGTGCCCCCTCTGCCTGCCAACTCGCGCCATTTCGTGTCATAACAAAAATATAAAGTTGCTTATTTTTCATAAACATTTATCTACATATTTGTCTATCTTATTAACGATTACTAAAGCAGTTGATAACGATTTACATTAATCAATAGTTATAATTTTTTTTCTAAATAAGTAATTCATAATAGCTTGCGTAACCATTCCCTTTTCTTAGCCGCCATTTCGTGAAGCTAAGATACGAAATATTCCATGTGTTCCATGTATCAGGATTTACTTCGTTTTCCAGTAGTAATTGTATTTGTGAAGCTTTGTCATTGTCTGTACTGTTTTCGGGAAAAATAATATTCATGTATGAATGTTTTAATATTTGTCAACATTAAATTTATATTACTTCATTAATATTATTTCAAATTAAGTATTATTACTATTTTGGGTATAATTTATTCCCACAATTTTTTGGAGTGAATCTTGTAAAATTAATAGAAATTGGTTAAAAGGTTGTGATTTCAAAAACGCAGTATTTGTCCAGTTTCTCTCTTTATTTAGGGTATTAGTGTCGATAATTTCCGTTCACAGTTCTGGAATGGCGGATAGAAATCGACCGATCACATAATGTGTTTCTTTAGTAATACTCTGTTTTTTTTTAGTTAAAGTAGCTTATTGATAGGCCTAAGCTTGGTTAATTTTGATGTGGATAAATCCTGCATCTGGATTATTTTTGAAGCGGTAAATAAACTGGCAATTTTATAGTGCGATTTGAAATAAGGCCCGATATTTTAGTTCCTCCCAACGAACAGCATTCATTTCACCCCCTGATTTTAAATAATATCTTTTTAATTTTAACTTTAGAAATATGTAGATTCTTTAATTTTATAAATAGACATATAAATATAAAATTAAAAGTGAATAGCTAATCCTTTATTCTCTTAATAATGCACTATCTTTTTATCGCAATAAATTTATTAAAAAAATATATACATCAACTAAAATTCATTGCTGTAGTTTTTGATTCTTGCTGCCACAAATGGCAGATGATTTTTTTTTGAAACAGTGGTTGGGACAGAGACTCCTTTATAAAATTTCGCTAGTAAAGTACTCATTATTAATGGATAAGAAAAGGAAGTTATTCTTGCACTATAACTTATCTATATTGAATGGAGTTTAATACAAATATACTATGTATTTATGTAAAAACATTACTTCGACATGCCATTATACATGAAATGGCGCATAGAATGGCTTACGAAATGGTAGCTGGTGAAAGTTATGTATGAGGAAATTACTATCAAAGTGAAAGGATATTGATTGGGATTGTTAATAAACTGATAGCTAGTCGCACTTTTGAAGCAAGAAATAATTTTGATATGAAGTTTCGTTTCGGAGTTAAAAAAAATTACAACTTATTGATAAATTATTTAAGGGGATTCAATGTTTAACAGATTCGTTTTTACGCCCAGGTAACTCTGCAGTTTTTTATTGAAGTGTACAATTTCAGAAATTGTTTTATTTTTGTATTTAGCTTACATTAGTAGGGTCTTTCAGAGAAATGCGAGGCTCAGGATAAGTAATATTTTTAGGCCCTTCAAAATTTATTTTCTTGACAAAATGTCAGTGAAAAATACCAAATAACAAACTATTTGCTTCAGTATCCTTTTATTTCGTATTAATGTCACTTTGCATTCCCCTATATTTTTATCTAACATACAGATGAAGTGGACTTAAACAGAGTTACCAAGTTGAGCCCCCTAATACAGTATTGTGAGCCGCTCCACTAGTCTGATAGACGCTGGTTCGCCCCCCCCCCCCGAACAAAACAGCCCGGAGAAAAAACCCCGACAAAACCCCTCCCGGGATATTGATTCGGAAAAATTCGGATAATTAAAGTTTATTGATAGTAAATAATTTACCGATTATTTAACATTTAGAATTAGACACCAATTGTGGATATACAGTAGATTAATAGTAAAAATTATGAAAATCTTGGCCACATAAAATAGGTTTTACTTCTTGAAGGGGTTTTGTTTTTACAATATAAAAACATTTTTGATGTTATATTTTAAATTTATAACCGATCCTGTTATTTATTATTATTAATGTTATCATCATGTATCAGGAAAATATTACATTAAATTTATTACCGAATAAAAAATTATACTAAAGAGCCATTAAAATGGATATTTATTCCAATGACAAAGCAAATTTGTTATTCAAAAAGTCTAATATACACTACATGATCAAAGGAGTTGGGACACCTGTTGCTCTACTGTAAAGCCGCAAAAAGCTTTAATTAGTAGTGTGTAGGACCACCCCGAGCTGCTATCACTGCCTCCACCCTACATGGCATACTGTCCCCAAGTTTACGGTATGTGTCCACAGGTATTGACCTCCATTCCTCGAGCAGTGTCCTGGTCAGTCCCTGGACAGATGTAGGGCGAACCATTCTGGGTCTCACACGTCGTTCCAATTCGTCCCAAAGATGTGCGATCGGGTTGAGATCAGGACTCTGGGCGGGCCAATCCAGTTCTTCAACCCGCATCTCGTCACACCAGTCGGATATGGATCTTGCTTTGTGGCAAGGCGCATTGTCGTCCTGGAAGAGGAACAGTCCGTCACCGAAGTGTTCCCACAGCGCTGGAAGTGCCCCGTTATCCAGAATGGTCCTGTAGCCATCAGCATTGAGGTTTCCGTCCACCTTGATGAGCGGGCCCAGTCCAGTCCAGGAGAAACATCCCAGGTGTTCACAGGGGTGTCCCAACTCCTTTGATCATGTAGTGTATGTAGTAATAGTAACCATCTCACAATAAATAGACTTACAAAGAAAATGCATTTCTCTGAAAACATACTCACTATTCTCATCATATGGTCGTTTTACTGGTACGGGGACGTTCAAGAAATACGTCACCCTGGTTTTGGCCTTTTCAGACCCCCCCCCCCCCTCGCACAAAATGGCCATTAATCCCCTCTTTGTCTTAGCTTGCTCTTCTTACAAGTTGTCTTCTCTTACATTCATTTGAAAAGAAATGCGGAGAGAAGGATGTGTAGATTAAGTGATTTTTTAATATTTAAAAGGATGTTATTTTATAATATGCGAATTCTTCAGATTATGACCAAATAAATCTTGTGTTGTAATTAAAAAACAAGCGAAATATACCAATACCTAGAGAGAAGGCCTGCGCACAGAAACGTGTATATTTTGTTATGTCATCATAAAAGTCATTTTTTATCGTCTTTCTACCAATAAAAAGTTCACAGGCCTTATTAGTACTTAGTATGATGACGTAACAATGTGCAACGGCCTATCAAAAAGTTCCCGGAATTGTAGTCTGGCCAGTGAGCGCCGTAAGTCTGGAAAACGCCACTCTGTAATCAGCGCCCTCTACATCCCAAGCGCGCGCACTTGAGGTTGCATCGTGTTCGGACGTGTCATTTGGGAGTTGTAGGTTGCCCCCTGCGACTTTTGGCTTTTCAACACTTTGAAAATGGGACAACGGGTTCAACGTTTTGTGTCAAAAGAAGAGACCGAAGAAAGTGCGACAGCCGGTCTCAAGTCCATTCCAAAGGAAGAGTTCGCACGGGCTTTCCAGGAGTAGCAGTCTCTTGGAGTAAGTGCGTGTGTGCCCAAGGAAAGTACTTTGAAGGGGATTAAGGCCGCGATGTGTATACTCTATCCTGTCACCGACCAGACTACAATTCCGGGAACTTTTTGATAGTCCCTTGTATGACGTTTTTATGCTCAGGCCTTCTCTCTAGGAGGTGTTGGATATACATGGTGTTCACAAAAGATTATACATGCGAGGGGGTGCTGAGAAGTTCCTGGCTTTGCCCAGAAAGAGTAGAGCCGGAGGCATGAAATCACATACAGTATTTATTCAACATACTCTCCCTTGAGAATGATACACTTGTGAAAGCGTTGTCGTAGCTTTTCAATTCCGTTAAAAAAATTTGTTTGATTGGCCCCCAAACTAGCCCTCAGCAACATATTTGACGTCAGAAATGTCCTCAAAACCCTCCAGGTGTTTCTTTAAGTTTGGGGACAGATAACAGTCAGACGGGGCTAGGTCAGGTGAGTAAGGGGGATGATGAACCAATTGGCAACCTAGGGTGTGCAATTTGGCAGCCACAACGTTATACGTGTGCGCAGGTGCATTGTCCTACAAAAGGAGGATTCATTCTTTTAGTCAACTTCCCAAGGCGTTTCATCTTGATTGCCTCCCTCATCTGAACCAGAAGGTTAGCAAATGTCCGGATACAGAAGAGCTCTGGGATAGGTAGTCAACCAACAGAATACCGTCTTTGTCCCAGAAAACAGACGCCATGACTTTTTTGGCAGATTTCTGGGTGCGGAACTTCTTCGGCCGTGTGGACCCGCTGTGGCGCCATTCCTTTGATTGCTCCTTGGTTTCTGGATCATAAATGTGGAGCCAGGTTACATCCTCAGTCACTAACCTCGCCAAAAAGTCCTGTGTAGCTTCAAAATGGGCAACAACGGCTTTGGTTGACTCAAATCGTTCCTTTTTCTGATCAATGTTCAAACATTTCGGCACCCACTTCAGTGAAAGTTTGCGCGTGTCGAGAATCGTGCAGATGATGAACCCAACACGCTCTCGGGAGATGTCCAGTTTCTGGGCTGTTTTTGTCGGATACTCGACGGTCCTCAAGAATCAGCTCATGGACGGCATCGCATATTACTGGGTCAGTTGCGGTTGGGGGGAGGGGGCGCAATTTTATATGATTCTATCTTATCACTGAAGTTGAAAAGTGTAAAGACCTCAGAATAAAAAGCCGGAAAACCTGTTTCAGCGATTACGGCGTTGCTGAGTTTTTAATTGAAGGGCTCGGGGCAAAACGACCTAACCCACAGAAAGAAATTCTTATACTTGTAATAATTACTGCTTGTGAAATCCATTTACAATATGTTTCAGTAACAATTGCACAAGTAAACTGAAATCACAGTAAAGCAAAACATAAACCATAGAGATTTACAGATTTTTAAACAATATAACATCACTTTTCTCAAAAACTTCTTCCTGTGGGTTAGGTCCTTATTGCACCGAGCCCTTCAATTAATTAAAAATGCAATAATAAAACGCTCCTCTATAATTTTATCGTGTCAGTCACTTGTTTTAAACGTTGCTTTTCAATATGACTTTGATATAATTGCAGTCGGCTGAAATCTATGTGTCTGCGGTTTTTGCAATTTAATTTTTTTTTACTGATTTTTGATATCCTAAAAATAAAATTGAACTTATCGGTCGGTGTACCGTATACAGGGTGAATTTTATGTACACCGACAAACTGCAGGGAATGGTTCCTGATTGGAAATGGAGTAAAAAAGGTTATAACCACTCCCTGCAGTTTGTTAATGTACTTAAAATTCACCCTTATATCTATCAAAAGTTTCGCAAACTGATAAACACTAAAACAAACTTCAGTCACCTGTATATTGCTGCGTTTAAAGGGGGTGGATTTTCAAAACAGGGTAAAAAAAAAAATCTAAACAAAACAAAATAAAAAAACCCGCTTTTATATTATTTTATCGTGTCAGCCACTTGGCAGGAAGCTTTCTTAATTTGTAAAAAAAACAACAACAACAAAAAAACAACATAAAAACACAAAAAAATAGTTGCTGAAATCTGCTCTGCTGATTTCTTTCATTGGCTGACGTTTCTTCATATTTATTTTTATAAGACTTTTATCGCTATGTAGGTAGTCCCAAGAAATAATCCAATGTTTTTTATAAATATTTTCTTTTTCCTTTTGTTGTACATAGCCTATGTTACGCGCAGATCGTGAAATCGCACAATTTACGTAATGCGTAACTTTTTGCTTATTTCATGAAATGTACAGTCGGCAAAGGGAAATAATCCACACTTGAATTTTACTCGAAGTTTTACCGTTTCAATATTAATTTATTTTTAATAATTTAATATTATATTTAGAGTTAACATTATTAAGATTATTAAATTTAAATAATTATAATTAAAAAAGCTATTAAAACAACACAATAGCATGAAATGTAATATTAAGTATTAGACTCGTGTGGATTATTTCCTTTGGTTGACTGTACAATACCGTTGCACAGTTCATGAAATGTGTAGAATTTTACGCGATTCATGAAATGTGCACAACGATTTATGCTCTTTTCATGTATTGTACAACGACAAATAATCTGTAATTTCTCTCATTTACTCACCTCTGTTATTCTACCTGTTATTGCTGTATATCAATATTAATGCTGCACTGTTCTGTATTGTGTAAATTCTTTATGCAATTTTACCTCAGAATTCGTAGTATTTTCATTTAATTTCTCACTGATGTCAGTTACAGTGAGCACTATAAACTATTATCACATTTCGTTGCTGAGTTATAACGTTTCAAAGAGTATATACGTACATCAATTTGGGACACTCTGTAAATGAATCCGCTCTATGCCTTTGAATTGACGGCTTAGGCTTGTCATTTCTCAAAATTGCAGATTTAAATTTCAATATTCTAAATGTATAAAGAAATATCAAAATTGATTTTTTTATTTATATTTTAATATTTTATTCATTTCAAATATTATTATTATTATTATTATTATTATTATTATTATTATTATTATTAAATACTTTATATTAAATACTTTTACGAGTCTACATCCCATTGGGATTAGAAAATAATATGCTTGCAAGTTAATTTGGCACTTTGGTGGTGCATTAAGTACTGAGAAATTAAAAGTCTAACATATAACTTCTGACTGCTACAGTCCGTACGTTTACACTCCATTATGTTAAATCTTAGTTGTTCAGGAAATCGGTTCCAAAAGTTAAAATAAATTCCTTAACCTAGCAGATACAATCATGGGAGATATTGTGTGTCGTTCTGAAGAAGACTTTTTGAGCCAGGTTGAAACGAAATGTATCTATAATAAGTTATCTGTTATAGATATTTTAGAAGAAGAATCTATTTTTGATATTTCTTAGCAGTTTAGATTACTGAATTTTAAACTTGCAAATCTGCGAAATATTTGATCGTTTAATGGTTTTAAAATAAATCTTTTATAGTTATTCATTTGTGTCACTTTTTTGTTGTTACGATATAAATAATAATCTTCTATATATATAAAGAAGGATGTTTGTGTGTGTGTGGGTGGGTGGGTCTGTTTGTATGTTTTTTATACAAATCTACAGTTTTATTCCGATCTTGATAAAATTTCGCATACATGACCTTCAAAGCATGAGGAAGGTCACTGTCTACCTCAGATTTCGGAAAAATAATAAATATCGATAAAAAAAATCGATATTCATGGTTATAGCAAGGCATATTAATGAGAAATATCTCATGACCAACAATGCAAGGCAAAGTTTGTACAACAATAGGTATCAACAATGGTATCAGCACGCAATTCACAAACACACTGCATGAACCAACAATATATATCTCATGACCAACAATGCAAGGCAAAGTTTGTGCAACAATAGGCCCATTGTGTTCGCATCAACAATGGTATCAACGCGCAATTCACCAATAACAATGAGCACAGAATGATGATGTAATGTTAAAGCAATCTTTCCAAGAATTATAACAATGAACATTAAATGATAATGTAATATGGATAAGTTTCAATTTATAACAATGCATAGAATTCCTGTTATTCAGGCTTTTCTTAGAAAAGAGAGTTCTTAGTACTTAACAATTTCTTGAAAATCTTTAAAAATGATCAGTAACTGGAGATAATGGAGAGTTAGCAGACTATTGAGAAAGAGTGGAAAGACGACAGAGGAAGCACTCCTTTAGCTCTGTGATGTATTGAGCAAATGGGAAGCAAGTAAATAGAAGAATCGGCGACCGCTAGACTGTACAAAGTGATGAATGCCCAAGTTTTACTTCAACACATCGAGAGAAGAGTGGAAATTGCAACAACACTAAGTATACATCTGAGGTAAGATTACGTGAGTAAGAAATTATTTAGACTAGCAGTGGCATCCTTGGAGAGGTCCAGACATTGTGAGCCTTTAAAAAGATTTTTTTCGAATTTTCATTAAGAATTTTTACTGTATTAATTCTAAGCATTTTCATGTGTTTATTTTTAAGATATTACAAAATTTAATTTAATTTTTTGAGATTGTTCTGTTTACATCCAAGTGTAATTATCCCGGGCAACGCCGGGTACCTTTGCTAGTACATAATAAAGTTGCAGCTCAGTGTATTAGGAACTGTTGACATTTCCTTCAAAAAAACATAAATTTCCGGTCCCATAAGTAGTTACTGTTCCGTAAACCATGATGCTTGGTGGAAATTTAATTCCATATTGCACACACTTAGAACCCAGCTTTTCATCTTTCTTGCACACAACATTTTACTTATAATTCTAAAGGCTAAGTCGAGATTCATCGCTGAATATAACTTTTTGCCATTATTCTATGGTCCACGTTGAATGTTCACGTGCCAAATCACGTTACTGTTTCTTCGGTGCGGAAAATGGCAACAGAGGAACTCAAACTCAAGCCCTACAAGTTCCAAAAAGTCCAGCTTCTCACAGATGAAAACAAGGGCGTACGGCTCCACAGATGCCGCGAACTCAAGCGTCGGGCCGCAGGTGAGAAATGGAAGCGCATCCTCTTCACAGGCGAGAAGCTCTTTACTGTGGAGCAGGCACACAATCACCAAAACGACAGAGTGTGGTCAGCAGAGGCACCCGGCAGCTCTGCAGTCATCGAACGTCGCCAAAATCCGCAGTCCGTGATGGTCTGGGGCGGAATTTGCGCCAGTAGGAAGACACCCCTCGTTTTCGTGGACCAAGGAGTCAAAATCAACTAACAAGTTTACCGTCGTGACATTCTCGAGGCTGTGGTACTTCGTTGGACTCGGCAGTATTTCGGCAATGCGGATTGGACTCTGCATCAGCTCACAGAGTGAAAATGACGCAGGGGTGGTGCAAGAACCATTTTCCGGATTTCATCATGTCTCAGCAGTGGCCGCCCTACTCGCCGGATCTCAATCCGATGACTACAGCATATGATCGATCTTGGAAGCCAGGACCTATGCTAAACGCCACAACAATTTGGAGTCGCAGAAGTTCCTGCGCCAAGAATGGGACCGATTGTCGCCCGACGACGTGCGGGCCGTTGCTGAAAATTTCAAGACACGTTTGGGGCTTTGTATCGCCGCCAAAGGAGCCCATTTCGAAACCGAATGAACATGTTCTATTTATTAGTTGTCAATTGCTTTAATTTTCCTCTAGGTAAGATCTACAGTACTATGAAGTTTAGGCCCAATTATTCCAGGGGGGTCGGATTTGCGGGGGTGGCAGTCACTTGGTCCTTAGAACTATGGCAACATATGCTATATTGAAACAATATTAATTATACTGAAAATTTAAAAACAATTTTAATGGAGTCTGGATACAGGGTTATATGGAAATAAAAAAATGTTATAACCGATTTCATAAAATCTTAGAATAAAATGAAAGCAAAATTTGAAGGATTTTTGGAAAAATAATAGTAGATAATAGCATGGTCTTTATATTCCTTTATAATATAAGGACCATGATTAATAGCATGGTTTATAAATGAAAACCATGATAATTGTATAAAAGTGCCTACTCGATTTTTATCCGTTTTTACGATATATCGAATTTCGAATCTATACAATAATCCAAAAATTCCGAATCTTGTCATCGATATTTGCTATTGTTGGCCCCCTCGGAAGGCACTCACATACATCTGGTTCTGAACCCCCACGCCAAAACCGTCGAATCGTACGAGACTGGCAATTCCGGGAGACATGGTCCGGTCGCGCTTATTCCGTTCTCGCTTGTTATTCTATCTCCCAGGCAGCCCCGTAGTGAGAAAATTTTGGGCCCTGGGCAAATCAGCTTTTGTGGGGCCCTAAACAAAGTTTACCCAAAACAAATTTAACATAGACCTATCCAAAATCCAAGTATTGAACCACATGTGCCAATCATTACTTCACAGAAAATAATTGTGACATTTTCGTGTAGGGACCATTTTAGATAGGGGTTCCCTATCTACAGGGGCCCCGGGCAGGAGCCTAGGCGGCCCTGCTCCGGGGCAATCCAGGAGGGTTGGCAAGCCTACTCGTACGGCCCTGCTCCCGGGCAATCCGGGAGGGTTGGCAAGCCTACTCGTACTGTTGGCTCAGTCAGTACCCGGCTATTGGCGAATGGAGTGGAGCTCAAATAAACATGGCGTCTTGCTTATCAATAAGCAGGCGACAGTGATTTCACACCATTGTATACGGCATTAAGAATACCGTATGCCTGTGAAAAATTATTAGATAATAAGAAGAGCAACAGTTTCACATTCGTTTCACTTGATATTCATAACACAAACGCACAAAGGCATGAGAGTGTATTATCGCCGCCTACGATTCGATGAATCGCCTCCCCCGTAAACAGAACAATCTCAAAAAATTAAATTAAATTTTGCAATATCTTAAAAATAAACACATGAAAATGCTTAGAATTAATACAGTAAAAATTCTTAATGAA
This sequence comes from Rhysida immarginata, assembly GCA_023313115.1. Lineage (NCBI taxonomy): Eukaryota > Metazoa > Arthropoda > Chilopoda > Scolopendromorpha > Scolopendridae > Rhysida > Rhysida immarginata. The sequence continues at coordinate 122,064 of JAHWFO010070514.1, read as the reverse complement.
AATTCGAAAAAAATCTTTTTAAAGGCTCACAATGGCTGGACCTCTCCAAGGATGCCACTGCTAGTCTAAATAATTTCTTACTCACGTAATCTTACCTCAGATGTATACTTAGTGTTGTTGCAATTTCCACTCTTCTCTCGATGTGTTGAAGTAAAACTTGGGCATTCATCACTTTGTACAGTCTAGCGGTCGCCGATTCTTCTATTTACTTGCTTCCCATTTGCTCAATACATCACAGAGCTAAAGGAGTGCTTCCTCTGTCGTCTTTCCACTCTTTCTCAATAGTCTGCTAACTCTCCATTATCTCCAGTTACTGATCATTTTTAAAGATTTTCAAGAAATTGTTAAGTACTAAGAACTCTCTTTTCTAAGAAAAACCTGAATAACAGGGATTCTATGCATTGTTACAAATTAAAACTTATCCATATTACATCATCGTTTAATGTTCATTGTTATAATTCTTGGAAAGATTGCTTTAACATTACATCATCATTCTGTGTTCATTGTTATTGGTGAATTGCGCGTTGATACCATTGTTGATGCGAACACAATGGGCCTATTGTTGCACAAACTTTGCCTTGCATTGTTGGTCATGAGATATATATTGTTGGTTCATGCAGTGTGTTTGTGAATTGCGTGCTGATACCATTGTTGATACCTATTGTTGTACAAACTTTGCCTTGCATTGTTGGTCATGAGATATTTCTCATTAATATGCCTTGCTATAACCATGAATATCGATTTTTTATCGATATTTATTATTTTTCCGAAATCTGAGGTAGACAGTGACCTTCCTCATGCTTTGAAGGTCATGTATGCGAAATTTTATCAAGATCGGAATAAAACTGTAGATTTGTATAAAAAACATACAAACAGACCCACCCACCCACCCACCCACACACAAACATCCTTCTTTATATATATAGATAGATATTTCACAAACTGTGAAAATTGAGTGACTGCCTGTGTTGCATTTTACATGATCACAAATTACGATATAAATATACTGAAGCAACTTTTCTACTGTTGCTAAGCGTGAAACCATAGCAAAATTGGGGAAAACCAGTGATCTCAATGACTTTTGGCGTGTTATGGTGGTACTACGTAGTACCACCGGGTGCAGACAGGCTGAAATGTGGATTTCAGAAACGGCAACTCTCCTGGACTTTCACATACCACATTTCAAAAGTTTATCGAGAGTGGGTCAAGGAACAAAAAAATGTATCCATTGTGACTCCTGTGGACGTAAAACCGTTGTTGATGAAAGAGACCACAGGAGAGTGTCAAGACTTCAGCGCGATAACAGAAAGGCAACAATCGCACAAATTACTACTTATTACAACTCAGGTGGCCAGAAAACAATATCAGAACGGACAACTACTTGCACCTTGGCTGGAATGGGTTTATCAAAGCCGAAGACCATGTCGGGTACCAATACTATCAAAAAAGAACAAGAAATCGCGCCTCCTGTGGGCACAGCAGCACAAGGATTGAACCATTGAGGATTGAAAAAAGTTGCCTCGTCACACGAATTGCCAGTTCACGCCATAGAATATAGCGAAAACAACATGAAGCCATGGACCCCTCATGTCTCGTGCGTAATCCACAAGGTGGTGAAGGCGGTCAATGGTGTAGGGAATCTTTCCTTCACATGAATTGGGTCCTCTAATATCTGTAGACCGTCGTTTGAACGCCAAAGCGTACTTAAACATTGCTGCAGATCAAGTTCATCCCTTCATGCTCACAACTTATCCTCACACAGATGACTCCTTCCAGCAGGATCACGCACATGCACACGGAACCAGAATCACTATAGATTGGTTCCAGAATCTCCGTGAAGTTCTCATGTGTACATGGCCAACATTCCTTTTGAACATTCTCAGACGAGTATATGCGGTTTTGAGGGCTAATGTAGGTTCAAGATTTTACTAGACATGCATGCCTAATAAAGTCATCGCTCAATGTACGCAGAAATAATGGCCGATCATATGATATCTCATACAAAGTGCTGCTATTTTGTTCTCTGCAGCTGATCTTAAATATCAACAAGATGGAGCACCAGAACTCCAAAGCAAAATCGACACTACACCGAAAAAGCTAATAAATAATCCTGAATTTAATAAAATAGAATCAATTTGGGTAAAGTAAAGCGAGAAATTGCCAGACCTGCAAACCTAACAAAGGAAGATTTGCTCAAAACTATGTGAAATATCAGATGACGGTCAGCGTTTTATAAAACGTGTGGATAAATCTCGCAAGCAGTAATTAACGCCAAAGGTGGCTGGACAAAGTATTAAACATAAAATCTCCAAACTTATGTCACAACAATAGTTAAATTTTTTGGTTTCAGTCCTGTTTGTTTTACTGGATATTTTTGGTGAAAGAATTGTTGTTTGATACAAATAAAATCAAGAACGGATGCAGGGAAAAAAATCTCCCTTCATCCGTTCTTAATAAAATGTTTTGTGTACAGAGAAAAAATTACCGTATATAACTTTAGAATAAATCATCGTATAATGCATGTAACCAAGTAAAAGAACAGTTATTTCAGATGAACCTTTCATTTTTTCAAAAATCTCCATAATTATGTCAGAGAGAGTAGAAACATTTATGTTAAACGCAGGCTGCAGTCCCTCTCCTCATTGGTCAGCTTCCCCATTCCACCATTTCATGACCAACCACTCCACCATTTCGTGGCTTTGATGCCTGACAGTTTAAACGATTATTTACTTGCACTTAGTCTACGTACTTCACTTGCAGCGTCAGTGAAAATTTATGTACAACAGTTTCGTAATCTACTTTAACTTTCTTATATAAATTTATGAACCTAAAATCGGCTGTAAATCACCGATATGAGAGGAAAACACTTCTCCAAATTTTTGGCAATTACTTTGTCACTTTCGCTTATTAAATAAATAAGTTAAATATAATTTCTCCGAATCGAACACTCCTCTGACTATACTTATTTGAAATCAAATCGTCATTTCCGTGAGATTCGTAAAGATCACCAAATACATTCGCGACTTTTAAAAATGCTTTTAGGTTTTTCTAAAATTAATTTAGATTTTAATGAATCGTATGTATGCAATATTTAGAAACAAGAATAATTTTATGTTCGCTTTTTTTTCTCACCTGGGATGGCGAGCTAGTAACTCAGTTAACCTTCATTTGAATTTATGACATTAGTGTTATGTCCATTCTTATAATGTGAAAATTGATTTGTATGTTAAAAAATATGAGGCAAAAATGTTACCATTATATCATGAATATTTTTAGGTACTGTCAAAACCATAGAATATTTGTTTAAAAATGTTGCGATCTTCTATGTCCTTCCCTTCCCACCATTTCATGGCCAACCAACCCACCATTTCGTGGCTTTGACACGTGATACGGGGGGGGGGGGGAGGAAACACCAGGGAAAGGGCTTATTTATTTATTTATTTATTTATTATACATAATTAAACCTAGGTAGACTTTCAACGGCCAGTATGGCCGAGACCGAAAATTAGGCCATTGGGGAACACCCGAAATTAAAATAACAATCATTATAAATTACTACAATAAAGACAACAAACTGTAAACACAGTAAGTGATCACATTAAGATCAAGTTAAAGTTAAGTACATCAAACAAACTCAAAAAATTACAACAAATATAAAATCCACACAAATCAAACTTGAAAATCAAATGACAGATGACGAGTGTTTGTATGTGTTTATTTACATCGCTTTATTTATCTACATACATGTGTCCATATTGTGCGTCGCGACACCCTGGAGCGTGGGCAGAACATAAAATTTTGTGTTTGATCACTGTATGTGCTAGGTTTGATCACTGTATGTGTTCTTAGTATGTACTAGGGCGTCGCTGGGGTTACCCTACACTTCATCGAATCACACATCATCGAACCACACTTCGTCGAATCGGCAAACCACACATCATCGAACCACATTTCGTCGAAATCAGGCCAAATTTCATCGAATCGTTTTAAAAATATGGTAGGGATGTTGATTCCGATTCTTTCGCCCCCAAAATAAGTTTTTTTGCGTCGATTGTGTTCTATTCGATTTATTGTGAATCGAATCGAAATACATGTATAAACATTATTAAAATTTTTCCATTAATCAATTGCCTCAAAAGTAAAACAAACGAACTTCACGGGCGCTTAAAACACAGACTGCATTATTTTTAATTCATAGAATTTTAAATTCATTATCGTTTAAGGAGTGGAGATTAAAAAATGGATATATAATTTTGTACAATAAACATATATGTAAATATCTCTGAGCTGTGTATGCATTAATTATAGTACTAGTGTAACATCATCGATCATCTCTACGGACTAGCTCTTCAAGGAATCACCTCTACTCCTTTTCAGGTATCATTTCATTATTCTTATTTCACGGTGCGCCCTTTTCAGGGCGATATTCACCTTCTGTTACGTCTTATGTACTAGTCCCTGGCGTTGGAATTAATATTCCCGTAAACCAGTACATCAAGACGCTCATTATCCTTCTGGGTCCCTGGCGTTGGGATTAATTTCCTCGCAAACCTAACTAAGGACATCTTTTCATATCATCTATTATTATTCTAATCATTCATGAGTCGGTCCCTGGCGTAGAATTAATTTTCTCGCAAACCTGACTTGTTCTTTTTTCTTAAGGCTAGGTGCGTCCTTCTTAGGACGGCTTCTTTAGCACACACCTAGCTACGAGGTTATTCCCCCCCCCCCCTTCCCCCGTGGTTCTACACAACTATATTTTAAGAATACGATGGCTTCGTCCAAAGTATCAACGCTGAAGTCGGCAACGGTGTCTTTGCTGGCGCCTGACGGTAAAAGTGTGTCCTGCGAAAGGGCCTACAAGGATGCTTGTTTAGATCCTAGGTTTGCTGCATTTGACCTAGTATTTAATGAAATGCTGGAATCTCTCAGGAATGACATAAACACCAAGTACAATGCACTGGAGGCGAAGGTCGACTCCTTACGGACAAGTTTTGACGAGAAATTCAATGGAATCAACACGGAAATTCAAAACTCTCGAGCAGACGTTATCAACAAGATAAATGATCTAAGAATAGCCTTTGAAAAATGTTCCGGGACTCCAAAGGCGGGAAACTCCAAGGAAGAAAAAAAGGTAAGTGAAAATTTTCAACCTATCCCCATTGATAAAAAAGTGCATGGACTGGAGTCCATGGAAACAAGTGATGAACATGACTGTTCGGCAAACGGTGGCAACAAAAGAAGCCATTCCGACGGAAGTGATGGGGAATTGGAAGACAGTGCCTGGCCAGTTGTTCGTAACAAAAAACCCAGAAGGGGGACGAGGACGGAAAATTCCCAGATTAAGGTAAGTGAAAAAAGAGCTATTTATATTCCTCCTATTATCGTTAGACATCACGGGAAACCGATTAAGGACGTGCTAAATGAGATAAATAATCACGTAACGTTAGACAAGATTACTGCACATACCGGACGCTCAGACACTATCAAGATAAAATGCCACGACGAGGACACACACAAAACCCTCGTGTCAGGAATCAAAGCAAATGGCGTGCTTAAAATCCAGCATCATCAGCTCAAGTCTGAGAAGCTATTAAAATACGTTGTCCGTAATGTGGACATAACCATATATGACATGGAAGATTTTTGCGCAGATCTTAGAAACGCTAACTACTTCCCCGATAAGTCAGTTAGACTTAAAAAAGCAAATGGTGCAGTTGAGATGCCAATGGTCCTAGTCCTCTTACCAAACACTGAGCATAATAAATCTTTCCTAAATTTAAAGCGCGTGGGTCCACTTGCTGTAACGGTTGAATTGTTTAGGGGCAACAAGAAGCCCTTACAATGTTACAATTGTCTACGTTTTGGGCACGTGTCCCAGGGCTGCACAGAGTCACCGCGTTGCAACAAGTGCGCGGGCGACCACCAGTCACGGGACTGCACAAATATAAAAGGTAAAGATCCTCCTAAGTGTATTCGATGTGAAGGCCAGCACACATCGAGTTATAGTAAATGTCCCAAATACCCTCAAGTTAAGAGGAATAAAACTTCCAAACTAACTGAGGGAAGATCTTTCGCATCGGTTGCTTCTGCTTCTATTGGTAAGGGAGTCGCTGACCACGACGAATTGATTAAAATTCAAAGGTATCTGGGTAACCTAATGAATATGTTAAAGGATAGTGGCAAAGCGTTGCCGCAGACCACTCAAACTGAGACAAGAAAATAATCATGGATAGACAGCCCTACAAAGTTATAAATCAAGGTAAGCTACGTTGCACTATATGGAATGCGAGGGGCATCCCTCGCAAGTGTCATGAGTTCCACGATTTCCTCACAAGCTGGAACATCGATGTTGCCTTTCTGTGCGAAACCCATCTCAAACAGAGTAAGGCTTTCAATCTGCCAGGGTACTATGTTTACCGGAAAGATAGGCCCCCTAAAAAAGCTTCAGATCCAGCTTCTGGTGGGGTAGCTATTGTTGTCAAAAAAGGTATAAAGCACACTAAGATTGTCACACCTAACCTTGTCAATATGGAAGCAGTTTCCATTGTCATCAAAGATGCTGATGTTGGAGAGGTGAAGTTTACTTCCCTATACAACCCACCCAGGCACAAGTTAGACCCTCACGACTTAGATGAACTACTGTCTGGGCCCACTCCAGTCGTTATGGCGGGTGATTTGAATGCGAAACACCCACACTGGAACTCCAGGTGCACTAATCAAAGTGGTTTGGTACTTTATAGGTACATGGTAGATCAGATCGACACTTCGGTTATTGGCCCTCTTGAGGATACATACTACTGTAATCACTCACCCGCTAGTGACGTGCTCGACATTGCTGTTCTCAAGGGGTTTTTCAAACCCTACAATATTTTTACAGTGAATGCCTTGTCGTCTGATCACCTACCAGTTGCACTAAATTTTGAGGGGATAAATATCGACCTGAGAATAAATCTTCGTTCTAGGCAGGACTGGAAATTTTTTAGAGAACTTATGAACGACAGTAACATTCCCTATCAGGATCCCGTCACCAACAGTGACATTGACGAAAATGTCAAAAAGGTCACTCACTCCATCAAGATGGCTACAAATGCTAGTGCTACTCCGGTGGATTGCAAACGGCCAGACCACCTGGAACTTCCTCCCTCCATCAGGCAACTCATCCACGAAAAAAACCACTTCAGAAGACTTTGGCAGCGTACCAGATTACTCCACTTCAAGACGAAGTACAACAGGCTATCCCGCAAGGTAAGTGATCAGATTAAGGATTTAAGGAATCAGAGATGGAACGACAAAGTTAAAAGTCTGTCCGTCCAGGATAACTCTCTCTGGAGTATGGTCAGGGCCCTTAAAAGCAAAAGGACTATTGTTCTTCCTCCTTTGCTTACAGAGGGTGGCGATTTCGTTAGCAATGACCAGGACAAAGCACAAATTATCGCCGATTCACTGAAGAGCCAATTCTCTACGCCCAAAGAGGATGATCTGGTCAATATTACTCGTGAAGTCAAAGACGTGCGTGATAGGTATGACCACACACAGCACGCTCTTGGCTCTCCTGATGTCATTGGCACCTCTGAGATATGGGACATCATAAAGCGCCTCAAAAGCAAAAAGGCAGCCGGCATCGACACCATTACCAACAGTGCTCTCAAGAATTTGCCTCCCAGTGTTATCTGCATCATCACCAAGGTCATGAATGACTGCTGGCTTAGCGGCCATTTCCCTAGTGCCTGGAAGGACTCAGTCATCATCACCATTCCTAAACCTGGACTGGATCCTGCTCTTCCCGCTAGTTATAGGCCCATTAGCTTGTTGCCCATGCTTTCCAAGGTCTTTGAGCGCACTATACTCAAGAGGTTCAACGACTACTGCGAGGCAAACAACCTCATTCGTAGTGAGCAATTTGGCTTCCGTCCAGGCCACTCTTGTCAGCTTCAGTTATGGAGGCTCGTTGCTGATTTAAACGGTCCTCTCAACCTCTCTATGTTTGGTGGCCTCATTTTCCTCGATGTCCAAAAGGCCTTTGATCAAGTCTGGCATGATGGGCTCATTTACAAAATGATTACCTACGGGTTCCCTGACGATCTAATTGCTCTGGTTCGCTCCTTCCTGTCAAAGAGGACTTTTCGTGTTAAGGTTGGGGACTGCTTGTCTGAACCCTGCGATGTTAATGCTGGTGTACCCCAAGGCTCTGTCTTGGGGCCAGCATTATTCAACTTCTTCATCCATGACTTTCCCAAGTTTACAAAGTGTAATCTTTACTTATTTGCTGACGACGGGTCCATCATGACCTGGGCACGAAACCCAGCACATGTCATCACTCGACTACAAAAAGCTTTACATCAGTGCGAGAGCTGGTTCACAAAGTGGCGATTAAAGCTGAATGTCAACAAGTGCAAGGTCATGTTTATCACTCGCAAATGCAAAAACCCTCCAAAGCCTCTCTTCTTATTTGGCAAGAAACTTGAGTGGGTAAAAAGCTACAAATATCTTGGTGTCATGATCGACTCCAAACTAAATTGGAACGACCAAGTCCAATACGCGCTCAACAAAGCAAAGAAAGCGAGGTTCAGTTTAATTGCACTTCTGGGGCGAAACAGCGCTCTTGGTGTGGATAACAAACTCTTGATATACAAGGTTGTGATTCGTACTATCTTACTTCATGGAATGCCTGCTTGGGCTTCTACTTGCAAATCCAGGTGGAAGGATCTCCAGACCTTCCAAAATGTTGCTCTCCGGTCCATTGCCCAACTTGACAGAAGAGTTGCCAACAACCACTCTATCTATGAGGATCTGGGGATGACCCACATAGGCACCTTTGTCCAGACTCTTATGAAGAACATGCTACCCAAGATGGAGAATCATGAAAACACCCTGGTTTCTGGTATCCTGGACCACCCACTCGCTGTTAAGGGTCCCCTCAGGTTTCGAAGACCCCGCCATGTCCTGGATGTCTGCTTTGATGACGTTAACAAGGCCGTCTTCCCCAACTATTGGATCTTCTAGATCCTGCTGATTTTTGGGGACTCTATTCGTCAATCCACAACTCTGACTCGTCCCTTCTCGGGACTCATTCTCTGGAGGACTAAAGAGGTTCATCAGGCTTCTCTCCCAGTTCAGTGTACTTCCTCTGGTTTACTTTTGGGCGAGCGTGCAAAGTGAGCTTGGCTCCTGGACCACTCGCGTCTTTCTTTTTCACTACACTGTTCGATTGTCGATTGTCGACAATTGTCAACAAGAGCACTAGCACATTTATAGCAACCTAGTAGCACCGCTATCGCAGATCACTAATTTCCAATACATTTGAAATAGAAAACATGAATGATGAGGTAACGCTGTGCTTATCAAGCAAGGGAAAGCAAAAATTATGTTTTCGTGGTTTTGTGTACGATCATGAAAAAGTTGGAAAAGAAAATAGGCATTACTGGAAATGTGAGGTTTATCATGATCCTATAAGGAAATGCAAGGGCAGGGCAATTACGGAATTTGATGGAAATGTGCATAAAATTTTGCGAACCAAAGACCACCAAAGCCACGTGGCGGATGAATGTAGGAAGACCATTCTGCAGGCATGTTCTGAGGTCAAGCGATTAGGAAGTGAAACGAATCAAGCTCCCATACAGTGCGTCCAGGTAAAATAACTTTCTATGGAGTTTCTACCGTAAAACTTGAGTAAAATTGCATGATTACAATTTAATATGTTAAAATAATATTAGTTAAGACCGCTTTAGTTTTATTAATAATTTACTTTTATTATTTAATATTGCACAATATTTTTCAACAAAGGTCGTCAAAGCTGGCATTTCCGCAGCCGATAGGCCAAGTCTACCATCCACGAAGGCGTTAAGCATGCAAGCAGGGAGAGCACGCAGAAAAGCACAGCCAACTGAACCGGACGACATAAACGAGCTACAAATTCCAGAAGAGTTTAGAAAAACTCTAGATGGTTCCCCCTTCCTACTCCGAGACCAGGTGACTGCAAATAGGAAGAGGTACTTATTATTTACAACGGAAAGGAATTTACAAATCCTTGCTCAGGTGCGTACCAGCATTTACAATAAATTAAGTTATGTAATAAAGACAAAGTAAATAACAACTCTTTAACCACAACAAAAATTAAGTAAAAAGAAAAATACAACCTAATCCTAGAAGCGCTTTTCGAGGGCGAAGCTCTCATCATTCAGCAGGTGGAAAAGAAGGGAGTAACACACCAGATGATACTGAAGGGTGTGTTACCTAGGGTGTGTTGCTTGCCGTTTAAATAACGTTATTTATGCATTCTGTAATGAACAAAATGTGTTGCAGACGACTCAGGATCTGATGAGGGAATTCAACATTGTGCTGCAACCCACCATTTTCATCGTCGACTTTGAGCTTGCTGCTATTAATGCACTGCGGGACGTATTTCAGAATGCGGAGGTGCACGGGTGTTTTTTCCACCTTTCCCAGAACCTGTGGAGGCACGTACAGCACGAGGGGCTCCATCAGCGTTACATCGTGGTCGTAGACTTTGCCTTACTGGTAAGGCAATTGGCTGCCCTTGCATTTCTTCCGGCTGCGGAAATCAGACAGGTTAGTCCAAGAATAATTGCATTCAATCTTATTATTCTTTAAAACTAATGAAGCGTCTTCACCATGCTGGCCAGAGGACTGCCTAGAGGAAGCAACCATGTGGAGGGCTGGCACCGCCGCTGGAACACCCTTGTCGGCCAACCTCATGTAGGAGTCTTCAGATTCATTAGAGAATTACAGCAAGAACAAGCGACAACCCAGGAAAGGGTTGAAAGACGAAATGGTGGTGTTCGGCCACTACCTCAGAGGAGAGCCATTCTTGAGAGAGAGGCACGGATCAGAGCGGTGTTTGAGGATCGTAATAACCGGAGTGTCTCGGATTATATTCGAGGCATGGCCATAAATTTTGTATTATAATAATAATAAATAAAAATATTGTGCAATATTAAATGATTCGTTTTTGTGGTAATATTTATCGTAACAATAATAATATCATAATTACGAATATCGCAACCATCATAGAGGAGAATAAGTTAGAGGACGAATTCGCACAAGTGATGAAATACTCGTTAAATAATAAAAGTCAATTATTAATAACTGTTGGCTTTTGATATTCATAAAATAATGTAATAAAAAAATCCACTCTCACAATAACATTAAAATTATTCTTCATATATATTATTGTGTAATTCGACGATGTGAGGTTCGGCGATATGTGGTTCGATGAAGTGGGGTGTACCGCGTCGCTGGGCATCGCCGTATAAAAAGATTTGGACAGCACTGCTTTAGTTTGCCAAAAAAAATTAAATTTAACATTTATGTTATCCAAGAGAAAACAATCTCTGACAAACGTTTTAGAGCATGAATCTCTTAAAAATATTCTTTCGGTTGGTTATTATATATCTACTTTTGAGAGATGTTATATTGTTAGTAAATCATGTTAATTGTAACGAAGAAAATGCGCATTTTTATCTAAAATTTATTTAAAGATTTTAAATATTTATTTTCATATGAACTGAAACTTGAATATAAGAATCGGGCAGCATTTTTTCCTTTTCATTAATAATTTTTCCAAGTAAAAGAAACCAACAGGTAATCCCTTGACTGGAATTAAGTTCATATTTTATATAGTTTTCGTAAGAAGATTTCTACATATTAGTACATATTTAATTTTACAGATGGTGCCTCAACATCTTAAAATATGACCGCGTGGCGCTTCAATTAATAGCATAGGATAAGCTGCACCAGATTATCTATATCTATTTTTTAATAGCCACCTTCTTATATTGTATGTCATCCCCTGAGACAGAAATTTGGAGATCTTATTAAATATTAAATTTTGAAATCCCTAGTTGAAGAAATTTAACCTTAAACGTTTAAAAGACATGGTTATGAAAATTGGTCTTGAATAAGTTGATTCATTATAATTCAGGGATTTGGTTAACTGATTTCCGTAAAAACTTTGTATATAAAAAATGCTTCTGAAAAAACAAATCCTTCAATCTGTTCATGATTTACTTATTAAGAAATGGCAAGAAAACGAAAAACTAGTCAACAGAGCCAAAGATCTCTACAAAAGCTGTAAACTGGAATTAGCACTACTAAACTCACAGCAATATGCGGTTAATATGACCCGCTTGTGAGAGCCCTATGATTCTTCCAATACGAGCCATTTAAGAGAATCATTGGACACAGATGTCAGTAAGAGTTATTTTACCCGAATTTCCGAGTCGCCATTCTCGGATCAATTGACTCGACTGTACAAGACTTAAGACTCATTAACGAGATGTTTACTATACGCGTATATACCTATTTACACATTTTTACATACATGTTTATACAGGGTGAGTACAAAAGTCTGAACCCCCCTTTTATAATTTGAACCGAAGCAGATATGTCAATTTTGATGAATCCAATGAATAGGAAGTTGTGGGTGGCCTATCCCATGGTGCACTTTTCATCATCCCAAATATGCAAATTAGGACACATTCAAAATTTATCTCAAAAACCGTAAGGGATAGAGAAAAAAA
>JAHWFO010070514.1:54794-84522 GCA_023313115.1 Rhysida immarginata | reverse complement strand
TTCGAATCTTCGAGCAAGGAATAAATTTCGAAAAATTACGTGAGAAAAAGTTAATAATAAATATATAATAAACCTCAAAATATTTTATAAAGAATATATGTCTGTAAAGTTGTATTGCAAACAGATTAAATTTTGCTAATTCTATCGTTGGAGCTTCTATATATTTCATTGGTAATTGTAAATAAAAAAGGTGCGAAATGTTGCATTCCCTGAATCAATTTTATTATACCGGTGATCCATTAAGTGTATCCATAAAAATATATATATATACTTCGAACGATTATTAAATAGCACAACAAAGATAAACCTTATGCTTGTTGGTTTCAAGAGTCGAGTGGATGTATTCATTTAATCAGAATAAAACTGTAATAGGTTATACCGGTGATCCAAAAGTGTGTTACATTTTTTTTTACATTGTTAACGACATTTTCAGTGTTAGCGCGTGCCTCGTGATTCTTATGAAAGCATTGAATTTCTGGAAAGCAAACACTGAAAATGTCTTAACAATGTAAAAAAATGTAACACACTTTTGGATCGCCCGGTATAAGAAGTGGCTGAATTCTCTCTCAGCATCTCCTAATAATTAACATTCAGTATAAAGAATTTTTTTCTATGTAATTATATTCATAACTTTATTATGAGAATGAAAAAAAATTGCACTGAAGAATTTTTTATTACCTTACAAAAGTTTTATTCGAAAAATTTTTAATATTTTTTTAATGTAAAATAATGGATTTTTTTCGTATCTCGTGAGTAAGAAAAAAGTTTTATTTTGTCGTCTGCTTACGAAAACCGGCTCCGCCACGACCACCAGGCGGCAATACCATCGAGAAAGCGCATGCGCAATAAAAATTTGGAAACACTCCAAGCGCTGAGTCGGTCGACTGTTTTCCCTTCCCTTGACTGTAACGTCACATAATCTAAGTTACTCCCCCCCCCCCCCTTTTCTACAAACAAAAGAAATAATCTTTGCCTATCTACATCCAAACATTAATAAACCTCAGTAGAATATTATTGTTTATGTGGAAATCCGATGAAATTGGGAAAGTTTTATGGAATGAAAGTACATTGGGGTCACTTCGTTTAACCATATGTAGGAATATATACAAATTAAATAACTTATTTTTTCACATATATAATGAATAATTGGTAAATGGTCAAGGAGGATTTTTTCACGCCAATACCTCCGATAATAATTAATAAATGGTGAAAAATAGTAAAGAAAATTCCACGGCCTGGACTCGAACCAGGGACCTCCGTTTTTCACCATTTATTATACAGGGTGTATGAGGTTCGATGATCTTAAAGTACCTAGCGTGATCCTTTGCATGATTACAAACTTAAAGTTCCTTATGCAAAATGTTCAAAACTCAAATGTTAAGGGTCTAAATATCACGCGAAGCTCGCTGAAAACCTGTCGAAAACGTCATTTAATCTCAACAATTGCCGCCGATTTAATTGTTTCGGAATTTAAAATTAACTTTCAAAGGGGAATTTTATGAATAGCTGGTGCGGAAAGTTCATAAATGACGTAACGACGCAATTTAAATTTTGAGTTTTCGACATTTTCGATAAGGAACTTTAAGTTTCTAATCATGCAAAGGATCACGCTAGGTACTTTATGACCATCGAACCTGTATAATGAATAACTAGACTCTCCATTTAACCTTTCAGTTCTTCAAGTTTATTCGTTAAAATTCTCTTTTTACGTTAGTTTACCTAACTAGTAATTTACCATTCAGTTTTCATATTTATATATTTTCTCTAAAATGTTTTAAAATGTAGGTTAATTCTATGTATCCATGTATGATGTCTCGATGCTATAAAACGAATATGTGTTCTTTTCTATCCACTTTGGCGGTAAAATCATTCTTTTAAAAGTCTGTTTTCAACATCGATAAATATGGGACAGAGCATGAACCAGTTCGAAGATGATACAGTCGAAATAGGCACGTGCTCAATACAACCATTATGATATCCACTTACAAATTTTCAATGCTAACATATGCCAAGTAATATAATAAACAACTCGTAACGGCGTGTCATGAATAAATATAACGAGCAATGAAAGTCAAAATTGGTTTAGTAGAACGGTTCTAATGGTACCATTTTGGTTCCTTTAGAACTTTAAATGCTAAGACAGGCCATGTAATACAGTATATCAAACAACTCATATCAGCGTGTCATGAATATATATAATGAGCAATAAATGAGAATCGAAATTATGTTAGTAATACGTGTTCTAATGGTACCATTTGGAACTTTCAATGCTAACATGTGGCTTATAATATATTGAGCAACTCGTAACGATGTGCCATGAATGAATATGAAATCAACCAATAAGAAAATAATTTGTTGCTGACATATTTTATTTTTCACATGAATTTTCTGTTTATGTTTGTATCTGGGAGTATAAAATGATTTTAAAAAAAAAATTACCACTACCACTACGGATTCTAGGAGCCATTTTCTTTATAGGTACCAGCCGTTTTTGGCGTTTTTAGAGGTTAGCGATAAGTTAAATAACTTTTATTTATTAAGATATCAACTTGAAATAAAAACCATCTTATTTTAAAGGAAACCATCTACAAGTCATGTTATGGATAAAAATGTGTTAAAGTTAAGGAAATAACCTAAAACTTAACTAGAAAAATGTGTTTTGATAAATGTGAATAAATTGAAGAATTTAGGGAATTGTTTCCAAAAAAGGGATTAAAGCACAACTTTAATATTTTTTCGAACGTCACAAAAAACATTGAAACGTTTTGTTCAAATATTTCTAAATTTGAGTCATTAAATTGAAGGCAAAAAGCCTGAGTCCAGTCACAAATTCGTACAGCGTTAGCTAGACGCTTAAATGTAGACACATATCGGGTTACAAATTGCAAAATATTATAACTGTGTGGATATTTGAAAAAATTAAATTGAGTCCATTAAGTCCTTAGAAATTATGCAATTCCTTATTCCCTAGAGCACTATAATAAACAACGCATTCATTAAAATAGTGACACATGGAAATGCAAACTTTTAACATGAATACTTAACACTGAATACACTCGTGTAAAAACTAATTCCGCCTACATATAAAATTTTCTTAAGCATTAAACACCCATAATTAGCATTAACAAAGACGAAGAGTGATATGAAGGACTTCACACATAGCACCTTGAATTCATATTAGAGTGAAACCTAGCTCATGGCGTAGGTAAGCAAGCATGCTGAAAGGCCATAAACCCTTCACGGACGTGCCGTATCGGAGTTCTCTACGTGAGAGCTCCGTAAAAGCCGCCTTAACCAAACGGACATTATTGCCCACAAATAAATAGGCACTTACTAAGTTATAGCTGCAGTCCACCACTGTTCTCCGGGACACTTTCGGGGGCTCGGGAAACCAAAGCTGCGACGTTGAATCGCCCGGCTGGCTTTCCTGCGACGTCACCGGCGAATTTTCCGCCCTCCTGGCTTCGCTGCACGACAGAGTTCTTTCTAACTGCGCAAATTGCGGTTTCGAAGAGCTCGCTGCTGCTGCGGCTGAAGACTCTCCTTTTTCGTTCAGTTTCCGGATTGTGAAACATATACGGTGGCTGCTACGAGTTCTCCTCGGCGGATCCCTTGATGATCGACCTTCTTCGTTCTGAACTCGGACTCCAATTTTCCTCTCTCCTTCTCTTTTCTCGAACACCGCGCTTAATTTCCCCGCTGCTCGCTGATTGGTCCGGGCGTGTTGATGTTTCAGATGACGATGTTGACGTCGCCCCGCTTTCCTCTCCGAGTGATAGAAAATGCGAGAACGAAAGCGGGCGATCACGTCATCGGAATTCACGTTGGAGTTTGAATTCCGTGACATCTTGTGGTATAGTTTTTCGAGCAACAGATTTGCAGAATGAACAGCTAATTTGTCATTTATATCATTTATAATTTTTCCTTTCATGTTCTCTTATTGTCCCTTTTCTTGCTTATACGTATATCTAGTTTATAAATTTTCAAGGCATTTTATGTACAATTTCTTTTCCATTCCATTTTCCTTCTTTCTTTTTCTTTCTTAATAAGATGTGTTGCAAAATTATAGAGAAAACTAAATTACCTCAAACATGAGTGGAAAGACTCGCGAAACTTTACAGTTTTTTTAATTTGGGTTTGTGGGAATTATATTTTATCTAAGAGGGGTGATCAAAAAGTAATGTCGCGTATTTTTTTTCTCTAAAATCGTGACCGGGAAAAAATTTAACACATGTACATTCGAAAGAACAATTCAACTTTTATGTTTCCACATAATCTCCAAGCCGATTGTGGCAATGATCCCCAGCGGTGGACAAGTTTTTCCACGCCCTGTCAATAAAAGTCGTCCGGTTGAGTGTGGAACCAGTTGCAAACTGACGATTTCACCTCGTCGTCGTCACGGAAATGTTGACCGGCCAGTGACTTCTTCAACGGTGCGAAGATATGGTAGTCACTGGGAGCGAGGTCCAGGCTGTACGGAGGATGAAGCAGTGTTTCCCAGTTCTATCGCTGCAACAGGTCAGTGACCCGTTTTACTGTGTGGGGACGTGAATTGTCGTGATGCAGCATGATGTCCTCCATTGCCAAGTCAGGTCTTTTCCTGCGTATTGCCGCTCGGAGATTCCTCAATCTGCCTCTGTAGCATTCGGAATTGACAGTGATATGCGGTGGAAGAAACTCGAGCAGTATCGGACCACGGCAATCCCGAAAACATGTCAATATGACCTTGCCGACTGATGGCACATTTGAACCACAGATTAACGATTACACAGATGGGACAATTGAAGGCAATCCTATGGAGCAAATGGAAACAGGTCACGTGACTGCGACTCATGCGCCAGCTGGCGTTACAGTGGGACAAGGCCACCAGCTGTATAGTTCTCTGAACGTAAACAACGTTGTTGTTGAGCAATGTTAGTGAAAAATATTAACATTTTTAAGCTTTATAGAAAAAATAATCGATAGAAAACTGTTACTGGATTAATCTATGATTTTTCAAACATCGGTTTACTATTTGACAAAGTACATTAAATGAATCATTTTTTAATAAACATCTATGTTACTTTGCAGATCAAGTTTAATAGCTTGTAAACAAAGATTAGCTTGTTATAGTTAATCTGTGCTTGTAATATACCCAAAAAATTTTTTTATTTGAAGAAGAGGAGATTATTCCATTGCTGAAATTGAGATATTTTTATTAGATCAATTTAAAAAAATACAGTGTTTATTTTTTTCAGAATTTACAATATACAAAGAGGAGAAATTTGCTGAGTAAAATAAAAACGAATATAAATGAAATGAAAACAGATATTTAGTAACAAGTTCATGTTCAACACGAGCTGGCTTTTTCATTTTTTTCCTCCTTGTTTTTTTTTTTAAATTTTAATGTTATTTTCATTGAACCATTTCACAGTTGAGAAATGTTTGATTTCAGCAAATATGTTTAAACCCAAAGTAAATTTCTCAGGATAACCTTTAAACCAATCTTCACATATTTTGAGCGTTTCGACCCATTTCTCAGATGGTACAGTAAGTGAATTAATTAATCCAGAATTTCTATCATATTCTTTCCAAAGCAAAAAAGTTTGGTTGACATTAGTGATGTTGATTATTTACTTTGATGTTGAAGCATAGGTTTACAATTTTCACAGAAAAATTTTCACATGTTGAGGGCGTCACTCGGAAACTACTCGTTGGAATTCGATCAGATTTTAACGGTAAGCACAGTTTTATGTACTCTATTATTCCCCCAAATTTCATCATCCTAGATGTTATAGAACCTGAGTTATTAACATGTTGATCTTGGTGGCGACATTTTTATTTCTGTTCATATCTCAGTTACCGTTCAATTTCGGGCCCATGTTCATAGGGACAAAATGCATCACTATATCAAGATCTACTATGTGTATCATCATCATCTACCATTTGTTTTTCGTCACCCTGTATACACTTATTGAAGACATCAAAATAGATCAGTCTGACAAAAGTCATTTGATAATCACATCATATTGCAAACAGTCATAAATATGCCTTCAGGATCTGAAAGTCCTTCAATTTCAAAATTTAGCATTATTTCAGCTAGAATATTTGATGATGTATGTTTAGATGGTAAAACTTTAGTGTCATCAAGGAATAGAAAGCGACCTCTTAGCTGCTCCACAATGCACAATAAAAATATAGGACTTTTGCATTGACTGTTTTGTTCCACTTCATGCAAAATGGTATTTATCTTTATTTATATTATTTTTTATTAGTAATAAATGTAGTTCAAAATACTAGTCAAAATTTAAAAGAAAAATTTTTTTAAATATATTTTGCCATTATTTCATCAATGGTCGGGTCGCAACATTTTGCTCTCAAAAGCGAAATTATAATGATTAATTAATAAACAATCGCCATAATTATTTTTAATGATGGTTTTCTTCATTCCTTTAGATGGATATATGCGTTTTTAAGTAAATTAAAAAAATAACATTTCAGGCGTCAAAGGTTTAACGTTGAACATGTGTAGAAAATTAAAGAGATATCAAACAGTAACTTGACTTTAAAATTAATTTTTTTAATTATTACTTACAATTTCGCGCTTTAAATTTTTCGCTTTTCTTTATTTGTACCTTTTAATCTACATCAAAAAATTAATTCCTTACAAAGACAATGAAGTTATTTCTGAAACTTATTTATTTATTAGTACTGATAATCCAATACGTCCATCCAGGGCCTGCATGGCTAGAAGCCGACGTGTTGGGTCCCTGGATGAACCTGGATTAATGACTGCTGTATGATGGTCACAGCAGCCGGAGGGATGAAGATCGTGAATGACGGATGGTCGCCCATCCAGTGACTAGCCGTGCCTGATGTTTCAGTGAAAGCCCACCAGGCCACGGAAATAGACCAAAATATGTTCCAAACGAATAAAAAAAGACATTATAAATATAAAAAAATAACAAAACTATCCTTTTAAAATTTTTTCTTCGATAAAAAAAAGTTAAAAGTCAGGAAAAAAATGTTTAAGAGCCGAATTCAAGACGTTTTGCATTAATCTGCTATGGCATTTTAGGCTGCAGTCCCAGTGTACCGCCATGGCGCTGCAATCGTTTTGATGAGTCATTCTGTTTCCCTTCGCTTAGCATTGATTGTCCCATCTGTGTAATGGTTAATCTGTGGTTGAACTTTTTCGTTGTGGGAGATGAGGTGTGTTTCCAAAAGCCGATTGATCTTGGTTTCGGGCGTAAAATGGTGGACCCATGATTCATCGCTTGTGATGATTCGATCCAAAAAAATCCTGACCCTCCTCCTGGTATCGGGTGAGATGCAGCAAACAAGCATCGAAACGAGCACATTGATGTTCGGCCGTCAACTGTCGTGGCACCCTTCTGCATGATACTTTGCGAAAGCTGAGCTGTTCGTACGCCATCCCATATGAAATGTCCAACGTTGCAGCAATTTCTCTCACGGTAATCCGCCGGTTCACCCGCACCTGCGCTTCCACAGCGGCAATGTTGCTGTCAGTCATGGTTTCCCGCAGCCTGCCAGAGCGATGTTCGTCCAGCAGGTCCTCTCGTCCTTCTTTAAAAGCCTTCCACCAACGTTGTACTGTTCGGAGCTGCACGATATCACCTCCGTACCCCGACACAATTTCCTTATGGATATCGACTGGTTTCAGTTCTTTTGCACAAAAAAATACGCAATGAACCAAACTAACTTTTATATATTGCAATTTTCTCATATCCATCATCATTTTCAAGAAAAGAAATACGCGACATTACTTTTTGATCACCCCTCGTATATATAACAAAAGTCAATGTGTGTTTTTGTGTATATTTGCCATAATCTCTACAACTGCGAAACTGATGAGCATCAAATTTTTCAAGATGCTTTAAAGGGCAACTGACACCAAAAATCACCTGTCAATTTTATTATTTTATAACATAAAGGACCATCAGCTAACTCTAATTCGACTTGTAAAATTTTTATAACTTAAGTAGTTTTTTAAATATAAGTTTTCAAACATCAGTTTTCAAAACTCATTTCGTTTTGAGCTTCGCCTCAATTCACCGCTAGGCGTGACGTCTCACTGGAGAATCGTCTTGGCTATCTAACATAGAATAACTCATCATCATTTTTCTTTTTCGATCATCTTCTATCCTTAATTTTGTAAAATCCAAATAAAAAAATGAGATCCACTTACATTGAAATGTTCCTTGTTGCACTAGCGTTATTCGGTTTAAATTTGCAACGAACTTGAATTTTAGATTATTTTTCATTATTTGATTAATATAAGTTATGTGTCGGTTTCAAATGTTCAAGTAAAAGTTACAAGATTTACAAGATTAACAATTAGACTCGTCAGTTTATATATTAATAATGTGTTTATAACATTCTCTTATGTATTTACTTGGTTATAATGATTTCGCTCTCCACCCGTGTCAATTTCTCTTACGATCGGGATGAACCGGTGCCCATAAATATATCTAATTATAAATATTGGTTAATGTTCACTTCTGCACATCGCGCGATGACTGATCAGGCGACCAAGGTAAGAATTTATTTGAATTTATTTTTTAAAGACTGAGGGGCTGCGCCCACCAGACCCCCCCCCCCCCTCTTTCTAACGAACTGATATATACAAGCTCAATGAGACTAGTATACTTTTTCCTTACCACATATACAAACACATGCCTACATCGTTTAAGGGTATAAAATACGCGAAACGAATTTCCTGTAGTTAAAAAATATAAAACATAAAAAATTATATATAGCTTATCATATTCCAATTCATGAATAAACTGTTTGCATATTTCTGTTCATAATTTGGATAAGATTTCTATTTGAGTATTCTTTTAACTTAAAATCAATAAAGAGCAGGTCGTTTTTCGATTTCACTAATAAACAGCTCTATATAAATTGACATTTTCATGAGAGATTTTAAAAAAAGATGTTTACAGCAAAATTAGTCTGAAAAAAATTCCCAGAAAAATAACACGGCAGTTATTTTTCCCAATATATATATATACTGCAAATTTTAACAGGTGATAATTTTTTATAATTTTTTTATAATTTTAGTTCACAGCAACGGAATCATCACCCGTGCGCCCCCCTCCCCTTTTATATCCTATTGATTCCATTCGAGTGAGCAACAATCGAGTTGCCTTGAAAACGGGTCTGGTTGAATCTTTATAGTTGACATTGCGCGCGCTCCCACAGAATTCCATGTTACTCCGTTTTGGGAAACTATTTAGTTGACAAGAAAGGGATCATAAATATTGCAAGGCTGATACATTTTTCTCGAGAACTTTTTTCGAGTTGATCTCATATTGATCTCCGTTGAATGAATGAGGCTTTAGCAGTAATTACTACAAGACTGGAAACTCCTTTCACTCGTATGACGTCATCGACTTCCCCCTGTCTGAAGAATGTTTTTCGCCCTGCTCAGTATATAGCGAATATTTGTTCATTTTATTAAATAAATAATAAAAGTTTTCGAAATTAAATTATGCATTATGCAATTATGCAATTTTGTTTAATTATTTACTTAATCTTATAGTATCGAAAATTTTGACGTCAGTTGCCCTTTAACATAGTCCAGGAAAGGTTTTTCACTACTTGCCATAGATTTCCGCAGTTTGCACGGATTTAACGAATGAA
Organism: Rhysida immarginata; assembly: GCA_023313115.1. Classification (NCBI taxonomy): domain Eukaryota; kingdom Metazoa; phylum Arthropoda; class Chilopoda; order Scolopendromorpha; family Scolopendridae; genus Rhysida; species Rhysida immarginata. The sequence goes on along the minus strand of JAHWFO010070514.1, from coordinate 74,877 downwards.
CCCCCCTCCCCTGTTTTTCGAATACCTCATGTCCAGAAAAAACGGAAGTGATTGTCTTTCAATGAAATCCGGCAGGTGTCTCCACATGTTGCGTTTTATCTGAAACAATGATAGGTTCATGAAATCGTCAACAGAAGTCGCTGTCCTCAATTGAGTTTCTCTCAACTACCGGTTGGGGAAACAAAACAAATTGCGACGATAGGAGGTATTTAAACAAACAACATCATTAAACAAACGTTGGAAGCCTTTCCAGCTATAAATAACTGGAAATATAATTACTGTTCATCTCTCCAGTGAAGGATTTCTTTTTTCGTACAATAAGTAGAAAAGTAGCTTATGCCATCGGTTTGTTCAGACGTCCATTCGTCTGTCTGTGGACAATTCCAACAACGCATTGCGTTGGAATGGGGAGCATGGGTATAGTGAATTGCTGGAAGAGACGAATCAGCCTTGCATTAGGGAAAATGCGTGCCGAGCGCTTCGTTTCGGCTCTGCGCGTGCTCTAAACGTTGTTGAGATGGTGCGCGTGCAGGATGCACATGATTGACGATTATAGAAAGGGGATATCTGTGCCTAAACCAAAAGAATTTCTTTATTCATAGGGAGCTTATTATTCATTACGATAACTTGAAAGGGGTCGTCCACAAATTACTTCATCTTTTTTCCAAATACTTTTATACCCCCCTCCCCCCATGTCAGCATATGTCATATTTTTGTAACCCTCCTCCACCCCTCGGTCATATGTCATCCTGACGCGAAAAGTGAGAATTAAATTCTATTAACCAAGATGTATCGAGGTAATAAATAAAAATAATGCCACACTATAAAGGGAAAAACATTCCATTTATTGAAATACGTACACATCTTTAATCTTTAATCCATGGTGAGGTAGCCCACCGTCTCCAAATCTTTAATTATTACAGACGTATTTTTTGAGGTTGCTTCAGGTACGAACACATCAGAAATATATTCGTTAAGTCACACAAAAATCATCATCATCTTCAACAGATGACTGCAAGTCTATCTCTCCTTGTTTGCAGATAATATTATCTAAGACTGCAAGTGTTGTAGTAGGAGCATTCAAATTAGAGGTCTTACCATGAGCTGCTTTGTGCAGTTTCATGCGCTTGACAGAAGGGAAATAAAGACCACAGATTTGGCACATGCGTTTGTGCAATTTTCCTGCACACTTGGACAATATGCATCATATCGGAGTATTCTAAAAAAATAAAGTATATGCAGTTGGGATAGCTTTATGAGAGATTGCAAATGTTACAACTCCCCTTGTTTGTCAGTTAATTCTTCTTAAGAACATTGTTTAGTGTTGGATTAAGAGTTAAGAGTTTTGTTTCTCATCTTATGCTTTTATTCGTTTATATTTATCCCAAAGTGTGTACAGTTATAAAACAATAAGGGGCACATATATGTCATTAAATCCTTCCATATTTACATATGTAATCACTTGTTGGTATATGTGTATTTTAGTATACCAAGGTTCAAACTAATTCAGGATTCGTTAGAACTTGCGGAAAATTAAGATGAAACTTAATGAAATGTTAACACACTAGCACTATATACTTTCAGTATAATTTCTTATGCACATTCCGCGTTATCCGTTACTAAAGAGTTGGTTATCCGGATCGCTACACTGTAAGCTCACATCTTATGCACGAGTTCTATGGAGTAGCGGGTTTAAGATGTCAGCTTTGAGTGTAGCGATCCGGATAACCAACTTTTTAGCGACGGATAATTCGGAATTTGCATAAGAAATTACACTGAAAATACAGGGTGTTTCTAAATTATCTCCCGTATTATACATATTTATTACTCAAAAACTATTACAGATTTTAACGTGCTATTTTTTATTCACAAAGAAAAATTCAAAACGTTTCTTAGCATGCCTTAATAAATTTCAATGTGCCGCCCATTTATGGCGTGAAGGACGTCAAAGGGAAACTCGATTTCGTCCCATGTTTGGGTTCCCATGTTGGGGTGATTTCAGCGATTGTTTCAATAACAGGTCCAAATCAGTATTTTTGCAACACTGCCATTTCTCATATGACACGAAATGGCGAGTTTTTTCACAGAATGGCGGATTCTTAAAATAAAATAAATAACATGTAGGTCACATTGTGTTTTCATTAAAAGATACCAAAGTTTATTACGAGTAAATTATGGTCACAGCCAATATGTTCTCGTAAATATATTGTAACAAAAAAAATCACAGGCAATTGAACAGCTATTAAATAATCTGCTTATCATGCGAAGTAGATAGTTTTTGCTTTTGTTTTTCCTAATTATACAGTGCACAAGTCCTAGTAGCTTATTTGACAGTCGATCAAGTACATTAAGAACTCGATCAAAATTTTCTGCAATTATAGATTGTAGAACCATTTCTGAAAACTTATGATTGGAAAAATCACGGATGGAAGCTCATGAAATGGCGGCAGGGAAAGCACGAATTTTTTTGAAATGGCGGATGGAAGCTCACGAAATGGCGGCATTAGGCTATCAATATTGATCTAAGCCTAAGCTACTTCGTAGATTATAAATACACATGCTTTGTTAGCATTTGGATCATTATTATGATGTAAAGCTTCTCCAAAATGACGAGAACGTCATCATTGCTTATATCCTTAAATCAGGAAAATAGAATAAAACAACTTGAATATAAAAAAATGACAATTTTTTTATATATTCATAATGTTAATGCACATAAACGCGCATACTGTACACTCATACCCTAATTCATCTGGGCTTGGCTAGGTATCATTAAATCTCATCAGAAATAGATTTCCTTCATCTATTCATTGTCTCATGTGATTACTAAGACTTGTTATTTTCAATGCAGGAATTTATGAAGTTTTAATAAAAAATTCATAAGTAGATATTTCAACTTATTGATTGATATGAGGGAATTATATCACTGACGAAAATTAAAGATTATACATTTCATAATCACAATTCATACAAATCACAAATTATGGTAGAACTAACTTTTTCGTGTATTTTATTCTTTGTCTAGAACGAGCCATTTCGAACCATTTTCATGTTCACGCTAACTGTAAGATTGCCAAAAAACATTATTATCTGTATTTATTTATATCAAATGCGATATCAGTTATATCAAGAAAAGATGAAGGTAGGGATTATTGATTATAGTAAATAACCTACCTTCATCCGTTCTTGGTTATACATGTATTAAATACCTGCGAGAGTTTATTTTAAAAAAAATCCTAATTGGCATTTTGCATTGTCATTTAAGATTAGGGATTTTTGCATTTTAATTACAAATGTTGGTCTTCTTCAATTTGAGTATTGATTGCTCATATGATGATTACATCTAGATATTACAGGATCTTGAATAAACAAATGAGTGTAATTTCTTGTCCACAAGATTCGTTTTACTTCATTACTGTATATATGTTTCGCTCACCCTGTGAACATCATAAACATAAAAGGAATAGCTAACATTTTTCTATAATTTTCATTCTGTTTCCCTATTGGCTATTCCTTTCTCTATTATTTCTATCTGGTCGGCGTGTTCTGCATTATTTTAAAAACAATTTTTATTAAACAGACATATTTCCTGTTCATATGAAAGGATGTTATTTATTATGTCATACCACTATTCACAAAATGGTTGGGCAGTTTTACTTGAAATGGCGGGCACTATGTTCTTGATATTATCTTTAGATTGTTTATTGCGCTTTTCATTTATTTTCTTTCGATAATAAAATTTCGACTTTTGTATTAAAAGTTTATTAAAAAATTTAAAAACAACAACAAAAATAAATAAGTAAAACAGCAACAACCGAAGATACATGATTGTGACAGTAGTTTATTAACATATTAGCCTTCTTACATATTTGTGATAATTTGTATCAAAAATTTTAATATCATGTAATAAAGCAGCTACTTACTGAAGCAATAGATATAAATTTAGGACATAAAATGGCGAACAGAAATCTCACGAAATGGTGGTCGTTTAAGGAGGTATTTATTTATTCCGACGAAACTCCCTATAGTCACGAGTAGTAGTTGTATAAAATCTCACATCGTCAGTTTCGTACTAAATATCACATATCCATGAATTTATCTACGTGTTAGTGATTGTTAGATGAGAAATTCTATTTATAGAAAAGGATGCTTTAAATTATGTAGTGTTTTATTCATCACAATGATAATTTAAAACTGTTCTTAATTTACAAATTCGAATTGTGCAATCACATCTTCTGACTGTCATTTCCTCTGGTTCGTAGGATTCGTGATATTAGAAATCACGCCCCTGTCGTACAAATTTAAAATCAATTCCTAGTGCATCTGTCAAATCATGAAGGGTCATGTCATTCTAAAATTCGCAGATACTCATATTTTATCGAATACATTGTATTTCTTTGTGTAATAAATATATAAATGTGTTAATAGTTAACAGATGGTGACAAATATCTTACATTTCGTTTTTCTATTGTGTTGGTGGCCCCCCTCCCCCTGCCAACTCGCGCCATTTCGTGTCATAAGAAAACATAAAGTTGCTTATTTTTCATAAACATTTGTCTACATATTTCATAAGTATTGTCTATCTTATTAACGATTACTAAAGCAGTTGATAACGATTTACATTAACCAATAGTTATAATTTTATTCTAAATTAAGTAATTCATAATAGCAAAATCACTTCTACTCCAAGTCTGGCAAAATCGAGCGGGGGGTATAGGAGAGTTTGGCACCCTGCCTGTTTTGACCACTAGGGCGGCGCTCAAAACAGCCGGTGGAAGAAGAAACACAAGGAGTAGAAGTGATTTTGATAATAGCTTGCATAACCATCCCCTGTTCATAGCCGCCATTTCGTGATGTTTACATGCGATATATTTCCTGCCTGAACCATGTATCTGTTTTTATTTTGTTTTTCAATAGTAATTATTTATGAAGCTTTGTGATTGTTTGTACCGTTTTCAGGAGAAATAAATTTAATGTACGAATGTTTTAATATTTGTCAAATTGTCTTTCCTTCAAAAATATTAATTCAAATTCAGTATTAAAATTATTTCGGGGACAAATTATTCCCACAAATATTGGAGTCAATGTTGTAAAGTTAATAGATATTGGTTAAAAGTTTGTGATTTCAAAAGCGCAGTAATTTGTCCACTTTCTGTCTTTATTTAGGGTATTAGTGTCGATAATTTCCGTTCACAGTTATGGAATGGCAGATAGAAATCGAACGATCACATAATGTATTGCTCTTTTATGTAGTTAAAATATTCAGCTTATTGGTAGGCGTAAGCTTAGTTAATTTTGATGTGGATGAATCTGCATATGGATTATCTTTTGAAGCGGTAAATACACTGGTAATTTAATAATGTAATTTGAAATAAGGCCGGATATTTCAGCTCCTGTCTGTTTTACATAATACCTTTTTAATTCTAACTTTAGAAATATGTAGATTCTTTTATTTTATAAATACACATAAAATTAAAAGTGAATAGCTATCCCTTTATCGCAATAAATATAAACAAAAATATATACATCCACTAAAATACATCGCCGTAGTATTTGATTCTTGCTGCCACAAAATGGCGGATGATTTTGTTTCGAAACGGTGGTTCTTCCTTTGTAATTTAGGGTCTATATCAATGGTTGGGACGATTCTTTTATAAATTTTCCCTAATAAAATACCCATTATTAATGGATAAGAAAAGGAATTTATTCTGTAAAGGCTTGCACTATAACTCAACTATCTTAAATGAACTATAATACAAATATACTATAAGTTTATGTAAAAACATTACTTCGACATCCTATTAGACATGAAATGGCGCATAGAATGCTCACGAAATGGTTGCTGGTGAAGATTATGAATGAGGAAATTCCTATCAAAGTGAAAATATATTGATTGGGATTGGTAATAAACTGATAGCTACTCTCATTTCTGAAGCAAGAAATAATTTTGATAATATGAAGTTTCGTTTCGAAGTTAAAAAAATAGCAACAAGAAGAAAACAACTTATTGATACAAGGGCATGCAATGTTTAACAGATTTGTTTTTACGCCCAGGTGACTGTGTTGTTTTTTTATTGAAGTGTAGAATTTAAATTTATTATCGAATAAAAAAATTATTTGAATACATAATACTAATAAGCCATTAAAATGGATATTTATTCCAATGACAAAGTAAATTTGATATTCAAAAAGTCAAATAAAGGTAGTAATAGTTAATCATTTCACAATAAATAAAATTACAAAGAAAATGCATTAGTGGAAAACATTCCCATCGTATGGTCGTTTTACTGGTACGGGGACGTTGAAGAAATACGTCACGCTGTTTTTGGCCTGTTCAGACTCCCTCTCCCCCTCGCGTAAAATGGCCATTGATATCCTCTGTGTCTCGGCTTGCTGTTCTTACAAGTTGTCTTCCCTTAAATTTATTAGAAAAGAAAAAGATTCAGAAATGGGTGTAGATTAAGTGATTTTTTAATATTTAAAAGGATGTTCTTAATAATATGCGAATTCTTCAGACTATGGCTAAATAATCTTGCGCTGTAATTAAAAAACAAGCGAGGTATACCAACACCACCTATAGAGAAGGCCTGGACACAGAAACGTGCATACTTTGTTACATCATCATAAAAGTCGTTGTTAACCGTATTTCTACCCACTGGCCTTGTTATGACTTAATATGATGTAAAAATGTATGACGTTTCTGTGCGCAGGCCTTCTCTCTATGAGGTGTTAGTATACAGGGTGTTCACAAAAGAATAAACATACGAGGGGGTGCTGACAAGTTCCTGGCTTGCCCAGAAAGAATAGACCCAGAGACATGAAATCACATATTTATGCAACACACTCTCCCCTGAGACTGATACATTTGTGACAGCCTTGTTGTATCTTTTCAAGTCCGTTAAAAAAATTTGTTTCATTGGCCCCCAAACCAGCCCTCAGCAACATGCTTGACATCGGAAATGTCCTCAAAACCCATCAGGTGTTTTTTTAAGTTTGGGGCCAGATAATAATCAGACGGAGCTAGGTCAGGTGAATAAGGGGGATGATGAACCAAATGGGATCCCAGATTGTATAAGTTGACAGCCTCAATGTTAGACGTGTGCGCAGGTGCATTGTTTTGCAAATGGAAGATTCCTTTGGTCAACTTCCCATGGCGTTTCATCTTAATTGCCTCCCTCAGCTGACCCAGAAGGTTAGCATCGTACTGTCCGGTTATACTAGAGCCCTGGGGTAAAATACGTATAGAATACCGTCTATGTCCCAGAAAACAGATACTATGAGTTTTTGGCAGATTTCTGGGAGCGAAACTTCTTTGGCAGTGGGGACCCGCTATGGCGCCATTCAATTGATTATTCATTGGTTTCTGGACCTTAAATGCGGAGCCAGGTTTCATTCTTAGTCACTAACCTCGTCAAAAGTCCTGTGCAGTTTCAAAATGGGCGAAAACGGCTTTGGATGACTCAAATTGGTCCTTCTTCTGATAACTGTTAAAACATTTCGGCATCCACTTCACTGAAAGTTTGTGCATGTGGAGAATCGTGCTGACGATGAACCCAACACGCTCCCGGGAGACGTCCCATGTCTGGGCTATCTTTTTGTCGGAAATTCGTTGGTCCTCATGAATCCGTTCATGGATGCCATCGCACATGTTGGTGCATCAGTTGCGGTTGGGGAGGCACTGCGGAGCTCATCTCCAATGGTGAAATGCTCAGTCTTGAAACGAGATACTCAGGTTCTGACAGTGCTGTAGGAAGGATACTTCTCCCCCAGTGTTCGTGACATCTCGGTGTGAATGTCCTTTGCTGAATTTCCATGGAGTAACATAAACTTCATGACGACCCGCACCTCTAAAGACGTGAAACTTGCTTGTGCCTCTGCCATCTCGGCTTCACACAGGAATGAAAAATGTTGTAGAAATTGGAGGCAGGAGACACCTGATATTTGCACAGTGAAACATGGCCCGATTTCCCTAAGTTGTCGAATGGCGAAAACGGAAGTCGGAAATTCAGAAGCGTTCGAAAGCTAGAGCACCAACAGACAGACGGACGCACATTGTGAAAACATAAGTACCTATCGGTCCTAATAAATTTATGTTATATTCATTCATGGCACATCATTCCAAGTCGTTTGATATATTACATGCCATATTTTAGCATAGAACGTTCCAATGAACCATAATGGGTCAATGAAAAGCAGGTACCTTTGAACCAATTTCGACTATCATTCATTTTACGTGATATTCATGCATGACACATCATTCCAAGTTGTTTTATATATTATATGCCAAATCTGAGCTTTGAAAGTTTCCCCTGAACCATACTGGTTCCATGAAACCACATACCATTGAACCTATGTCGACTGACATTAATTTTACGTTAGTATTCAATCATGACATGTTATTTCAAGCTGTTTTATATAATATATGCCATATCTTAGCATTGAAACTTTCCAGTGAACCATAATTGTGCCACTAAACCACATACCCTTGAACCAGTTCTGACTGATATAGACCCATCAAGGAAGACGATCACGTGTCTTCACTTAATTCACAAGCCTTTTCTCTGCTTTAGCTATAGAATCTTAAAGGAGAACAGCATTTGGCAATGCACAGGCCATTTATACCTGGAATTTTATAGTCAAAAACGTGGTCCCCTATATTATTTTTGACCTTTTGAACCGGAAGTAGTTCACCGATTTTTTCCACCAACGAAGTCAGTCTTCCGATTTCCCTAAGTTGTCGAATGGCGAAAACGGAAGTCGAAAATTCGGAAGCATTCGAAAGCTAGAGCACCAACGGACAGACAGACGGACAGATGGACGCACATTGTGAAAACATAAGTACCTATCGGTCCTAATAATATATGTAAACACGAATAAAAATATAGGTAATAAATGTTTGAGTTTGTGTCACGTAATCTTTATATGCGATAGTAAAGACAGTCATTAAATTTTTGGTCGCAATTTTAGTCTCCTAACTGGACCAGATAATACGATCAAAATATTTGTTATTGTACAGAAACTGATTAGTAAAATTTCAGTTAACTGATGGGGACAAATTCTATTACTCCCAAGACATTAATGATATCCTATATAAAATATTGGGGAAACGAGAAAGTGATGTTTTTCTTTTAAAAGAAAATAAACACTATGTGTAGCTAAAATTTTTTAGTTCTTAGCCAGTTACGAGGGTTAAATCCAGTTTTAAAAACGGGGATTTTTTTTTCAAGTAAACTCTAAATAAAAAAAAAACCCGAAACTTTATTGAATGCCTTATTTTTTGAAATATTTCTGATTTTATTACTTATGCGCACGCGAATGAAAACTGAGTCATTCGGTGTCTGTATTGTACTGTGTCCATAAATTTACTAGGTAGTGAAAAACTTTCCATAGCTCTGAGGTTTGCTGTTGTGTCAGTGATTAAAAAAATTTGAAGAAATTATTAACACCAACATTCTTAGCATTTTGGCGGAAGAAAAAGCTGCAAACCCTGGATATAATTGATTGTTCGGTGACTGATTTAGACTTTTCAGCATCAGGTTTTACAAACATTTTCAATGTTGATTTTAACCAGATCAAATTTCCACAACATTTAATAAATGCCAATATTTTATTGATTGATTTTCAACGTTTCATTGGGGTTGTCTGTTTCATCAGTATATGTAGTCTATAATAACAACCGTCCCATTCATGTATATGGCCAATCTGTATTTCCTAATGAATATCAGCCCAAAGACTATCATGGAGTTTTCAATGCGACAGAGAGACACCAATCACTAATTTACACGTTTGTTGCAATCACTATGTGGATCTACTCCTTTTAGAAGGAAAGTCATGGCAGAAACTAAAATACACATATTATTGTCAATTTTTATGCAATGAGGATAGAATTTAAGAGAGAACTGGAGCCGGACACTGTGGACGAACTTCAATAAAGATAACAGGAAACCACTGATCCACATAAAACTTTTAATTGGACGTATGCGCATTTCGGCAGCCACGCTGCCTTCTTCAGCGTACACAAGGATTCTGATCAGAACAGACAAACCTGTTCAGATGAAGAAGGCAGCGTGGCTGCCGAAATGCGCATACGTTCGATTAAAAGTTTTAAGTGGATCAGTGGTTTCCTGTTATCTTTAAGGATAGAATTGTTTTTAGCACTTGAAGAGAAATTGACATTACTGAGAATGAGTAACGATTTGGGAATCAGAGGTTGTGGTTTTTCAATGAAAGTTCCTCAGACGTAACAGAATAATTATATAAGAAATATTCACTAAAAAAGAACCCAATAAATTTTTATTTTCGTTTTTTTTCCCCCTTGAAAAAAGTAAAAATATCCGCAAAAAAATCCCGTTTTTAATTATTTTATTTATTAATAATTATAATAATTATATAAGAGTAGGAGTTTTAATATGCAATATATAATTAAAAATAGTAACTCCTTTTGATTAAAAAATAGAAAAATAAAATAAATCTTAAAAACAATTGATAATGAAAGTCACCCAATGTGAAATGCAATATATGAAGTGGACGGAAACACAGATGAATCGAAGGTCTTGTGGGTGAATCGAAAGTCATCCACTTCATATATTGATTTCTCCACATTGGGTGACTTTCATTATCAATTGTTTTTAAGATTTATTTTATTTTTCTATTTTTTAATCAAAAGGAGTTACTATATTTAATTATTTATTAATTAAAATAATTTAAAAAATTTTAATTTAAAATTTTATTTATTATAAGTGTGAACAAAAACAGTTGAAAATGAACCTTTAACAATGAACACACTAAAAACCAAAAAATATAACACATAAAATTTGAAAATGGACACAATAAATCATACCAGCTATTATAATAATAATTCACTATTAAAAAATCCCCTTTATAGACTCGGTTCCGCTGGCTCGGTCGAGAGCGTTGAGGCGCAGGTCTTGCCGCTGTCGTAACCAGCGAGTCGCGGATTCGAATCCCGCCGAGGGCATGGATGTTTGTGTTTGTCTATTTCACCATCATCCTTTCATCCCAAACAGCTAGTCTCTTGGATAAAAGGGGAGATGCAGGCTGAACTATCCATCTATCCATCCAGACTCGGTTCCTGTAAGAGATACACCTAAATCACCTTTTGGCCCTGTAGGAGACACTTGGGTGGGAAAGGGGGAGAGTTTACTTCCAGTTTTGCAGTTTTTTTACTTTAAATATTTTTCTTTTTCAAAAACTCAGTTTTTATACATTTCAATAGAATTTTGTGTGCGTGGATCACTTTGTAACGCCATGGTTTTATTATATGCTGAAAAGCATATATTGGTTTCGCTCTGTTTGTGTGTCTGTCTGTCTGTCCGTCCGTCTGTCTGTATGTCCGACGATTTCTCGAGAATGCTTTAACTTTTTCAAGTTCTTTTTTCGCTGTTCGATAGAGACCCTTCCTGAGCTCACCTGATTAGTTTGTCGTCGAAATCGGTCTAACAGTCACGTGACTATTGAGACCCCCCCCCCCCCATTAAATTTTTTTATTGGCAATATAGGGCATGTAATATGTCATTCGAACGGGAATGACGAGCACAAGACGAATATGACATTCTTTTCGATTTTCGAAATGCTACGTCCGAGAAAATGACCCCCAAAAAGTACTTCAATGACCCCTTATTACGAGCTTTAGCTAAAGCTATATATAAGAATACAAGCATGATCAGTACCTTTATGTGCCTGGCCAGCCATCGTTTGCACGAAAACGTGAAAATGGAAGAACTTAACAGCGATATATCAACTTTTGTTGAGCTCTCGTGGACCCATTCAAGCACGTGCACTAATGTTAAGAATATGAACTTAGGGCATGTAATATATCAATCGAATCCTACCGAGGAGTCATAGGTGAATACAGTGTTACTTTTTGTTTATCATTTAAGCATTGTTGATGGCAGCCTGGAGCACGTACCCGTTATGAAGCTTTCTCGATGCACGTGCTCATTTCATTTTAAAATTCAGTGCTGTTAGGCCTATTGTTAAATGCGTTAATTAATGTTAGGGCGATGGTTATAAATGGCTAAATAACGTTAGGCCTATAGTTAAAATGACTAAATAATGTTAGGCCTGTTGTTAAAAATGGCTGATTAATGTTAGGCTTATAGTTAAAAATGGCTAATTAAAGTTAGGCCTATTGTAAAAAATGGCTAATTTATGTTAGGCCTAGAGTTAAAATGACTAAATAATGTTAGGCCTATAGTTCAAAATGGCTAATTAATCTTAGGCCTATTGTTAAAAATGGCTAATTTATGTTAGGCCTACAGTTAAAATGACTAAATATTGTTAGGCCTATTGTGAAAAATGGCTAATTTATGTTATGCTTATAGTTAAAAATGGCTAATTTATGTTAGGCCTACAGTTAAAATGACTAATGTTAGGCCTATAGTTAAAATGACTAAATAATGTTAGGCCTGTTGTTAAAAATGACTAAATAATGTTAGGCCTGTTGTTAAAAATGGCTAATTAATATTAGGGTTATAGTTAAAAATGGCTAATTAAAGTTAGGCCTATTGTAAAAAATGGATAATTTATGTTAGGCCTAGAGTTAAAATGACTAAATAATGTTAGGCCTATAGTTCAAAATAGGTAATTAATCTTAGGGCTATTGTTAAAAATGGCTAATTAATGTTAGGCCTATTGTTAAAAATGGCTAATTTATGTTAGGCCTACAGTTAAAATGACTAAATATTGTTAGGTCTATTGTGAAAAATGGCTAATTTATGTTAGGCCTATAGTTAAAATGACTAAATAATGTTAGGCCTATTGTTAAAATGGCTAATTGAAGTTAGGCCTATATTTTAAAATGACGTGAATGCATATAGAATCAAAGGTATTTCCACAGTTTATTTAAACCAAGTGCAAGTAAAAGTGAGATATTAAAATTACATCTGCGTCAGAGCTAAAGCTCCTTGGAATGCTTAAAAGATTTTTCCCAGCAATGTTTTGAAACAATGGTTTTCTCTCCTGACGTTTATGATAACTTTGATCTAGCAGGGGAAAGAACATAGGCCCAGTAGTTTAAAACATTTAGACGTGCGAGGATTTCATTCTCATTTCGCGCGCGTTTGGAAAGATTTGTGTGAGCGCTGCAATCGAATACGTAAAGTTACATGCAGTTTTCGTCATTGCTGTATATAAAAATATTACAGTAATATTAAACAACAAATTTTTATATTCTACTTTTCAGCATATTTGAAAATCGTTTTACGAGTTATATTCTTGTTTATAATGGGTTTTGTTAATTTGATTGAGCGCGTAGCTCCCACCAAGAACAGCAAACGAACCGCTGACTTAGAAAATACAGGGAGTGGACATAATAATAGGAACACCTTTCGATTTAGACGTTTTGTCGAATAACTATTAAAATATAAAGGCATATTGATCTCATATTGAGTTCATATCAGCTTAAGGTCACTCAGTCATAAGGTCATAAGTCACCTTGGTAGGTCATAAGTTCTAACCTTGGAAGTTACTTTTGAGGTCGGAAATGGAAAGCTTACGATCCACTTGCTATAAGACGTTTTTGTTTTATCTAATGCATCGCCTCTAGACTGTGATACACATCATAGTGCTAGACTTTTCGGACACCCTGTATATTGTGTTCTATCGGACAACCTGTATGATGTATTCTGCTGATGATGGTCAAAGGAAGGGCGAAATGTACATGCAGCGATAAATTCTTGTGGACTAGGGGTTACACTCCAAGATAAGTAAAGGGCTTATATATCTTGGTTACTAGGGGTTACATCCCCTTTACATATCTTGGTTACACTCATTTGTTTAATATACACGTACTTATTTAAAGTGTGTTACGCGTCTTAATAAGATTATGATTGTTTTTTGATTGATTAATTTGAATTTTTTAAATCGGAATAAACATTAAACCGACATTTTTCTTGTTCGTATAAAAGGGAAAATAAATGTTATTTATTATGACATTCAACTCTTCACAACATGGCTGGGCAGTTTTACTCGAAATGGTGGGCAGCGTTTGCTCATGATGATTTAATTGCTTAATGCCCTTTTTATTTATTTTCTTTTGATTAAAAAATTTCGACTTTTGTCTCACGAGTTTATTAAAAAATTAAAAAAAAACAACAAAACATACATAGATGAAACAACAACAACTGAATATACATGATAGTGACAGTAGTTTATTAACATATTAACCTTCATAAATTTGTGATAATTTGTGTCAAAGATTTTAATATCATGTAATAAAGCAGCTACTTATTGAAACAATAGATATAAATTTAGGACATAAAATGGCGAACAGAAATCTCACGAAATGGTGGTCGTAGGGAGGTATTTATTTATTCCGACGAAACCCCTTATAGTCACGAGTAGTAGTTGTAGAAAATCTTACATCGTCAGTTTCGTACATTAAATAGCACATATCCATGAATTTATCTACGTTTTGGTGATTGTTAGAGGGTAAATTCTATTTATGGAAAATAATACTTTAAATTATGTAGTGTTTTATTTATCACAATGGTAATTAAAAACTGTTCTTAATTTACAAATACGAATTGTTAATCAGATCTTCTTACTGTCATTTCCTCTGGTTCGTAGGATTCGTGATATTTGAAATCACGCCCCTGTCGTAGAAATTTAAAATTAATTCCTAGCGCATCTGTCATTTCATGAAGGGTCACGTCATTCTAAAATCCGCAGATACTCATATTTTATCGAATACATTGTATTTCTTTGTGTAATAAATATATAAATGTGTTAATAGTTAATGAATGGTAACAAATATTTAACATTTTGTTTTTCTTGTTGAAAGAAGGAAACCTCTTGTGTTGGTGGCCCCTCCCCCTACCAACTCGCGCCATTTCGTGTCAGAACAAAAATATTAAGTTGCTTATTTTTCAAAAACATTTGTCTACATTTTTGATAAGTATTGTCTATCTTATTAATGATTACTAAAGCAGTTGTAACAATTTACATTAACCAATAATTTTTTTCTAAATAAGTAATTCATTATAGCTTGCATAATCATCCCGTTTTCTTAGCCGCCATTTCGTGATGTTTATAGATACGAAATATTACATGCGTATACCATGTATCAGTATTTATTTTGTTTTTCAGTAGAAATTGTGTTTATGAAGCTTTGTGATTGTCTGTACTGTTTTCGGGAGAAATAATTTTAATGTACGAATGTTTTAATATTTGTCAAATTGTCTTTTCTTCATTAATATTCAAATTCAGTATTAAAATTGTTTCGGGGACAAGTTATTCTCATAATTTTTGGAGTCAATGTTGTAAAGTTAATGGAAATTGGTTAAAAAGTTGTGATTTCACAATCACAGTAATTTGTCCATTTTCTCTCTTTATTTAGGGTATTAGTGTCGATAATTTCCGTTCACTGTTCCGGAATGGCAGATAGAAATCGACGGATCACATAATGTATTGTTCTTTTCTTTAGTTAAAATATTCTACTTATTGGTAGGCCTAAGCTTGTTTAATTTTGATGTAGATGAATCTGCATATGGATTATTTTTGAAGCGGTAAATAAACTGTCGATTTTATAGTGCGATTTGAAATAAGCCAACAAACAGCATTCATTTTACTCCCTGATTTTACATAATACCTTTTTAATTGTAACTTTAGAAAAACGTAGATTCTTCAATTTTATAAATACACATAAAAGTTAAACCGAATAGCTAATCCTTTATTCTTTTAACAATGAGCTATCCCTTTTTCGCAATCAATTTATAAAAAATATATACATCAACTAAAATTCATCACTTTAGTTTTTGATTCTTTCTGCCACAAAATGGGGGGTGATTTTTTTCGAAACTGTGACTGGGACAGAGATTCCATTATAAATTTTCGCTAGTAAGACACCCATTATTAATGAATAAGAAAAGGAAGTTATTTTGTATAGACTTGCACTGTAATTTATCTGTCTGGAATGAACTTTAATCAAATATACTAAATATTTATGTAAAAATATTACTTCGACATGCCATTAGACATGAAATGGCGCATAGAATGCTCACGAAATGGTAGCTGGTGAAGGGTATGTATGAGGTAATTACTATCAAAGTGAAAGGATACTGATTGGAATTATAAATAAAGTGATAGCTTGTCTCATTTCTGAAGCAAGAAATAATTTGAAGTGTACAATTTGAGAATTTCTTTTTTTTTGTATTTAGATTACATTAGTAGGAAATTTCAGAGAAAATGCGAGGCCCAGGGCAACTAATCTTTTTACGCTCTTCAAAATTTATTTTGTTATAAATTAGATGAAAATGAACCTTTAAAATTTTTTTAGAAGTTGATTATTTTTTATCCCGACAATTTGCAAGATTCGCATTGTGATCATCCGTTAGCGACTGAAAAGAGACAAAATGTTAGTGAAAAATAACAAAATTGCAAACTGTTTGCTGCAGTATCCTTTTTCTTTCTTAATAATGTCACTCCCCTATATTTTTATCTAACATACTGAGCTACCCCCCGGACAAAACAGCACCGGACAACCCCCCCCCCCGAAAAAAACCCGTCACGGGTATATTGATTCGGAAAAATTCGCATAATTAAAGTTTATTGATAGGAAATAATTTACTGATTATTTAACATTTAGAATTAGACACCAACTGTGGATATTGATTAATAGTAAAAATCATGAAAATCTTGTCCACATAAAATAGATTTTACTTCATGGGAAAGATTTTGATTTTACCACATGAAAACGTTTTTGATGTTATATTTTAAATTTATAACCGATGCTGTTATTATTATTATTATTATTATTATTAGTAGTAGTAGTAGTAGTAGTAGGAGTAAATGTTTGCTTACTACGTCCATCAACAGCATGGACATCCTGTTATTTCGACCCCCCTATTACAGTTTTATTTGTATTACAGAACTACAGGGTTCTACACCCCCCTATTACAGTAGAACTTCACAATACCAAAGCATTAGATTGGTATTGTTGGAATCGAGGTCATGAGAAGGAGGTTTTTTTGATAGACGTAATACATGTACGTACTTTATGCTTTTTTAATGTCTGCATTCCACCCTTATTGCCTACGCATGACTTTGACGTTTTCCTGTATAAACTTTCAGATTTTTGTATCAACTCATCTTCAGTTTGAATCATCCTTGGCGACTTCAACTATTCAGATTTTAGAGAATACTCGAACGAAGCTTTTAAGACGAGTTTACACATTTATACATATATGTGCACAAATTTACACACGTGTATAGACAATTTACGCATCTGTACAGCTTATTTACATAAGCTTACACAAAAATGTACATAAATTTACACACGTATATACACAATATATACAAGTTTACACCTATTCACACAGGTTTACATACGTCTATACACCTATTTACACAAGTTTACACTTTTGTAGCATATTTACACATTTATACACACAGGTACACACGAATTTATAAGTGTATACTGATATTTACACAAGTTTACATTTGTATACCGACCTGTATTTGTATTTTATCATCTTTATAGTCAAAATTCGCCAGCAGAAGATAGAACTTCAAGCTTGTAGGCAGAAATAAGGATTTTAATGATGAATCTGTTGCTAAATTCTAAAATAACGATCGCCGTGTTCCTAGAGTTGACAGCTCTTGAATGGTAGACAACAATAGGAAGAGAAACGACATCTTTTTAAAAATTTTTTTTATAAAGTCATTTATTGATTTAACAATACAATCAACTTAAAATGTACAATGCAATGAGTTCACCATCAAGTAACAGAATTGATTTGCACAAAAATCAAGGGATTATTTTTGTTGTAACCATTACATCGTTCTCATTATAAATCTGCAAGATTCCTTTTGAATTCTTTTGGGTAGGCTAAATGGAAACTATCACGAGGAGGCTGAAGAGAAAGGCTCATATTAGTAACCTTGGCAATCTGAAATACAGAAAAAAGGATGAGTTTTAGATCAATGATTTACACTCCCTACAATAATAGAAAGGGAAACGGTGACAATTTATTTTAGTTAATAGCATATTTGACCTCCGTGCTGAAATTAAGTCAGCCACCCTTCTTACTTTCTATAAGGCTCCGATACACAGCTTCCGGTGTTTAGATCCATTCTTGCTGCGAGAAACTAGCCATGTTGTTAGCAGTCGATAACAAGAAATTAAGCCTCCCGAGGAAGGTATAGAAAAGTAGCGGAAGCCATCCTTTTTCATCTATTTTTTTATTCCTTTATCTGCACTTTTTAACCCCAATATTTTTTAAATCAAAAATTGATTTTCTCAAACCTTGTATTTAGAAAATATAAAAGAACCCTATCTTCTTTCCGTTCTCATCACTTTCGATCGAATGATATATCACACCCTAAATGTTGCCATAAAGTTCTAAAGACCAAGTGATTGCAACCCCCATAATTCTGATCCTATTGGGAAAATTCGGCTCAAACTTTACAATGATATTGATCTTGCTTAGAGGAACCCGCATACCGAATTTCACTCCTTTATATGCATAAATACGCGTAGACCTTTTGGTCCCCTCTAGTTTCCGCCCCCGAAACTCCGACCCCAGTGGGCCAATCAAAACCAAACTAAATAGTGAAGGTGCACATGCCCATAGTAAGCTACATTCCGAATTTCAACCTTCTACCTCAAAAAATACGGAAATTATGAACGGGACGGACGGACAGACAGACGGACATTGTGAAAACAATAAGTAGCTCCATTCTTCCGCTACTTAATAATGAATGCTGATCAGTGGAAATGCATTTCACATCACAACGAGTAAATAAAAAATAATCGTAACAATCATGAATAAGAAAACGTGTTAGCAATAAAATTGGAACTATTTAATAAGTTTCATTTACGTTAGAAAAAAGTGTAATTTACTTAGATTCCTGTTTTCGTTCAATTTTTCTTGTAAAATTTGAAGGAGCAAGACGGACAACGTTGGAGAATGGCTTATTCAACGTTGGGTTTTTGATGGAGACTGTTCTCGCACTCAGAGTTGAAGAGACTATCCCTACTGATAGATAGTCTTTAGATAACCTGTCCCATCCATGCTCATATTAAAGAGTAGTATTAGTTCTAATAATTTCCGCCATGTTTTCGTAACTTGATTTCATATCTCTACATCGGCCTCGGTGGCTCAGCAGGTTGCGTGATCGCCTCTGATGCCCGAGTACGCGGGTTCGATCCCGGCCGAGGATGACGAGGATTTTTCAGGGGGAAATCCTGAGATCACGCACTTCCTTCGGAAGGGAAGTAAAGCCGTTGGTCCCGTGTAGTCGTTTGCCGGCTGCACGTTAAAGAACCCTTACGAGGCAAAATTTGCGGCCCCTATAACGCCGTCCTGAAATGACCATAGCAGTTGAAAGGACGTTAATACCAAACAAACCAACCATCATATCTCTACCGGAAATGATTCCCATTTCCTATAACTTGGCTCGTAAAGCTGTGTATGGCGCTGTTAGATGAGTCGAGGGTTCGTAAACACTTGAAGATGGATGATACAACTTATCTAAGAAGTACTGTATTCTTATAATCGTGCAGAGCGTTATAACCTAATAAAATGGGTCCTACGATCTGGAAATTACTGTGAGCGCACTCAGTACAATTTCCAGGTCATGGGACTTATTTTATTAGGTTATAGCGCTCTGACTCGATTATAATAATACAGTTCTCCGTAGATAAGTTGTATAACTCATCTTTAAGTGTTTACGAAGTCCCGACTCATCTGACAAGCGAAAAACTCAGCTTTAACGAGTGAAATCACAGGAAACGGGAATCATTTCCGGTGAGATACGAAATCATGGCAGATATCGATACTGGACGATTTCGCCGTTCTTGTTTGTAGGATGATTAATCCAAAATTATTAGAACTAATACTGCTATTTAATATGACTATGGATAGGACAAAAAGTTGAGTGCCAGAACAAAAAGCCTCCCTCGGCTCAAGCCAACGTTGAATAAGCCATTCTCTAACGATGTTCGTCTTTGTCCTTCAAATTTTGTCAGTACAAGAAAAATTGAACGAAAGCAGTAATCTAAGTGAGTAACACTTTTCTCATATTTTTCTAACGTAAATTTATACATAAGTTATAGTTCAGG
>JAHWFO010070514.1:28407-39084 GCA_023313115.1 Rhysida immarginata | reverse complement strand
GTATCAGATACAAAAAGAATTTTGAAAATCGGTTAAAAAATAAAAAAGTTACAGCCATGGAGGCATTACTTTTCAGCCCACCCTCGTACATTATGGAGTTTGCTAAATGTGAACCATTAAAATCTACAAGTTTGTACAATAAAAGAAAAAAACTGGTATAGTGCGGTAAAAACCGATATTGACACCGAAACCGCGGTTTTTCTCCCCTTAAAAACCGATACCGATACCGAATCCATAATTTTGAAACCGACTCATCTATTGGACTATCACAGACACTTGAACAGCCATGTTGTCACTAAGTGTCTTAAAGACAACCAGGTTGTCAAGAAGGAAAGCCCAATTTCTCCTATCCAAACCATCAGAAAGTTTGATGAACACACAATAAGAAATAAAGAAATTAAACTGGAGCAAACACCAAACATCAGGTAAAGACTACTTGGTTGTCTTTAAGCCACTTAGTGACAGCATGGCTGTTCAGGTGTCTGCGATAGCCCAATTAGTATAGGTGTCGACCATGACAGTCGAGGTTCCTGGTTCGAATCCAAGTCGCAGAATATTTCCATCCATTTTTCTAATTAATATCTTTTACCTGATGCTTGTAGTTTGCTCCAGTTTATTTTCTTTATTTCCTAACAGTTTATCAATTGTTGGAATTACATTGTACACAGATCGGCCTCGGTGGCTCAGCAGATTGCGTGATCGCCTCTGATGCCCGAGTACGCGGGTTCGATCCCGGCCGAGGACGACGAGGATTTTTCAGGGGGAAATCCTGAGATCACGCACTTCCTTCGGAAGGGAAATAAAGCCGTTGGTTCCGTGTAGTCGTTTGCCGGCTGCACGTTAAAGAACCCTTGCGAGGCAAAATTTGCGGCCCCTATAACGCCGTCCTGAAATGACATAGCAGTTGAAAAGGACATTAATACCAAACAAACCAACAGTGTACACAGACACAAACGATCAATTACATCCATCGCCATCCAAGAAGAGAATTTTGGAATTGTTGAATTTTTAGATAAACAAATGAATTTTTAAAGGTCAGGTCACACAAATTTACAGCCATAGCCAGGGCTGAAACAACGTCAGATCAAACTATTGTATCATTTTCATTCTATTTCGTCCTACTTTCGTAGCCATACATACGAGGTCTGTTCAAAAAAATACGTAGACTGAAGTCATAAAATAAAATATACTTTATTCAGAAGTTACACATCTGGGTACCCTTCAAAGTACTCTCCTCCCCGACGCACACACTTATCCCAACGGTGTTTCCACTTTTGGAAACAGTCCTGGAACGCTTCTTTTGTGATGTCCTTCAGCGCCTTCGTCGCATTTGCCTTTATGTCGGGAATCGTCTCAAATCTCCTTCCTTTCAAAGGTCTTTTGAGTTTGGGAAACAAGAAGAAGTCACAAGGAGCGAGGTCAGGTGAGTAGGGTGGGTGAGGAAGAACAGTGATCGAGTGTTTGGCCAAAAACTCTCGAGTTCTGAGGGCTGAATGGGCTGGAGCGTTGTCGTGATGAAACAACCAGTCACCACTCGTCCACATTTCTGGCCTTTTCCGCCGGATAGCATCCCGCAGACGTTTGAGAACTTCGATGTAGTAAATCTGGTTCTCTGTGGAGCCTTCTAAAATTCCGCCAAATTCTAAAAATCCGCCAAACGAAAAAAACACACTTCACAAACAACCGCGTAGCTAATCAACCAATACTAATATTTGCAATCAAAAAACTGCCTTGTAATCAGCGGATCTGTCAGAAGATGGCGACACCAAGCGATTTTGATTGGGACCAACAGGGCCCGCGCAATTCAAACAGTCTACGTATTTTTTGAACAGACCTCGTATTATTCCACACATTGTTTCTCCGGCACTATGGTAAACTCGCTCAGCTACATATAACATTCCAACACGAACCGGGAAGAACTGTTAGAGGGCCATCCATTAGGAACATTTAAAAAAATTTTTTTTTCGGTTTTTCTATATCAATTTTTACTGTTTTAATGTGTTAATTTTTACTGTATATTCCCATTCAGATATTGCAAATTTTCATCAAAAAAAGCCCGAGCAACGCCGGGTATATCAGCTAGTTAAGACTATAGCTGAAACATTCTATCAAGCCAAAGTCAATAAATTCGACATGAACGGATTCCCCTCTCAGAATCGAATAACTTTAGTATTCAATTAAATTGTTTGGCTCTGATGAGCCAAGTTTGAAATATAAAGGTTTTTAAAAGAAAATAAAAATATATAAATAAATTAACCCCCCCCCCCCCTCCGTGTAAAAAAATTTTCCTTTTTTTAAATTTTAATTTCCATGATAAATTGGGAGACATGTGCGAAAGTTCCATTCCACCATTTCAATTTACTTTGTTTACAGCCAAATAATTATATTTCAGTAGAACTGTTGAAGCTGCACAATCCAAAGTTTCAGCCCAGAAGTTAAAATTGCTTACAACAACTCTGAAAAGTCACTTTTTAAGATTTAAAAGTGACTTCGTTGCGTTGATGTTAATTGAAAAAAATCAACAAAGCTGAAGAGGAAAACCCGAGATGCTTGGCTAAATGTTTTTATATAAATTGTTTAGATTATATAAAATTAATAAATGGAAAGAAACCAAAATCGACACATATATGCAGGGGCGGAAATATTTAAACATTTTCAAACATAGCATAATCCCTCGGTAAATTTAAAAATATTATTGGAATTTCCAATACGTCTGGCCGTATAAATCCACTCTTGAATAGATGTTTTCCGTCATTAATGATTTTTGGAGCAGTGATAAATCTAATATAAATATTGAAACATTATCAGCAGTCATGTCAGTGAAAGTAAATCTGAATTTTCTGATATTTTACAAGAAATGATGTACTTGAAAAATATTCATTAAAATAAAAAAATATATTTATAGAAGATAAAAGCATCTTGAACTGATGTGTTTGCTAAGTGCATTACTAATATAAAAGCAAAAAATAAAATCGGAAACTGTGGAAAGTAGCAAAACGAATGCAGAAGGGCTGTTTGTTTTCACCCCAGTATCCCACAATCCCTTGATTCAAAACGCTGATGACGTCGAGTGATAACGTCTCTATATATGTAAATGTGTATGTAGCTGTAAAAATGTATGTAAAAATGTGTAAATATGTATGGAAGCTTGTCTAAATATGTGTATACACATATAGTAAGCATTCCGTTAATGAGTGTTACAATCAAATTAATTGCCCTAAGAATGGCGTCTCGGCAATTCGGTTAAAACAACTCTTACTGACATGTGTCCAAAGAATCATAGGACTCTCACGTGACCTGCATATTGTTGTGAGTGTGTATTACACAAGAACAATCTAGACAAAGAACACCATCAATATCGGCAGTACAAAGTTTTCTTTCAGATGCAAGATGGCGAATATGAGATTCAGCTCTGGAGTTTAGGATTTTTCTTTCTACTGGATCGCTTTTTCACTTTGCCACCAAGTCCTCTTGCTAGCACCCCTCTGACAGCACACTGAGATCTGTTTATATGAGCTGCAATTTGTCTCTGGGACAACCCAGAAACATGCAGCATCAAATTTTACGAATTCCTTCTTCCTTCAGTTCTATGTGGCATTGTGAAAACATAAAACAAGCAGCTAATCACAATGTCAAAAAATCTGTTACTCCTAATTTTATTCTAAAATCCTTAAATTCATTCACATAGAGTAGACAGAGCCATTTTATTCAGGTTATTGTTTTCACAATGTCCGTCTGTCTGTCCGTCCGTCCCCTTCATAATTTCCGCATTTTTTGACGTAGAAGGTTGAAATTCAACATGTAGCTTACTATGGGCATGTACACCTTCACTATTTAATTTGGTATTGATTGGCCCACTGGGGTCGGAGTTTCGGGGGCGGAAATTAGAATGGACCAAAAGGTCGCATATAAAGGAGTGAAATTCGGTATGCAGATTCCTCTAAGCAAGATCAACATTATTGTAAAGTTTGGGCCAAATTGTCCCAATACGGTCGGAGTTGTGGGGGTGGCAATCACTTGGTCTTAAAATATTTATGGCAATATATAGGATATATCATTCGATCGAAAATGATGATAAAGGAAAGAAGATAAGGTTCTTTTATATTTTCTAAATACAAGGTTCGAGAAAATCAATTTTTGATTAAAAAAAATGGGGGTTAAAAATTGCAGATGAATGAATAAAAAAAATAAATGATTGGTTTTGTTAGAAATTTTGGCTAACAGCAAATAAGTCAACTTCGAATCGAGCGCGGTACACTGAGGCGCGAAATGCAACAGCAAAGTCAGTTTCAACAACTAAAGCCAAGGCCTGGGAGAAGTTCGGGGAGAAATTGGAGGCAGACTATGGTTCGGCAAACAAGGTATTCTGGCAGATCGTGCGCCGCCTCCGTGGAAAGAAGTCTCTTTCATCACAAACTATTAAGAGTTCAGATGGGATGCTTCTGAAAACGGAGGAGAGCGTGGTGCATAGGTGGAAGGAATACTTTGCATCTCTTCTTAATTCGGTGACAGCAACAACTGAGGCACATGAGATGAACTTTGGAGCGGAGAATAGTCACGGTAGTATCACTGAAGCAGACGTCAGATGGGCAATTAAGTCCCTGATGACTGGCAAAGCTGCAGGTGATGATGAAATCCGCTCCGAGATGTTAAAGGCCTTAAATCAGGATGGTATCCTGTGGCTGACTGGAATTGTGATCCCTATCTTCAAAAAGAGAGATCAGAGAGATTGCAACAACTATCGAGGCATCTCTTTGCTCAGCATTCCTGGGAAAGTGTACGCTAAGTGTCTGGAGAAGAGAAGTCGGGAAATAGTCGACTCCAAACTGTCGGGGAAGCAGTGTGGTTTCCGACCTGGCCGAAGCACGACGGATCAAATCTTTGAGAAATCCTGGGAGTATGCAAAAGAGGTCTACGCTTGCTTTGTGGACATCGAAAAAGCATATAACAGAGTTCCTCGGGAGAAGCTCTGGCAAGTGTTGCAAGAGTATGGAGTGGATGGGCTCTGGTTGCTATCATGTTTCTGTACGAAAGCTCTGAGATGTGTGTCCGGATAAATGGCATTAAGTCAAAACCGTTCACAGTGGGTGTTGGACTCCGCCAAGGGTGCGTACTGTCGCCCCTCTTGTTCATTATCTTTATGGACTGGATAGACAGGGGCAGCCGAGGCGATGAGCGTGTTTGTGTGGGCGACTGCCCGGTGGAGAGGTTGCTCTATGCTGACGACCTTGTCCTTCTTGGGTCTTCTCGCACGAACCTTCAGCATGTACTAGACCGGTTTGCAGCCAAATGTAAAGAAGGTGGGATGAAGATCAGTGTGGCTAAAACTGAGGTTCTGATCCTTTCAAGACAGCCTACTCAGTGCGTTTTACATGTTAGGGGAGCCTCATTGAGACAGGTGGAGAAATTCAAGTTTCTCGGGATTGCATTCACGAGTGATGGACGGCAGGAGAAAGAATTGGATGCTCGGATCGGTGCAGCAAGCTGCGTCAGACGTAAACTGTGGCGATCCGTGGTAACGAAACGCGAGCTGGGTAACAAAGCCAAGCTCTCCGTCTTCAAATCTATCTTTGTCCCCATTCTCACCTATGGTCATGAGGCTTGGGTAATGACCGAAAGAGTGCGATCGCGTGTACAAGCGGCCGAAATGAGATTTCTGAGAGTTGTGACAGGTGTTACCCTACTAGATAGAGTGCACAGCAGCACAATCAGGGAGCCTTTAGGTGTTGAGCCGCTACTTCTCCGCATTGAGAGATCTCAGTTGCGCTGGTATGGCCATGTGATACGGATGCCGCAAACTGGTCTTCCTAGGCAGTTGTTGTCTTTCAAGCCAGTAAGTAAAAGACCAAGGGGTCGGCCTAGAACCAGGTGGCTAGACTACATGGAGAATCTGTGTTCGAGTCGCTTGGGTATTGCCAGGGAGGACATGCGCCTGATGGCAGAAGATCGCGATCGCTGGAGATCCTCCATAGGGCGGCTGCCCCCGCGACCCTAACGGATAAGCGGGTTTGAAAAGTAAGTAACTAAATAAGAAATTTTGGCGTCGACTACTAAGGTCATTTTGCGCCTTTTACACAAGTTTTGTCTGTACGCAGGTCGGGACAAACACAAACATCTATGCCCGCGGCGGGATTCGAACCCACGACCAGGTGGCCTCGAGAACTAGAAAGTCTACGCCCTAGCCCTCTGGGCCGCCTGGCTGGCTAAAAAAAAAAGATGAATTCAAGGCTTCCGGGAGACTTAATTTCTTGTTATTTTGGCCAAACTGAATGTACATCTTTTTTTTTCCTTCAATTTTTGAAAAGATTTATGAATACAAATATGACACAGGTTTTACTGGTCTTTTGATAGCTGAATACGTTTACCAATCAAGGAGAGCTGCAGATAGACGGTATCATGAAAGATAACCCTAACATCTATGTGTCACATTATCGTACATTCGCAAATATGCATCGGCAACTTCGTGAAACGGATCTTTCTCTGTGAACATCTGCGACACAGGACGAGAACATGTTGTGCACCTACCCCTTATAGAAGAAGAAATACTGCAACAGGTTGCAGACAGTTTAAGAACAAGCACACATGCTGTCGAACACTTCCTTTGTGTGTACCAAAATGCTTGGAGAGTTATAGATGAAAACTTCATGCATCCATTCCATCGGCAAAAGGTCCATGCAATAACGACTGCTGATTATCCTCTTTGATAGGCGCTTGTACGACGTACAGTCTGACGACGTATTTGCAGCAGAGTTAAGCTGATCCCACATTTCCAGCAAGTGCTCTGTTCACTGACGAAGCCCTCTTTACACGAGAAGAAGGCCTGTTTGAATCACACAATTCACAAAGAGGTTGCATGCCCGACAACCGATATGCACAATTTAAACCTCCTCGCCCCCTAGCATACATCTTATTTGATGTGATATATAAATCTGAACATTTTGAACAATATCGAACATCGAATCACCCCCCTCCTCCCCATTTACTTAACTTTCTAGAGGTTTAATCTTATGTGTGCGCTTTACATGTGGAAGGTTTCAGATTTTCTCTACCCTCATAAATAACTTGTCCAAATCGGTATTTATGCAACACTGCCATTTCCTATATGACACGAAATGGCGACTTTTTCACAGAATGGCGGATTCTTAAAATAGAATAAATAGCACGTAGATCACATTGTGTTTTCATTAAAAGATGCAAAAGTGAAATATGCGTGTATGTTCTCCTGAATATGTTGCAACAAAAAATCGCAGGCAATTGAACAGCTATTAAATAAAATGCTTATTTTGTGTTTATGCTTTGCTTTTCCTAATTATAAAGTGCACAATGTGTAGATCAAATACATTAAGAACGCTATAAATATCCGATAAAAATTTTATATTAATTTTTATTATAGATTGTGGAGCCATATCTGAAAAATTATGATTTTGCAAACCACGGAAGGAAGCTCACGAAATGGCGTCAGGGAAAGCTCGAATTTTTTTGAAATGGCGGATGGAAGCGCATGAAATGGCGGCATTATCACTGTTGATCTCAGACAACCGTGTAGGAATAAGCTACTCCTTATTTCTACACCGTGTCTCAGACTAAGCCACTCCGTAGCTTTTAAATATGCATGCTCTGTTAGCATTTGGATCATTACTATGAATTAAAGTTTCTCCAAAATGACGAGAAATAATATGGGGGGAAATGTATCCCTTTTTTCTTCCTTTTTCCCCTCTGGAATATAACGGGGTATCTTTGCTTTTATCTTTACATGAGATGTTTATTTTTTGCTTGTATCCTTAAATGAGGAAAATATAATAAAATAACTTAACTATAAAAATGCGAATGTTAATGCACATAAAAGCGCATTTTGTACACTCATACCCTAATTCATCTGAGCTTGGTTATGTATCACTGGGTCTCATCAGAAATAGATTTTCTTCATCTATTCATCAACACTGCCATTTCTTATATGACACGAAATGGCGATTTTTTTCACAGAATGGCGGATTCTTAAAATAAAATAAATAGCACGTACACAATTATACATCACATTGTGTTTTCATTAAAAGATGCAAAAGTGAAATATGCGTGTATGTTCTCCTAAATATGTTGTAACAAAAAATCGCAGGCAATTGAACAGCTATTAAATAAAATGCTTATCTTGTGAAATAAATATTTTACGCTTTGTTTCTCCTAATCAAAAAAGAAATAAATAAAACAACAAGAACGGAACATTCATGATAGTGACAGTAGTTTATTAACATATCAGCCTTCATAAATTTGTGATAATTTGTATCAAAGACATTATTATCATGTTATAAAACATCTACTTACTGAAGCAATAGATATAAATATGGGACATAAAATGGCGAACAGAAATTTCACGAAATGGTGGTCGTTCAGTAAGGTATTTATTTATTCCGACGAAACTCCTTATAGTCACGAGTAGTAGATGTAGAAAATCTCACTTTGCCAGTTTCGTACTAGATATCACATATCCATGAATTTATCTACGTTTTGGTGATTTTTAGATGGGAAGTTCTGTTTATAGAAAATAATAGTTTAAATTATGTAATATGCTATTTATCACAATTATAATTAAAAACTGTTCTTAATTAACAAATACGAATTGTGCAATCACATCTTCTTACTGTCACTCCTCTGGTTCGTAGGATTCGTGGTATTAGAAATCACGCCCCTGTCGTACAAATTTAAAACCAATTCCTAACGCATCTGTCAATTCATGAAGGGTCATTCTAAACTCCGCAGCTATTCATAAACTCTCGTAGTTTATCGAAAACATTGTATTTCTTTGTCTAATAAATATATAAATGTGTTAATAGTTAATGGATGGTGACAAATATTTAACCAAGACGACATATTCATCTAACCTTATGTGCTCTTGATTTAACATTTTTTTTATTGTGTTAATGCCTCCTCCCCCTGCCAACTCGCGCCATTTCATGTCATAACAAAAATAAAATGTTGCTTATTTTTCATAAATATTTGTCTACATATTTCATAGGTATTGTCTATCTTATTAACGATTACTAAAGCAGTTGATAACAATTTACATTAACCAATAGCTATAATTTTTTTCTAAATAAGTAATTCATAAGAGCTTGCTTAATCATCCCGTTTTCTTAGCCGTGATGTTTAGATACGAAATGTTCCATGCGTATACCATGCATCAGTATTTACTTTGTTTTTCAGTAGTAATTGTGTTTATGAAGTTTTGTGATTGTCTGTATTGTTTTCGGGAGAAATAATTTTAATGTACGAATGTTTTAATATTTGTCAAACTGTCTTTCCTTCATTAATATTAATTCAAATTCAGTATTAAAATAATTTCGGGGACCAATTATTCTCATAATTTTTGAAGTTAATCTTGTAAAGTTAATGGAAATTGGTTAAAATAATTGTGATTTCAAAAGCGCAGTAATTTGTCCATTTCCTCTCTTTATCTAGGGTATTAGTGTCGATAATTTCCGTTCACTGTTCTGGAATGGCAGATAGAAATCGACGGATCACATACTAAAAAAAAATGTGTTGCTCTTTTCTTTAGTTAAAATATTCTCCTTATTGGTAGGCTTAAGCTCGATAAATTTTAATGTGGATGAATCTGCATGTGGAATATTTTTACAGCGGTAAATAAACTTCCTCCCATCAAACAGCACTCATTTTACCCTCTGATTTTACATAATACCTTTTTAATTGTAACTTTAGAAATATGTAGCTAATCCTTTATTCTATGAATGTCCTTTTATCGCAATAAATTTATAAATTCATCACTGTAGTTTTTTATTCTTGCTGCCACAAAATGGCGGATGATTTTTTTTCGAAATGGTGGCTGGAACGGGGACAGAGATTCCTTTATAAATTTTCGCTAGTAAAATGCCCATTATTAATAGATAAAAAACGGAAGTTATTCTATATAGGTTTGCACTATAACTCATCTATCTTGAATGAACTTTAATAGAAATATACTGTGTATTTATGTAAAAACATTACTCTGTAGACATGAAATGGTGCATAGAATGCTCACGAAATGGCCGCTGGTGAAGATTAAGTATCAGGAAATTACTATCAATGTGAAAATATATTGATTGGGATTATTAATAAAGTGATAGCTAGTCTCATATCTGAAGCAAGCAATAATTTTGATAATATGAAGTTTCGTTTCGGAGTTTAAAAAAATAACAAAAAAAAACCAACTTAGTGATAAATTAATTTATGGGTATTAGTGATAAAAAACCAATGTTTAACAGATTCGATTCTACGCCCAGGAGTAAAAGTGATTTTGGCCCAGGTAATTGTGTGCCGTTTCTTATTGAAGTGTACAGTTTCAGAAATTGTTTTATTTTTGTATCTAGATTACTTTTTTAGGATTTCAGAGAAAATGAGAACCCAGAGGAACTAATACTTTTCAGGCTCTTCAAAATTTATTTTGTAATAACTTAGATGAAAATGAAGATATTGGATTTTTTCTAGAAGTTGATTATTTATCCCGACAATTTGTACGGTTCACATTGGCGAATTAAAAGAGACAAACTGTCAGTGAAAAATAAAGAAATTACAAATAATTTGCTTCATTGTTCTTTTTATTTTTTAATAATGTCACTCCCCTATATTTTATGTTCACCCTCTAAGGGGACGTTCAAGAATACGTCACACTCTTTTTGGCCTTTTCAG
>JAHWFO010070514.1:8062-19413 GCA_023313115.1 Rhysida immarginata | reverse complement strand
TGATTATTATTATTATTATTCGCGTTATTTCAGTTTATTTTCTTACCTAAAAATAATTTTATTTCGAAACAGTTATTTAAATATATTTAAATAAATATATATTTAAAAATATTTAAACAGTTATTTAAATAAATACTTAAATAAATTCACTGATTTTATTTTTTTATATATATCTCTCTCTCTTTATTATCTAATTACTATTCATAATAATATCAGTTATATCATATAATGTTTTAAACATCACTGGATATGAAACATTAAAAAATTAACATAAAATCAAGGAATATTTAGAATTTCTTTATTACAAAAAATATTAAAACAACACTACAAAAATACTTAAATATGAAAGAACTTAGATAATACTTAAATTTCATCATAATTTATTCATAAAATTAATGAAAGGCACAATATTTGGTTTCGATATTTTCTTAATTGAATTTTGGATGTTAGCTTATATTTTCTGAGCAAAAAAATTTCTGTATAGTCTGCACCTGTTTTGTTTTTTGAATTAGTTATTAATTATGATTTAAAAAATGAGATATAAATAAAAACATTAGTTGAATAATTGAACCATTACTAACATCAGTTCACAGGACCAAAGGCATGAATATTTCACTACCGCATTTATTTATTTAAATGGTTATCATTAATACCATGGGAGAGAAGACGGGTGAGCCAGTATTTGCGGCGGGAAAGAGCTGGTGACAAGCGACAAAGAGCGACAACTGACGTCAGCGACAAACCCCCTACTACAGGCGGCAACGTGCAACCTGGTCCATCACCTTCTATTATCTTCCTGGTGATGCCTGAAGATAATAGAAGGTGATGCCTGGTCACTCCTAATTTTTTATAGGAGACGTTAAAGAGAGATCGAATCTCAGTACGGTAAAGACCATGTCAGCACTGTGAATTACAGAAATAATTATCAATAATTGTATTCTTTGTAAGCGTCCATAGCGTGATTTTTTAAGTAAACAAACTAAAAAGAGTTAATAAATTAATTCAATGTCATTCATTTAACGTCTCTTTTTTTTAAATCATCCATTCGTGACTTCGCTTTAGAGCTATACACATTTTAATAAATAAACCTTTACACAGAGTGCATTAAATGAATTAAAATGACAAAGTAATATTTGGAAACTCTTTCTAGTTTGTTTACTTTAAAAAATATTGCTGTGGAAGCTTACAAACAATCAGGATTAGCATTAAAATATTAATGATTCGATCTCTCTTTAACGTCTCCTATTTTTTATTTGCGGCGGGCCTTAGGAGTAAAAAGATCGTGCATGATGAATGCGCTTTATGTCAAAGCCTTTCTTCTCTATGCAGCTCAGGCTCTATAAGCGCAAGTCGTTTACAGGGGATGGATTTTCAAAAATGGGGTAAAAAATAAAACGCTTTTATATTATTTTATCATGTCAGACACTTGGCAGGAAGCTTTTTTTATTTGTAAAAAACAAAAAATATAGTGGCTGAAATCTGCTATGCTCATTTTTCACTGGCTGAAGTTTTTTTCATATTTATTTTTATAAGACTTTTATCGCTATGTAGGTGGCCCCAAGAAATATTATGTTTTTTTCTTTTTTTTTTCTTTTTCTTTTGGTTATAAATATGTTACGCGCAGATCGTGAAATCGCACTATTCACGAAATGCGTAACTTTTTGCTCATTTCATGAATTGTGCATAATGATTTCCCCTCATTTCATGCATTGAACAGCTACAATTATCTATAATTTCTTTCGTTTACTCACTTCTGTTATTCTACATGTTATTGCTGTATATCAATATTGTGTATAGCAATTTTATCTCAGAATTCCATTCGTAGTATTTTAGTATGGTTAATTTCTCACTTATATCAATTACAGCGACCCTACGAACTATTAGGATTACAGTGAACGTCAGCTTTTCAAAACATGCTCCTGCAAGACACGTTGTACTGATAAAAATTATTAAATGAAAAAAAATGAAAAAAAAAATTATTATAGCTCAAACACAAAATTAGAATGAAACTTAAAAGAAATCCTTTACTCTCTTATAAAGAAGAATTTAGTCAACTGCGATCCAAAGCCAAAGCTCTCATA
Source organism: Rhysida immarginata (assembly GCA_023313115.1). Lineage (NCBI taxonomy): Eukaryota > Metazoa > Arthropoda > Chilopoda > Scolopendromorpha > Scolopendridae > Rhysida > Rhysida immarginata. Next base: position 17,332 of record JAHWFO010070514.1, on the reverse strand, counting down.
AAACGAGATTTCATAAAATTTTCTGGAATGTGATAAAAAATCTTAAGGGCTCCAATAATGCAAGCTTTAATAACAAAATGTTCTTAAATGGTAAATGCTTAAACTCCTCGGAAGATATTGCAAATGGCTTTGCAAAAAACTTTAACTCGGTATTCAATCCCTCTACCACTGATAACTCAAAATGCTTTGAGGAAGTCTTCCCACGCAATTATATTCTTAATGACAGGGTGGAATCACCAGGGCCTCTCACCGAATTCTCATTCTCTGAAATTCATACAACCATCACCTAAGTTAGAAACACAACCTCCATCGGTTCCGATGGCATTCCCTCTTACGTCTACAAAGCCTGCAGTGCTTTTCTCATTTGCCCTCTAAAGCACATCTTCAATTTTCCAATCAAAACCTATTATGGAAAAATACCAAAATTGTTCCTTTGTACAAAAACAAAGGCGATTCAAACAACATCAAAAATTACCGCCCCATTTCTATACTTTGTTTTCCAACAAAAATTTTTGAATATGCAGTCTATCAAAGAATCTATCCCACTGTCTCGCCCCATATTTCTCCCTACCAGTATGACTACATGAACGGTAGATCAACTCAATCGAATCTCATGGATTGTATACATCTCATTGGTGATGGGATTGCCCAAAACTGTCAGGTTGACCTAATATACATCGATTTTGAGAAGGCGTTTGACAAGGTGGACCATTTTCTCCTTATTAAAAAACTTTTACAATTTAGATTGCATCACTCCCTTGTCAAATGGTTATGCTCATACCTTACTGATCGAACAAATTATGTTGCCATAAATTGCACTACCTCCAAAAGCTTCATATCCTCCTCAGAAGTGCCCCAGGGTTCAATCTTAGGACTAGTATTATTTCTCCTGTTCATTAATGACTTACAAGATGTAGTAAAATCATCCTCTTTGTTTTTGTTTGCAGATGACATCAAAGTGGGCAAAATTATTCGTGCACTAATGACTCTTCTTGACTGCTTTGATTTGCAACTAGATCTATACTCTATTAGCTCTTGGTGTATCGAAAATAAAATGTACACTAATGAAAAATGTCGGTATATATTTTTGGTCGGTGCATATTGCTGTGAGATAATGCCTATCAGTATGCGCTGCCATCAATTTGAATATCAATTATTATCGATAAATATTATTTTTTCGAAATCTCATGTAGACAGTGACCTTCTTTTGCTTTGAAGATCAAATGTGCAAATTTCATCAAGATTGGAATTAAACTATACATTTATATAAGAAAGAGACACACAAAGAACTTTCATCCTTATCTATATATATAAAATTCTCGGTATGTCTGTCTGTCTGTTCGCTATGCATTTCAAAATGGCTAGACCAATCTTGATGAAATTTTTCATGGTAATTCCGATGGACCCTGGGAAGGTTTTAGGTAGATCATGGTAGAGATATCACGCTTCATGGAGAGCACACTGTACAATTCGTTACCCCCTCCCTAAAAGAGGTTAATATTGTTAATTATGTAGTGCCACACAAATAAATGTGTTACGTTTGTAGTGCCATACCAGTTAATGTATTAAGTATATAGTGCAACATCAGTTAATGTGTTAACAAACTTTCAATCCCCCCCCCCCCCCCCTTAGGGGTTGAATTTCCAAAAAAAACCCTTCTTAGTGCTCACTTACATTTTGTAAAGAACCTCTGTACAAAATTTCAAGTTTCTAGGCCTTATGGTTTGGGCTGTGCGTTGATCACTCAGTAACTCACTCATTCACTCAGTCAGTTTCTTCTTTTATATACAGGGTGTATCAGGTTCGATGGTCATAAAGTGCCTAGCGTGATCCTTTGCAAAATGTTCAAAACTCAAATGTTAAGGGTCTAAACATCATGCGAAGTTTGCTGAAAACCTGTCGAAAATGTCATTTAATCTGAACAAAATTAATTGTAATCGCCCCTTTGAATTTAATGAACTGCTGGTGCGGAAAGTTCATAAATGACGTAACAACGGAATTTAAATTTTGAGTTTTCGACATTTTCGATAAGGAACTTTAAGTTTGTAATCATGCAAAGGATCACGCTAGGTACTTTATGACCATCGAACCTGATACACCCTGATATGGGTCATTTCCACGTCAATTCAGGCAGAAATTTTATAGTTTTGGCACTGACCTCTCGGATTTTAATGAAATCTGGTATATACAGTTGCCCTAGGGAGTTGGTAATGAATGCCAAATATTATTAATTTTTTGTCATTTTTATGGAAGTTACGGACATTTAAAATTTTCGAAATTTTGAAGTGGGGGCCTTATCTATGAAGTACTGTAACTTCGGTTGTATTTTACTTAGAAAGATGTGATTGGTGACATATGAAAGCTCTTTAACTCTAGAATCTATATGAAATTTTTAAAATTATATTACGCATGCGCAAATATTGGAATTTAATAAAAATATTTTATTTATGCAAATTTCTCAAAAGGTCGGTATTTTTTTTTCGTTAAAAAATTATTAATATCTTACACATACTTTCATAAAAACAATACAAAAAATTCAAAACTGTGTTTTGCTCCGTTTTGAAGATATTAATTTTTAAAGCTCGAGTTCCAAGCCACAATACATCCGTTTGTATGTTACAGTTCTGCAAATGGACAAGGCATCCTAAGAAATATAAATTTTGCGGTAATATCCGATTGTCTTAAGCATTATACAGCTGTTTTTTATTCCTTTCAATGTGAATTCATTAAGTTTTTAAAAGAAAATTCAATAAATGTAGAGAAGATACGAGGGGTGATAGAAAAGTAATGCCTCTATGGCTGTAACTTTTATATTTGTCCTCTATGTAATGAACTATTCACTTTTCGACATTATCCCCATCCCTTTCCACGCACTGCACCTACGTGTGACCACTAGGGTGAACACGTCGGAGAAGAAGTCCTGGGTTGTTGTCGACACCAGGATTGAATGGCAGCTGCGGATCATCTTCTGCAGCACGATAACGTTGGCCCGCAAACAGTCGCCAAACGCAAGAGGTGTTGCAGCGCCTACCGTTCAAAGATGAAAAACTGCAGTTCAAAGATGAAAGATCTTGCACCTTGCGACTTTCACCACTTCCCAAAGAAGAAAAAGCACCTTAAGAGACATTCAATCCCTGATGACGAGATAAAAGAGCAGTTTCACGTTGCAAAACACTACTCAATATGGCTGGTGAGATTTGCTGAACTTCAGTTGTGATTTCCTCCTTCAGCTCAGGCAAAATGTACAGATTGTTTGCATATACTTTACCTTTCAGGGCACCCCAAAGGAAGAAATCGAAAAGTTTGTGGTCCGGCGAGCGTGCAGGCCAGATGCCACGTATATCAAAAGGGCTATTGGTCCATTTTAGATATTCCATTGCCTTATCCATTTTTATTCTTTTGTTATTTCTCTTTTGGTCTCTTGCCACAAATTTCCATATATCAAACTGGTTATTAGTGGAAATAAGATATTGTTGCTTGGCTTGACGAATTTCCTGTTTGTATGTTTATTTAAATGTTTCAATTCCTCCAAATCTTGGGGTCTCTCGTCAATATAAACTTTTTATAATGGTATTTTCTTTTCTGCCAAATGTCTACAATCCGTCCTGTCCACCAAGGAGAACGCTTATTAAAAGTAACACAAGGTTGGACAGACAACCCATTTTTATATAGTATTTTGGTTATCGTTTGTCTAAAAATTGCTAATTTAGTATCCACATCATTAGCTAGATAATAGGCCGACCAATCATGTTCTTGAATAGTCTGTTTAAACATTGCCCAATTAATATTATTAAAATTATAAGTATAACCTCTCTGGGGTAAAGATGGATGTCAACTATTGAATTATATATCATAATTATACAAATTAATTACTCTCAATTTCATGGTAATTGATTGATGGTCAGACTTAGGCATAATAGCTAATTCAATATTGGCAGACATCCAGTGGTTTGGGACAAAAATTTGGTCAATAATAGTAGCCGATTTATCAGTTATTCGCGTCGGATAAAATATGGACGGTGAAAGCTGTAAAAGAGCACAAGAGTCCATAATAAGATTTCGATCAATGGAATCCTTGGCGAAATCAAGTCTCCAATCACTTAATGGTAATACTTCAAATCTAATGAGTACATTAGATCAAGAACTTGTTGCACAGGAATATACCAGAGACAAATGAAAGAAAGAGACTGGCAGTGACCTCCCCTCTAGTGGTGCCTTCGCGCCGCCATATTGGGATTGGCAAGAAACAGCTGGTCGCCCGAGGCAATGCATGTGAATCAATCGGTTTGGTTTGGTTTGGTTTGGTTTGGTTTTAACGTCTTTTTCAACTTCTATGGTCATTTCAGGACAGGGTTATAAGGGCGGCAAATTTTGCCTTGCAAGGGTTCTTTAATGTGCAGCCAGCAAACGACTACACGGGACCAACATCTTTACTTCCCTTCCGAAGGAAGTACGTGATCAAAAAATCCTCGTCGTCCTCGGCCGGAGTCGAACCCGCGTCCTCGGGCATCAGGGGCGATAACGCAACCACTGAGCTAGCGAGGCCAATGTGAAACAATCGCAAACAATTGCTTATTACAATATGTGGATTAATAAATTGATTAATTTATTGAACTGAGAATTATTTCTTACTTTGCTTTTAATTTAAATTTTTAATATATTTGTCTTTTAAAAATTCGTTAGGCATTGAATCAGTTATTTGGAGTAATTAAAAGTATACCCTATCGTTAGTTAATGCAATAAAGTTTTAAAAAAGAAACGAAAAAAGGTTATGCTTACTAATACTTCCAGAAATCATCTACAAAAGCAGCTGCAATTACATTGAGAATATATGCCGCCTTAGGTTTTTGCCAATCGTAACATGGCGAATGCTGCACTTCCGCTGGCACCAGTAGCGCTCAGCGAAATGAATAGGGCACTGCCAGTCTCTTTCTTTCATTTGTCTCTGGAATATACTGAGGACGATATATCGCTAGAATTCGAAATTTTATATTATTAATCATACATTCGATAAGAAGATAATCCAGGCCCTGATTTGAAGCCCCAGAAATTAGATGAGCCCGAATGTTACCTTTAAGGAGGATAGCAACACTGCCCCCTCTTGTTGGTCTATCTATTCTAAAAATAAAATATGAACTTGGGTATATGTCCCTAGAGGCACAGTCAGGGGTTAGCCATGTTTCGATCAGGGCACAAATCTGAATGTGAAACGCATCTAACCAAACTTACAAATCTAATAATTTAACTTCTTTTGGAAATATGTCGAATGTTTAGTAAATACTATAAATGTAGAGAAAAAATTCCTTTTTTATTTAAAATAACCATATTTTCACGTGTATTAAAACTTGAATATACAGGGGTTGGACAAAATAATATGAACATCTTTGATGTTAGAAGTTTTGTCGAATAGCTAGGAAAATACATCACGAATTATCTTGAAACTTCATAGGTGTAAAGAGCATATTACAGATCATTTATTTCAGTGAGGGTTTTTACCCGACGGCAAATAGGGGACCAGCAACAAACTGAACAAAAAATATTGTTTGGAACAGTTTGGAATGACCCTGTAAAAAATTACGCGTGAAATGCGTTGTAGCTGCAGCATAGAGCAGATTATGAGGATTCTTTTACTTATCTGTATTCATTTGTATGAGAATAGAATTTATATTCATGGAGATATAAAGCTTTCGTTAAAAAAAAAAAATCGAAATTTTTTCTTCAGTTCTTTTTGTTAATAACGTGGAGGGTTTATGACCCAATGCAATGCTATTTTCAGGAAATTTGATAAACTACAGTTCACACAACACTATGCAATCAGAATATAAAAATATTAAGTATTTGATGAAATAACAGCATTTTTACTAAATAATATTTAAGTGCGCATGCGCAAGCGTTACCAAGATGTCTTTTGCATAATTTGTTAGCCAAATGTATAGAGCTATTCATAAAAAGCCCAAGCAAATATTATGAAAATTCAGAAATATTTCGCCGATAGAATGAGTTGAATTTCATTTCTCTAAAATATAAACAAAACGATAAGGGGTTTTCTCCAAATTTTTATTTTTGGACAGGACACCAGAATCAACTTCTTGTTCTTACGGTGATATGAAGTCATTAGGCCCATATTATATTGTCCAACCCCTGTAAGGATCGGGTAGCCTTGATTATGATGTGGAGTACCGGGTGTTTCACAGGGTATAGATCAAAGAAAAAGGCGAATAACATTTGAACGGAAAAAGATCTTTATTTCAAACTTTCAGGATCAACACTTGAGACTAAAGGAAATTAATAGATTAAGTTCTCAAAATACTTGCAGTCGGAACAGACAACGAAACGAAGTCTCTGCTCAAAATTGGTGATAACATGATTGAGTTGTTCTGTTGTAATCGACTTGATCACATTTGTTATCGCCGGGTTTTGGTCAATTTCTGTACACCTGATCTTTAATATAGCCCCATAACAAAAGTCCATTGGTAATAAGTCAGGGCCAAAACAGTCCATCATCGAAAATAAACCTAATCCGTTTCCTTCGACTTCTTGCATATGTGTACAAACGTTCACGGCACTAGCTCTACCTGTTGACGACTTATTCAACTAACAAGTTGGTCATAGCGTATGTAACACCCGGTAGTTTGCTGAAGTGTTCCCCTTCTGTTTTCTTCAAAATTCTTGACAATCTTCGTTCTGCCCTAGCATTCACTAGTCCAGCACAAGTTGCAGATCCAGTTTTTTTGCTGAGGGTCTAGTCTTTAAACAATTTAACCACAGCTGTTCTTGAACGTTTCACAAAAGCTGTGGTTTCGGTGATATTCGCTCCATGCTTCGAGCTCCTAAGGTCAATGTCGCCAAATCGCGTTGTCAAATCATAATTTCACAAACCAATCAATTCTACTAATATCTTAAGCACAAAGCTTTCCTTTTTTATGCTAATCTCGACAACAGCGTAATCAGGTGAACCGGTCATAATAAACTGGCCACTCAGTGTATAGGCAAATATTCAAATATAGATACACCCTATTTTACCATTCACTTTTGTCAAAGTTTCAAAATTCCACCCACCGTCTGTGAAGCGAACGCATTTTGTGAATGATGCTTACACCCGTAGTCAAAAATTATTCCAAGGTGCACATTATAGAACAAACCATTATTTGCAAATTACACTCCTGGGAAAAATAATAGACTTATATAAACTTTTCCCAAAACTTTAACGAAAAAGAAAGAAAATAATTTAGAAAATTTGATAGACAAATGTATTCAACTATCAAATGACCACTAAAACTTGTATCATCTTTTTGAATTCATAAGCTATAAAAAATTGGAGAAAACCAAAAAATACGTACACTCAGCTTGGCCAAAGTTATAAACTCAGTCTATAAAACAAATTCATTGATTGTAAACAAAATTGATTACACACATTTAGTACCTCGTGGGGCCTTCATTATTTCTGATAACTTCAAACATTCTATTTGGTATTGAATCAAGAAGGATATTAAGGTATTCGAGTGGAATACTTTCCCAACCATCCATAATTGAATTTTTCAGTTCTTGAACAGTTTGAAACTGTCTATGATCTTTGTAAACCTGGCGTGCAAGCTGTCCTCAGATTTTTTCAATTAAATGTGTTTGGCTAGATCAAGCTAAAATGTTTATGCAATTTTCATAAAGGCATGTTTTGAAATGTGGCAGGGAGCATTATCTCGTTGGAAAGTCCAATTTTTTCCTCCAAGAATCTCAGCATAAAGCTCCAAATTGTTGTTGTAGAAGCCTTTTATACCCCAAGGAATTTATCCGTCCATCAACTAGATCATATTTACACATAGAGAAGAACGAGTCCTTAACAACGTATTCATTTGACGACTTATTTAAAACTTGTTTTCTTTTCCATTAGGCATCCAAACCATCAGGGTCGTCTAGGTTAAATCTCCAGACCACGTTTTCTTTAACAAGGTCCAAACTTACAGCTTTGTGGACTTGTTTCAAGGGTAGTTTCTTTCTAATCTTTACATGATAGATGGATGGATATCTCTTTAGTGCACGAGAAAGAGTTCGTCGAGAATAGTCCAGAGGAAGAACACCAATAATACCGATAGCACAAAGATTTCTCTCAGATGCAAAATGGCGATTATGAGATTCAGCTCTGGAGTTTAGAATTTTTCTTCTTACCAGATCGCTTTTTCACTTTGCCACCAAGTTTTCTTGCTAGCACACCTCTGACAGCACACATAGGTCTGTTTATATGAGCTGCAATATGTCTCTGGCACAACCTATAGGACCAATTCTATAGAACCATGCAGCATCCAAATTTTACGGGTTCTTTCTTCCTTCAGTTCAGTTCTACATTATATTGTGAAAACATACAACAAGCAGCTAATCACAGAATAAAAAAATCTATTATTCCTAACTTTATTCTTAAATCCTTAAATTCATTTACATACAGTAGACAGAACCATTTTATTCAGGGTGAGCTTATAACTTTGGCCAAATTGAATGTATATTTTTTCCCTTCCAATTTTTGAAGAGATTTATGAATACAAATATGACATAAGTTTTACTGGTTATTTGATAGCTGAATACGTTTGCCAATCAAGTATGTAAAGTAAGATTTTCTTTTTCAATAAAGTTTTCTGCAAAATGTATGCGAGCGTATATTATCCAGGAGTGTTTAAAGACGTTTGTAGAACGTATAACACTGTATTAACATAGTCTAACTAAAAACAGCTGCCGATGCCAACAATTGCAAACAAGCAGAAGTGGTCTAATGAAGAATTGGCAACATTCATCTGATGTATACAGCAGTTAACATGAATGGGAGAGCTGCAGATAGACGGTAGCATGAAAGATAACCCTAATACAGTATGTGAGCGTCACATTATCGAACATTCGCAAATATACATCGGCAACTTCGTGAAACGGATCTTTCTCTGGAAACATATGCGACAAAGGACGAGAACATGCTGTGCACCTACCAGTTATAGAAGAAGAGATACTGCAACATGTTGCAGACTGTTAAAGAAAAAGCACACTTGCTGTCGAACACTTTCTTTGTGTGTACCGAAATGTTTGGAGAGTTATGGATGAAAACTTCATGCATCCGTTTCATCGGCAAAAGGTCCATGCAATGACGATTGCTGATTAGCCTCTTCGATAAACGCTTATACAATGGAATTTGCAGCAGAGTTAAGCCGACCCCGTTTCCAGCACGTGTTCTGTTCACTGACGAAACCGTCTTTACACAAGATGAAAGGCTCTTTCGAACCACATCGAACATCG
>JAHWFO010070511.1:0-53690 GCA_023313115.1 Rhysida immarginata | reverse complement strand
GTTCTTCGTCCCACCGAAGAGCGCATCTTTAAACTGTGCTGATGTCACGCCCCAATTCGGGGACTATAGGTTGATGTGTCCAACCAGCCCTGGAAAGACCAATAATTCACCCTTTCTTATGAAGCACCCTGCGCTGAAGCTGTCGAGGCATTTGTCAAGGTGGACTGTCGGAATATCGGAAACGTTGACAACGCTGGACTGCTACACAACATTTCAGACCTCGATAAAATATTGGTATTTTTTTCTCAGGCGAGTTTGATTGAAATATTGTAATAAATTCCAAATTTTACATTTTTTCAATGCTGGAGAAGTAATATAGCGTTCTTCTAACTGTAGAAACGTTGTTTGCGTTTTTGATCATTTGCAGCGTCTAGTTTGACTTGGTCTGCTTTCGATGAGCTATACACCATTCTAACATCGCTTCGCATTGAGGTTTGGGGCTTATGAGCAGCCGCACGGTCATAGAAAACTTGGAGCCATAGTTCCCGGCGAATAATGATTGTACTAGCGGTATTTTTGACGAGACCTGAGCATGAACCTTCATCCATGAGGCTAGCTGGTAGAATCACAATAATATCCTAAAAGCTACAACTTTTACATATTAAGCTTGGAAGCTCAGCACTTTTTCTTAGTGAAGGTGCTGGGCCAGCAGCATCAGTGAGACATTGTTACAGATGTCTTACAACAATGCTAAGCAACATCAATTATACTCCGTCCAACGAAAGTTGGAGTGGGCATGTCCAGTTAAGCTTCCAATTTCTCAACTATTAGACACTGTTGCGACAGTAGCATTAACAATGTCTAACAATTGAAATTGAAAGCTTAACTGGACACGCCTACTCCAACTTTCGTTGGATAGATTATAACTAAGTAGAAGGTAAAATATAATCTTTCTATCTTCTTTCTATATATATAAAGAAGGATGTTTGTTTGTGGGTTTGTGAGTTAGTTTGTTTGTTTCTTATGCAAATCTACAGTTTTATTCCGATCTTGATGAAATTTTGCATACTTGACCTTCAAACCATGAGGAAGGTCACTGTCTACCTCACATTTCGGAAAAATAATAATTATCGATACCAAAATCGATATTCATGATTATGGCAGGGCATATTAATGAGAAATATCTCATAACCAACAATGCAAGGCAAAATTTGTGCAACAGTACTTATCAACAATGGTATCAACACGCAATTCACAAACATCTGCACGGACCAACAATATACCGGGTGGGCAAGAAATAACGTGAGGTGTTCAGAGCTCGCTAGCGGGAATTCTATTAGGTCAAATGCAGTACATTTTGGTGTATATACTTAGTGGAACATGCAGTTTCGATTTCTGCAAAAAAAAAAAATAGTACCAAAAGTCGCCATAGGGGGCGCTTATTTCAAGAAAACAATGAATACATTTGCATAAGCGCGTTCCGTGTTGAGTAATCATGACAATAAAAGGCAAGGCTAAGGATTTCCCATCATTCACGAACGATGACGCTTACTCTGCCTGACCGGGCGTTATTAGTCAAGTTGTTTTATCAGAAGAGCGACAATGCAAGTGCTGCCCTTCGTGAATTCCGGCGATTGAAAACGTTACGAAGAGGACCGATGAGCATAACTAACTTACGGAAAAAGATTGAACGATTTGAATCTACCGGAACTCTAGGAGTGCAAACGAATCAGGCAGCAACACGTTGAAGAAGTTGCAACTGCTGTTGTGGAACAGGAGATGACTACTGTGCAGGGTATCAGCAGTGCACATGCAATAGCACGCCAAACAGATATCCCATATTCGACGGTGGGGAAAATACTGCATAAGATATTGACATTTTATCCCTATAAACTCCCACCTGTTCAACAATTGCTTCCTGGAGATGAACGTACCCGAACTGACTTTTCGTTGAGATTTTTAGCACGTATCGAAGTGGATGATGCATGGCCATGGCAAATTTTATGGAGTGATGAGGCACATTTTTATTTGAATGGTGATATCAATACCCACAACTGCCGTATTTGGGCTGCATCAAATCCAAAAGTGTGTCTGCCAACTCCTATGCATTCACCGAAACTAACAGTATGGTGCGCTTTACTACTTCTTTCATCATCGGCCCGTACTTTTTTGAAGAAATCCGTCCCCGTGGACCGGTGACTTGTTCCGTCAATTCTGCCAGGTATGCCGATATGCTTGAGAATTTTGTGATACCACGATTGCAGGAAAAGGGTTGTCTGGATTCTACCATTTTTATGCAGGATGGTGCGCCACCGCACATCGGACGTCAGGTGCAGCAGATCTTGCGAGAACGTTTTTCAGACAACAGAATAAGTAGTCGTGCATTTCCCATGGTATGGCCACCCAGGTCGCCTGATCTCATCCCTTGTGATTTTTGGTTATGGGGATATTTGAAAAGCCTTGTGTATCAAGCACATGTTCCTGACCTCTCAACCTTAAAGGATCAAATAACGTTACATATCAGACTAATTAATGCAGATGTGCTGCGAGCTGCCGTAGAAAATGTCGTGTACCGCATGCAGCTATTGGAACAGCACACTGGTGGTCATATTGAAACATTGGAATTAAAAATAAAACATTGTTTTTTGTTGTAAAGTTGGTTTGTACGGTATTTGTTCATTTGACAATTAGGTATTCATTGTTTTCTTGAAATAAGCGCCCCCTATGGCGACTTTTGGTACTTTTTTTTGCAGAAATCGAAACTGCATGTTCCACTAAGTATATACACCAAAATGTACTGCATTTGGCCTAATAGAATTCCCGCTAGTGAGCTCTGAATACCTCACGTTATTTCTTGCCCACCCGGTATATCTCATGACCAATTTCTAACAATGCATAGAATTCCTGTTATTCAGGCTTTTCTTAGAAAAGAGAGTTCTTAGTACTTAATTTTTTGAAAATCTTTAAATATGATTAGTAACTGGAGATAATGGAAAGTTAGCAGACTATTGAGGAAGAGTGCAAAGACGACAGAGGAACCACTCCTTTAGCTCCGTGCTCTATTGAACAAATGGTAAGCAGGTCAATAGAAGAATCGGCAATCGCTAGACGACAAAAAGAGATGAATGGCCAAGTTTTGATTCAAGACATCGAGAGAAAAAAGGGAATTGCAAAAAACATTAAGTGTACATCTAAAGTAAGATTACGTGAGTAAGAAATTATTTAGAGTAGCAGTGGCATCCTTGGAGAGGTCCATCCATTGTGAACCTTTCAAAATTTTTTTTTCAAGATTTCATTAAAATTTTTTACTGTATTAATTCTAAGCGTTTTCATGTGTTTATTTTTAAGATATTTCAAAATTTATTCCAAAAAAAGTCCGAGCCACGCAGGGGTTATCAGCTAGCTTATTTGGTAGCACAACAGATCCAAACATTTCCTAAAAATATATTTTGACTATAGTCTGTGGGAAAGTGTATATTTTGGAAACTGAAATGCAGTGTATATTTTGGAAAGTGTATATTTTGACTGAACGTTCGTTTCCAAGAATTTTTGATAATGAGCATAAAGTGAACATTAATAAGGCAGCGTCTATTGATTAGGCATAGGAGTCACGCGTGCCTCTCTTGAGCTCCCTCTCAAACGTCCAGACAACTGGCAAAAATTTATGGGCCTGGAAAGGAAAGAGAAAGAACGAGAATTGGTCAGAGAAACTCTGCAACTAAAACAGAAAAAGCTATACGGGCATTTCCAATAGAGCAACGGGGTATAAGAGCTTCTACGTCAAGGGCAAGAAAAACTTGAGTCTAAAGTATCTGTTGATGCTCCGCAGTGGAGAGGCAAGTCAAGAAAAGCTTAGATGCTCCGGTATATCACCTGGACTTCCTGTTTTTCGTATTTTTCGTAGAATGGATAGTCCCTTTGCTCTGTGTTGTATTGATTGAGTTATATTGAGTTGTATTTAACTAATTGGGAGTTATAATTTAATTTTTTGAGATCTATCTCTTTACCTACATGTGTATTTAACCCGGGCAACACATGTGTATTTAACAAGTGTATTTAACCTCTGCTAGTCTATCTTCTTCTATATATATAAAGAAGGATGTTTGTTTGCTTGTGGGTTTGTTTGTTTTTTATACAAATCTACCGTTTTATTCCGATCTTGATGAAACTTTGCATACTTGACCTTCAAAGCATGAGGAAGTTCACTGTCTATATCAGATTTCGAAAAAATAATAATTATTGATAAAAAATTGATATTCATGGTTATGGCAAGGCATTAATGAAAAATATCTCATGACCAACAATGCAAGGAAAAGTTTGTGCAATATAGATAAGTCATTGTAACAATGCATAGAATTCCTGATATTCAGGCTTTTCTTAGAAAAAAGAGTTCTTAGTACTTAACAATTTCTTGAAAATTTTTAAAAATGATGAGTAACTGGAGATAAAGGAGAGTTAGCAGACTATTGAGAAATAGTGGAAAGACGACAGAGGAAGCACTCCTTTAGCTCCGTGCTGTATTTAGCAAATGGTAAGCAAGTAAATAGAAGAATCGGCGGCCGCTAGACAACACAAAGTGATGAATGGCCAAGACATCGAGAGAAGAGTGGGAATTGCAACAACATCAAGTGTAACCCAAGATTACGTGAGTAAGAAATTATTTAGACTAGCAGTGGCATCCTTGGAGAGGTCCATCCACTGTGAGCTTTTAAAAAAAATTTTTTTCGAATTTTTATTAAGAATTTTTACTTTATTAATTCTAAGCGTTTATTTTTAAGATATTGCAAAATTTAGTCCCACCCCCCAGAAAAAAGCCCGAGACACGCGGGCATTATCACCTAGCTTATTTGGTAGCACATAAGATCCAAACATTTCATAATACATTTTGACTATAGTCTTGGGATTGTGTATTTTTTACAAACTGAGATGTTGATAATGCGATGATTGAATGTTAGTTTCCAAGAATTATTAACAATGAGCATAAAATGATGATGCAGTGACAGAATATTATTAAGGCAGCGTCTACTGATGAGGCAAAGGAGTCACGCATGTCTCCCTTGAGCTCCCTATCAAACGTCCAGACGACTGGCAAAAATTTATGTGTCTGGAAAGGTAAGAGAAAGAACGAGTAGTGGTCAGAGAAACTCTGCAGCTAAAAGAGAGAAAGCTATGCGGGCATTTGAAACATCTGAACACCGGTAGTTTCGAATAGAGCAAGAAGGTATAAGAGCTTCTACGTCAAGGGCAAGAAAAACTTGAGTCTAAATTATCTGGTGATGCTCCAAAGTGGTGAGGCAAGTCAAGAAGAGTTTAGATAAAGTCCCGGTATATTACCTAGAATTCCTGTTTTTCGTAGAATGGATAGTCCTTTTGCTCTGTGTTGTATTGATTGAGTTATTACTTAACCAATTTGGAGGTATAATTTAATTTTTTGAGTTTGTTCTGTGTACCAACAAGTGTAACTATCCCGGGCAAGGCCGGGTACCCCTGCTAGTACCAAATTAAGTAAATGAAAAATACCAACATTTTTCAGGCAGGAGCATAAAATTTAATATCTGATTGCATGTCCCAACAGCAGCAATGACAGCATCTCTATTAATGAACTGTTTGTCTCGCAAGAAATTGTCCAAATGACGAAACATTTGGAAATCGGTTGGGGTCAAATCTGCTGAATACGCAGAATAACGGAGAACCTCATACTCCAAAGCATTACTTTTTTGCAGGTGTGCAAAAGACGCATGTGGACGAGCACTATTTTGGAGGAGTATTGGACCTGCACGAATCAACAGTGACGGTTGTCTTGTTTGTGATTGACCTGATAGCATTTGCCCAGCTGGCGGCAGTACACATTGCTCTTCATTGTTTGTCCCTGTGGCATAAATTCAAAACACTTCTGGAGATAAGCCTACCAAGCATCAGGTAAAGATTTTTCTATCGAAAAATGGAAGGAAAAATTCTGCGACCTGGGATCGAACCAGGAACCTCGGCTGTCATGGTTCAATCACACATCAATGCTCCATGACGTTAATATCTGCACCGCTACAAATGCAGCTATTGGAGAAACTTTTGGACCAATCCTACTTATTTTGTAGAAGGTTGTCGTAGTTCCTGCCGTAATGTTACACACTGTGGGGCGCGTGCAAAGTAGCCTAAGCGAAACCCAAGACTTATGAAACAATCTAATACTTGCGTTTTGTCATTTATATGTTGAAGTTTAAATAAGTGTTAGTTTTCCGCTTCCAAATCGTTTTAAATTCTTGCTTATAGAGCTGACAAGTTTATTGATATTAGGCGCCTATAATTCAACCAACCATGCAATCAGTATTAAGATGGCTGCTGGAATGATAACAGCCTATTAAAACTTTCAAAGGTCTTAGAATATGTAATTTTTTTCAAGTCAGACGAACATAATCTCGAAATTTTTAATTAATAAATTGGTGTAATTCGGCAACAAATGATAATTTGCTGAATCATACTGAAAAGAATAATTGAGAATAACTGGTCACCTGTGAATACTTTGATGACAATGTCTTCTCTATCAATACTTCTGAGTGCCCCGATGATTGCACGTGACGTTGCTTCCTTTCCTCTTCTCTTCTCCCATTGGTCGAGGCCATGGAGAATAATTTCTCGCTCCTTATATTGTCTTACATTCCATTGGAATTCCAAATCTTCCACTTCGTGTTGCTTAAAGCCCAAGAGTTTCAGCATCGACAGGAACTGGTCGCATGGAAGAAGCAATGACAGTCCGTTTTTTTCTTCCATGGTACATTGTCCTTGAAAAGAAGGAAAAGTAATTTCATTATAATGTTCTTACGTGGTTTTTCTTATTTTCTTTGTATTGGGGGAAATTTTAAATTTGTTTCCTCACCAATATAGGAATTGTTGCTCTGGTTTGATCTCGTTTCATCTTTCTGCTGTGAACAAAACAGAATACGCTGAGAAAAACTGACTGAATCTTAATAATATTGCATGGCACTGAGTTATATTTAGAAATATAAAGACTTCGCTACGTTTAGAAGAGATAAAAAGATCCTCAATTAAACTGATATACGAGGATCACTTACAAAGTCATGGCAACTGTTATTTTCAGCGAAATCTCAGATCACATTCTTCGATATGCAGCAATGACACGTATGGACGTATGGTACTTATTGGTCCCGCTAGATAATGTTCAAGAATGGAAGAGGAACGGATGCGTTAAAATCAGTTGGGTTTTCAACTGTGAGTCGGTTCGTATAACATGCGTACATAAATATAGCAGTGCTTCGCGGCCAAAACGCGAGAGAATGTCACGCACTTGTCTTAGAAGCTGTTGGAGATCGTGCTCTCCCAAACAGAACTGTTGCAAGTTGGTAGCAGCTTTGCAAGGTGGATGAGTAGCAAATACCGACATGCTTCATACAGGACGCGCTACGATGTTGCTCGTGCCATGATCGCACAATGCTTAGAGAACGACAGACGATGGTCTCTACATGAGTTGGCAACAGAAACAGCTGTTGCTGCAGACTATTGTGCTCAACATTATTACGGCAGGGTAGTTGATTTTTTTTTTTACTCTTCTCTCTTGTCTACAGTACTTACTGATGATGTATGCAACAGTCATTATTGGTAAAGTACACTGAGTATTTTCATGTGTATACAGAGTCCACCAAAACCTTTTTGTCAGACTGTATCGGGATATTGATATTGTCAATTGATTTGAATTACATATGCTATAGTATGATATTTCGCTCAATCTACCAGGGGTTCATGTATTGTGTGGACTATCATCTAAGGGCTTAATAGGACCCTTTTTCTTTGATGTTACTGTCACTGGAGAAGTGTACCTGAAAATTTTACAGACATCATTTTTACCAACTTTACGTACATGCGCTTTATGGATCTGATGACGGGGCGCTACCACACTACCAACTAGCCATACGAGCTTTCGAGGATGACAATCTGCAGGGACATTGGATTGGACGAAGTGGGCCCATTGAGTTCCCTCCACAGTCATTAGATCTAAGCACCTATGGATTTTTTCTTGTGGGGAACAGTGAAAGATCACATCTATCGACATAAGCCACGTGCGCTGGAGCAGTTTGGCAGGAGATTAGCGGCATTTGCAGCGATCTCCATTGAAACACTGAACGACGTAGCTGCAGCGAACGGTTGTCGTTCCGTTGTTTCTAGCCGCCAACGGCGAACATTTTGAACATCTAAAGTAATCATGTGTGTTATACTGGATAGTTTTAGTGTATGCGTGATGTGTGAGTTCGACAAGATACAACAGGTTACATGGTTAGGGTTAAGTATAGCGGTGGATGCGTAGCATGCCACGACCTCCTTTATTCGTGAACAGATAGAGACTGCCTCGTGTTCGTCTTAGGTCAGAGAGAGAGGAAGTGGGAAGCGGTGGTTTATGGGTAAACAAATGAACGGGAGGCAAAGCGGGCTGATAGGATAAGACGCCAAGGTCAGTCAATTACACACAGCCTCATCAGGCATATACAACAATGTGCTTAACGGAAAACAGTACTACATACACTATCCTATCAAAAGTCATGGAACAACCCTAATTTGCATGAAAATTGGACATTCCTTTGCAATTTCACTGTAGACATTCTTCCCACCACTACATAACAGATAGTATGCTATTATGAGATGATGCTCGCGTGAATGCTGCAAGAATGTCTCAAAGAAAAGAGCTTTCAGACTTCCAAAGAGGTACAATTGCTGGGTGCTATCTCGCAGGGAAAACTGTTAAGAGAGAAGTCAACCTTCCTAAACATCCCGAAATCGACCGTTCACAACGTCATCCAGGCATGAAAAGAGAAAGGCACCACAAGTGTTCCGCCTAAGACTGGAAGACCCAAGATCATGTCGGCCAGAGACCAAACGGCTCTTCATAAAGTGGTCACTGCAAACCGTCACACATCGCTCGATGGTCAGACAAGATCGTTCATAGAGTCGACGGGAACAACTGTGAACACCCTGATTGTTCGCAGGGAACTGCATGCAATGGGTTTTTATGGCAGAGTGGCAGCCCACAAAACTCACATCAGCACCAGCAACGCAGCGAGGAGATTGTATTGATGCAAAGAGCGACGACATTGGACTCTAGCTCAATGGCGAATGGTTGAATGTAATGATCTGGCAATCGGATGGACGAGTTTAGGTATGGCGAACGTTATCTGCCGAGCTGTGTTGTGCCCACGATGAAGTTCGGCGGAGGGTCGAAGGCAAAATGGCGAAAATTACCTGTCGAAACGTATCAAAAACTGTGGACAGTATGCCCCAGAGAGTAGAAGCTGTGATAGCAGCAAAAGGTGGACCAACAAGATACCAAAATATGTATATTTTTGAGTGGTTCTATTAAAGTGATGGTGTCTCATGACTTTTGATAGGGTACTATATGTGATCAGTATTTAAATGGAAAACAAACAGATAATAAATATCTGAAAGTAATTAAAGAATGATCTAAAAGAGGATTTTTCCACGCCAAATCTCAGATGTTTAAACAATTGATGAAAATAGGAAAGAAGGTTCCTGGTTCAAAGCCAGGCTGTGGAATTTTCTTTCCTATTTTCATCAAGTTATATAATAAATAGTTTTCGTTCCTGAAAATGGTGTATACATTTTTTTGGCGAACTCTGTGTTTGTATAACAACACTTTTGCCTGCAAAAATTAGTTGCCATGAATTTGTAATTGACTCTCGTATTTTGTTTAACACGTTTATACAATTTCATTTAAAAAAGAGAGTTACGTCACTCGTACATCTTTGCTACTTAAGTATTTTAAATAGACAACGTTGAAATGTCTTTTTTTCCTCAGTGTCTTTCATTAGATTTCTGGTCTTTTTAAAATTTCACTTGGCTGGTAAATTAACCATCAATCAAATGCTTAAATATGCAATGTTGTTACTCACCTGTTCCGTCAGTGGCTCCATTTCAATGTTTATGTCTGATGAACTTGCATTCTGTGGATCATGAATAAAAGGGTATGTTAAAATGGATCACTTTTTTTGAAATCTTTAATGGCTTGAATCTTATTTAAATTACGCTTTCTCAAAAACATACAAGGACGATACAGAACGTTGATTACGATATATGGTGACAAATTTGAAGAGCAACGCTGGCACTAGAATCGCTTTCTCCATGATCGCTCAATATGTTTAGTGCCCTTACATTTTACATGTTAGCCATAACGCTACACTGCAGTTTCTATTGCATGAAACTCTTTAGTAGTGATATCATATCTAGTGCGTTGTAGGCCAGTAGTATCCAGAGTACGCATCAGTTCATAGGGGTATGCATCCTCTCTTCAAGTGACCGTAGCTCATAGGGATGCATCAGAGGATTAGGTGGGTATGTTTTCAAATAAAATTGCTCGGATGCCCGTTTCTAACAGCAGCAGTTGTGTCGATGCCTTACGTTGATGCAACCACACTTTAAGGACATCTGTGCTCATTTTGTTGCTTAATATTATTAACCTTTAACTGAGACGCTTTTACGCGAATGATTTTAAGGGGAAAAAGTGGAAGGAAAAATTCGGCATCCTGGATTGGAACCAGAACTACGGATATCACGCCCGTTGCCTCTACCAGCTAGGCTATCTCGGACACGGGATAGGTCCTTCAAGTGCCCTAAGTCAAGGTGGAAGTCCAATGATAAGGCAGATTCCCGCGATAGGTCAGTTGATACAGAATTAAAATCGGGAGAACTTGCCATTTCTGATGAACCCCGTGGATTACACGCCAAATGGTTCTCTACGAGCTGCTATCAACTGACCAAACCATCACTGGGGACCTCTACTCCCAGCAGTTGGCATTGCAGCAGAAGGAGCCAGCATTCGTGAATCGCAAAGGGGTACTCTTCCTTCATGACAATAAAGGGGTACATATGGCGCGCGTGGCCAGGGAAACCATAGAACGGCTTGTGTGGGAAACTTTCGCCCGTATTGAGAATGAGCGCTCTTGCTCTTGCTCAAACTATTGTTAAGTACGAATTCAATAATATGAAATTTGTATTCAACAATGGCCTTGAGTAAGAGCAAGAGCATGAGCGCTGATTCTGAATACGGGCCTTTGTGTCATCCACCTTACTCACCAGATCATGCTCAAACGGATTATCACCTTCTCCATTCTCTGGACAATCATCTTCATGGAAAATCCTATACCAATGATATAGACCTGTGAAAGGCACTCACGGACTTCTCCGGCAAGTTTTACAGCCAGAGGATTAATCAACTGGAGACACGTTGGCAGAAGTTGCTAAATGCCAATGAGGATTACTTTAGGGACTAGCGATACGCTACTTTTTGTGTACATCATTTTGTTTTGCGGAATTAAAAACGGCAAGAACTTTTGTGGTTATCTAGTACATGTATCTACAAATAGGAAATTTCTCAGAGTTACAACTATTTTAGAACCTACTTTAAAATTTAATAACAAATAGAAAAAGGAAAGAGAATTTCAGCGACCTGGATTCGAACCTGGGGACCATACCTATCACTCGAAAAAAATAAAGCTACAGTGAATTTATGAAATCGGGTGAATCATTTGTAATCACCCTGTATTGACTTTTTTAATTAACAAACAAAATTAAAATTGAAAAAAGCCCCGTTGTTTGGCCCCCCTGGACCATTGTCTAATGATAAAACCGGCCCTGATTTTACTACTAACGCAGTGACACATACGGGCTTTGGTCCCTATCTTGAAAACTTACAAAAAGCTACGAGCCAACAATTATAAGAGAAAGCCTGTCCATTGGCTTTCATTCTGTGTCCCAAAAATCAAGACGCAAAACAGCACGAATTTAATACCGCATTGCGATAAAATATACCAATTTTCATAAATTAACAGCATACGCGACTGAAGCAATGTTTAATTTATCGGTAGCCGATTTTTGGGACACCGTTTGAACAATGTACACTGCTTTGCAATGAAATTGCCCCACCAAAAAGGAATTATCCGACCTTATCCATATTTTGTAGGGGGTTCGTCTACCTCCGACTGGTAAACGATTAGATGCATGCTCACGGGACATGACCATTTGAGTTCATTTGAGTCCAGGTGCCTGTATAGGCTCATCAGTTGACACCTGTGCGAGACGTTCCATGCGGTAGGGAGGAAGCAACTGCCTCGTGAACGTACAGTACTGTAATCCGCACAACGGTCTCAATGCCGCGAAGACGACAACGACAACCGTTCACGCAATTAACGGACTTTGAACGAGGACGGATTATTGACCTCTCCGAGACTTGATGGTCAACCAGACGGATTGATGATCAACCATGTATCGAGGTACGCACGGACGGTAGGCCGATGTCGGAGGCAATGGCGAAAGAAAGGCACACGTGCCAGAAGACCAGGCTCTGGGACCAGAAGCACGTCAGCTCGTACCGATAGGTGGATACCGTGAACAGCGCTAGCGGACAGAACCATCACCCTGCGGCAACTGCGCGACAACATCACTACTCCCGGTACTGTTCCAGTGTCAGTATCGACAATAGTACGCCGGTTACACGCCGCGGCAATGTCTGCCAGGCGTCCATTGTTGTCTCTTCCTTTGACACTTGTCGTAATCAAAGATTCTTGATTATGTATTTATATTCAGGCCCTTCAAGACTATAAAGGCTACATCTTCCAAGTAAACATATTTCTATGAAACAGTTCCAGGTAGCTATTATCGTGAACACACAAATTATGCAAAAGAAATTTCTGATCAGAAATTATAATTTTCCTTATAATTAATTAATGGTCCTGATTGGCCCACAATGTATATAAATTGAACCTGTTGTATCTGTATTCCTTGTATTCCGCTGAATGATGGCCACAAGGTGACTGAAATGCGTATACGGTGCATTAAAATTCTTTCTGTGTGGACAAGAGGTGTTTTTTTTCCTTTATTATAATTTTGTTGAATTTTATTTCATTGTCATAAAAAATTGACGTCTCGCAGTATACTGACTCAGCAAATCTCAGTCGCTGATTCGCGATCGAACACCATGTGTGTTCCACACCCGCTGGAGGCTACGCGGCGGCCGCGGTTGTGTGAGAGACGTTGTGTTTGATTCATGTGAAATGCAACATCGTCGAGATTTGACGGCATTCGAAAGGGGCATGTTGATGGGTGCCCGACGCGTGGGAAGTCCGATTTCGACGGTCGTGCATGAATTCGGCATTCGCACGTTCAACCATGCCCAGGGTGTATCTAGAATGGTTGGAAGAAGGCGTAACAGTCCACAACAGACACCCAGCCACCCTCGATGAACGTGACCGGCAACACCTGGGATGAATGGTCAACAGAAACAGGAGGGCCACAGTGCGACAAATCACGGACAGATTCAACTCGGCCGAGCTAGAAACGTCTCCCAATGGACAATCCATAGGAACGTGCATGCTCTCGGCTATGAGGGTCGTCGCCCTAGGCGTGTACGACTGTTAAACCCATGTTATCGGACACTCCGGCGTGCATTTGCCATCAATCACATTGGATGGACACTGCAGCAGTGGCGTAACGTCATATGGTCGGAGGAGTCACGATATCAACTCTTCCATGCCAATGGGAGGCACATTGTGTGGCGCAGAGCTCATGAGGCGATGAACTCATGCGTGGTCTACGGCGATGAGGTATCAGTCATGGTCTGGGACGCGTTTTCCTCTCCTGGAAAAGACGTTGAATGGTCTGCGGTATTGTCAACTGCTCGAAGACCATCTCCACCAGTTTTTGGCCTTCCAACACCCCGACGACCTTGCCGTGTTTCAAGATGACAATGCGCTGCCACATCGATCCAATGTCACCCGAGAATGGTTCGAAGGGCATGCAGGGGAAGTCCAATGACCGGACTGGCCAACCCGAAGCCCTTATATGAACCCTATTGAGCATATCTGGAATGCCGTTGAAGTCAGGCTCCGTGCTCTGGGTCCTCTACCCACGAATAGACTGGCTATTGGTTACTCTCTGCAGACTGTGTGGTATCATCTGCCTCCGGAAGTGTACCAGTGACTTGCAGACTCACTTCCACGCCGTATCCCTTTCTACAGGCCCGACCAGATATTAGGTCCCATGAGTTTTGCTCAGTCAGTGTACAACGTGATGATGAAGTTATGGAACCAACCGTTTTCGGCTTTATTTCCCGCCTTCATGATCGTAACCCTGAAGAAAGCAAGAAGTAAAGCCGAAGCCAGTTGTTTCCTTAATATCACATCATTTTATACGTCAACGCATCTATTCTTTACATAAGAAAATATAGTGCAAGAAAAAAATCTTATCGATGATTATGAATTGATTTGTATTATGAGTTTTAATGAAATGTTGATGAGATCAGAAAATTTTAGGAAGCAAAAATTGAGATATTATGAAATGGAAAGACGACACTGTTTTTGCAGAAAGGAATAAATAATAGCAAAAAAATTCCCAAATACTCGTACAGGGTGATTCAGTCAATTTCTGACCATTTCAGTACTATGATTTATTGACCCATTAATGTTTACAAACTTAGCATTTCAGTATGATATTTTAGGCAGTTCGGAGTTTTTATTCTCGTGGAAAAGTCTTGATGATATGCTCAATGTGGCCACCACGAAAAGTTTTGAACTGCTCGCAGCCGAATGGTGAAGTTCTTCATAACTCTATCCAAGATTTCTGCATCCA
Organism: Rhysida immarginata; assembly: GCA_023313115.1. Classification (NCBI taxonomy): domain Eukaryota; kingdom Metazoa; phylum Arthropoda; class Chilopoda; order Scolopendromorpha; family Scolopendridae; genus Rhysida; species Rhysida immarginata. Next base: position 39,110 of record JAHWFO010070511.1, on the reverse strand, counting down.
CAAGGGTGCAGCAGTCGACGATGCTTTGTCGGAGCTGGTCTAGGGTTCTTGGTGCTGTAGTGAACACACTGTCTTTAAGGAACCCCCAGAGATAAAAATCCCATGGGTTTAGGTCAGGACTCGTAGGGGGTCAAAGAAAGCCACCTCCGAATCTATCTGGAAACCTGTTTGAATTTCTGATTGAGAAAGTGTAGCACTTCATTAGTGGTGTGAGGCCTAGCCCCATCCTGTTGAAACCATTGATGTCGAAGCGGTATACGCCTCCTGGTGCGTCTCGACACTTACACTCCTTCCGGAACTTTCTTTGCACGGTTCCAGGTGATTCTGTCTCGAAATACCATTCGACAACCTTGCATTTCTGCTAGGGTGATAAAGCGGGCGCCATTTTTCAACAATACAATTTTCATGCAGCGCCGTTGCAACAATACAAACTCCAACTATTTAGAAATTCGATATGGCGCTCATATTCTTTTAATTCTTTATCCCTAATGCACGTCATTCGAGTGAAATGGTCAGAAATTGACTGAATCACCCTGTACATTGTCAAAGCTGCTGGGTTATATCGAATTCGCTATAACGTGCCCGAGCGCAGCACTACAACAGTAATCATTTTTCATCAAGGGTCGTGTTTTTTGAAAAATCTAATGGTATTCATGAATCCTTTGAAATACTATGCCGATTCTTCTTGTTTAAATCCGTAGCTTAACCAGTAGAATTTTATTTAGGGAATTTTAGGGCATATGAGGAAACCATTCTTTTTTAAGGAAAATGCACAGTTAGAATCTGGTATCAAAAATTGCAATATCTTCACATACTTAACGGCTGCACTTGAACATAGTCAATACACTTCCAAAGCAGATGGTTAAGATATGAAATCAAGAGGAACTAAATGAATATACCGTAATTAGAATTTCGAAATATAATTTGTATAAAAGAGGTATGGTTTGCTTACGTCTTTATAACCTGAAGAACTGCTAGTCAGAGATACGGATTCTTCTCCTTTAGGTTCTTGCTTCGAATCTGACTGTATCTAAAAAACATTTAAACTACAATTGAAAACTTATTTAAAACTTAAAATATATCAATTTTGTAATGAAAATGAATGTTACGGGGCTTAAATAAGATTTATAAAACATGTAAAAACTTAAAACTAAATAAAGACTCTTTAACCGCAACAAAGTATAAGTTGAAAAGATCCAACCTGATAATACTGGAAGCGCTTTTCGAATGCTTTGCATTCATCATTCAGCAGACCAAGTGAGAACCTCGAGAAGACCTTGAGAGAACTGAATGATGAATGCAAAACATTTGAAAAGCGCTTCCAGTATTATCAGGTTGAATCTTTTCAACTTATACTTTGTTGTGTTTAAGGAGTCTTTATTAGGTTTTAAGTTTTACATAGTTACTATCCACATAATTTTTAGCAATTTTCTAATTTATAAAATAATTTATTGATTACAAAATTAATATTGAAATTGAAAAAATATCATGAACAGCCTAAATTGAAATTGAAGAAGAATTACAAAAGATATAATTTGAAAACCTCTACATGGTACTGATGTTATATTAAAAAACTTACTTTAGATTGCCTCTTCCTCCAAGTTAGACACACTACTAAGATGACTGCAATGATGAATAAGAACATAGCGAGTGCTCCAAATCCAAATCCAGCTAGCCAACTTTGTTTTTCATTATTCTCTTTGATTCTGGTAACATTATCATGAGATTGGCTGACAGTTGATGACGATGTTGAGGTCTCCGCCTCCGTTGTCGTTTCTCGATTACTCAATATCAGTGGCATATTACACATCTGTTGATCGTTCTGAGAGATACACAGCCAGGCGAAATCATAGTTCCTTATTTCCAAATTAAAACTGTAATCACTAGAAGCGTCGGAAACTGAAATTTCAATATTTGTCTTATCCATCCAAAAGGGGCTGAAAATCTCTCCTTGAAAATTTCCGTTCCCTTTAATAAACTTAATTATTAATTTATAACTTTCCTCCGAATATGCTTCTATAGTGCTGGTGAAATTAAAATTAGAAAAATCATTTGACAAAGAAGCATTAATCCAGTAAAAACTTTGTGGTTCCACTCGGACGACTTCTGTTGCTTTGTCCACCGACAATTTTGTTATGGATCGCTTGTAAAGTTCTAAAACTGATGTTATACGAGTGTGAGGTTTATGTATGATAATATTTCTAGAATAAAATTCTGCATTTAATTCCCATTCGAACACAGGAGGATTAGATCGACAATCTAGTGGCTTCACCTGCAAGTATTTCTCCAAATTATGCTTAGTGAATGTCGAAAGTTCTCGGTGATGAGTATCCCACTGAAACCAACCAATCTTAAGCGGGTCAAGACCGCCTTCACTATTGATGTTCTCTGCAAATAACAACACTTCTCTACCCGTTTCCATAAAAAACCATTTGTTATCCAACGCATTCAGAGCATCGCTGTAATTGAAAAGTACTAACCTACGGGGACCTAAGGACAGTCGCTTTATGTTGGGAGAGATCGGAAGAAGTTGGTTGATATTTTGTGATTTTGAGTGCAATTTTAACAAAATATTTGTTTTTTCCATTTCCAGACGTAAGGCATTAAATTCTCTAATATGTACTCCCATATCAGAGTATTTTGACATGTATACTTCACAACAGACTCGAAAATAATTGCGACAAACACTGGAATCCCTTCCATGGCGATCGTAAGCGGTGCATCTTGTCGTCGTATTTGATATTTTCCCACATTTATAATGTCTGTCAATAGTATCATCGGTGCATTCGACTAAATACGACTTATCAGTACAAGTGCATTCACATTCCACGCTAATATTGGGAATATAGAACGCGTATTTGTCAGCGATTTTGTAAAGGATTTCAGTTCTAAGCACAGATATATTCACATTGCCTTTATCGCAGTCTTCAGTTTCATTGAGTGAAGTGGGCTTAGAGGCATTAGATATGGTGACTTCATGAAATATGATGAGCGACAGGCTGATCAAAAATAGGGACAACGAAACTTCAAAAAACAGAAGCAGGTTTCGCAGCGACCGTTTTGTGGTCTTCATGGCGCTTGTATTCTAAAAGATAATTAAAAAGAAAGACAACATTTATAAACAATTATTCGTAATGCATAAAAACAAACGATTAAATTCATAGCTTTTTCTAATGACTATGGCTTCTCTTAGCATATTCATCAATAAATTATTTTCACTTTCTCGTAATAGAGACTTTTCGACGATTTAGACTTCCTAAATTCCGAAAAACACATTTTGAAATTATGAGGAATTTATGAAAAGCACACTTTGAAATTATATCCGTTATGGAATTGGCAAAAATTAAAATCTATTAGCTTACAGAAATAAAACGGGGAACGTCTCATAAAGCTTACAAATATTTAATATACATTAGGTTCAAGAAAACATAGACTTGATTCCTGCAATTAAATCTCATGTGCTCCTGAGCCAGTGTCATTATTTTGGGTGTAGATTTTTTCATCTTCCTCCATCTAATGTTCATTGTGGATGCTCTGCAGGGTAAGGTATATGGATATTGATAATAACGAAATCGCTTTCTACATCCCACTTTTATTTTAATAACCCATTGCTTTCTGATAATTTTTTTTCTTGAAAGTCTATTCCAGCTTAAAAGGGAAGAAAAAATTTTTGCCCTTGAACTTACACTATTCAAATACAAAACAATTTCATCGACCCATTTCTATTTTTTCTAACTTAAGTATTGGCGATCTTCATATTACCAAAAAGAAATATTAACAGTAGGTCCTGACTAGCCGTGATAAAAAATAGGGGCTATGGTCAAGACCTACTCTTAATATTGCCTTTTAGATAGTAAATATAGGGAGAGGTATAAAAATTGTCACTAGATGGCATAGCAGCATTATTGGTTGGTTGATATCACGCGAGAGGATCTTCGCAGTAATTGTGAACCCCTTCTGCGCATGCCTGACGGATTTTAAAACATCGCCTCATCATGTCAGGGACTCCTCGTCTCCTGCACAGAAGCGGCTAGCGACACGGTAGAACATGACGTCATGGCAAGTTCCTGTAACTGGCCGAGGGGAAACCAACTGCCCCCTGTAACCAAATAGGTTGGGGTATACATCAATTATTTACCCCCGGAGGGGGACGTCGTAGACAGAACGCCGAAGGCGTTCGAGTAACGGAAAACAGTGACAAACGAGAGTGGTAAAAGTTTGTTAAATTTAAACACGGTTACAGGAACTTGCCATGACGTCATGTTCTACCGTGTCGCTAGCCGCTTCTGTGCAGGAGACGAGGAGTCCCTGACATGATGAGGCGATGTTTTAAAATCCGTCAGGCATGCGCAGAAGGGGTTCACAATTACTGCGAAGATCCTCTCGCGATATGAGGGTCTATAGATATTCATGGTCATCGAGCTTCGGCCATTTTCCATTGTTTCGAGAAGCTAAGGAAAACAGATCGCGCCAGGTGCCGCATAGATCGTAACAGGGCCGACCGTGACCTGCGATAGAGGTTTTTCATTGAAACTGAAAATGAAAGTAAAGTTTCTGTCTGTCGATAGGGTGGCGCTGCAGGCGTTTTGGGCCGTTTGTACATGCAGCGCCACTTTTCAAAAGAGTTCCCGCCCTATTGGGAGCTAGAAACTTTAGCTTCATTTTAACAAGGGAGCTCGATGACCATGAATATCTAAAGACCGTGGATGGTATTAACTTCCTTTTCAATTGCTATGGTCATTTCAGGACGGCAAATTTTGCCTCTCAAGAGTTCTTTAACGTGCAGCCGGCAAACGACTACATGGGACCAACGGCTATATTTCCCTTCCGAAGAAGTGCGTGATCTCAGGAATTTCCCCCTGAAAAAATCCTCGTCGTCCTCAGCCGGGTTCGAACCCGCGTTCTCGGCATCAGAGGCGATCACGCAACCACTGAGCCACCGAGGTCGATCTTTGCAGCATTGTGAAACTTGTGAATTAATAACGGCAATTACTTGTTGATAACAAGAATATAACTCGTAAAACGATTTTCAAATATGCTGAAAAGAAGAATATAAAAATTTGTTGTTTAATATTACAATAATATTTTATATACAGCAATGGCGAAAACTACATGTCGATTTACGTATTCAATTGCAGCGTTCACACGAATCTTTCCAAACACGCGCGAAATCAGAAATGTAATGCTCGCACGTCTAAATGTTTTAAACTACTTCACCTATGTTCTTTAGAGCTATTCATCCCTTCTTAATCATTGTTGCAAAGCATTGTCGGGAAAAATCTTGTAAGCATTCCAAGGAGCTTTATCTGTGACGCAGATGTGATTTTAAATTTCAATATTTCACTTATAATTGGTCTAAATAAACAATCGAAATACCTTAGATTCTATCCACACTCACATCATTTTTAAATATAAGCCTAACGTTAATTAGCCATTTTTAACAATAGGCCTAACATTATATAGTCATTTTAACTATAGCCCTACCATTAATTAGCCATTTTTAACTATAGGCCTAATATTATTTAGCCATTTTTAACAGTAGGCCTAACATTAATTAGCCTTTTTTAACAATAGACCTAACAATAATTAGCCATTTTTAACGATAGGCCTAATATTAATTAGCCATTTTTAACAATAGACCTAACATTATTTAGTCATTTTTAACAATAGGCCTAATTTTATTTATTCATTTTAATGATAGGCCTAACATTAATGAGCCATTTTTAACAATCGCCTTAACATTAATTAGCCACATTTTACAACAGGCCTAACGGCACTGAATTTTAAAACGAAATGAGCACATGCTTCGACAAAGCTTCATAACGGGCACGTGCTCCAAGCTGCCATCAACAATGCTTAAGTGATAAACGAAAAGTAACACTGTATTCACTTATGACTCGTCAGTAGGAACCGATTAATATATTACATACCATAAGTTCATATTCTTATCATTAGTGCACGTGCCTGAAGGGGTCCACGAGAGCTCATCAAAAGTTGATATATCGCAGTTGAGTTCTTCCATTTTCACGTTATCGTGCAAACGATGGCTGGCCAGACACACAAAGGTATTGATTATGCTTGTATTCTTATACAGGGTGTGCCAAAAGAAGCGGGACGGTCGAATATTTCGCGAAATGTACATCGGATCGTAAAACTGAAAAACACGTGTTCAATATTTTCAAAAATCTATCGAATGACACCAAACACGACCCCCACCCCCCATCCCCGGAGGTGGAGCGGGGGGCAACTTTGAAATCTTAAATGGAAACCCCCATTTTTTATTGCAGATTCAGATTCTACGTGTAAAACTGTATTCAGTACCATAAAAATTTCCATCCCCACCCATCCCCCGGGGGTATAATTAAGAGGAAATCAATTTTTTCAATGAAAATATTTAAAACAATTAAAATAATTAACATACTCAATACAGTATTTTAATGCAATATTGTAACATTGTTTAATTCTTGAGGGATGATAAGATTTGTGAAAAAAAATCTAACAATGATAGTAGGTATTTTCATTTTACAAAATGCAAATATCATCGTTTAAATTAACATAATAAAATCCTTCAAATTACTCTTTCTTATTCTTTCCGCTTGTAAACAAATTCTTTTCTTTATTAATAAATACGTAAACAAAAAATGGACTATTTTTGTTGTGATTTTTGACTAGAAAAAGTGTTTTTACTTTCAGAATGGCTCATCTTAATGAACAAGAAAGAATATCATTACCGATGATGGTAGGCTGGGGTGATAGGAAAAGGTCATACTCGGAAGCAAGAGATATTTTCAATGATACTTTTCGAATTGGAATGGATCCTATCTCCAAATCGAATGTGGAGAGAACGGTTAGAAGATTTGAAGCTACAGGCTCTGTGAAAGATCGAGCTAAATTAGGAAGACCAAAGTCAGCAACAAACGAAGAAGAAGCGTTGAATGTTTTATTATCATTTACAGAAAATCCTCACAGTAGTCTTCGTAGAACTGCCCAAGCTCAAGAAATTGGTACATCTTCAGTCCGCAGGATTTAGAAAAGTAATAAATTGCATCCTTACAAAATGACACTTGTTCATACGATAAATAAAGATGATCCCGACCGACGTTTAGAATTTTGTGAGGACATGATGCTTAGAATAGATCAAGATCCAGACTTTCTTTACAATATTGTATTCTCAGATGAAGGAACATTTCAATTGAATGGTACTTGTAATCGGCATAATTGCAGGTATTGGGCAGACGAAAATCCTCAGTGGATGCGAGAGAGCAAAACCCAATATCCACAGAAATTAAACGTTTGGGCTGGAATAATAAATAATCATTTGATTGGGCCATTCTTTATCTCACTGCTCAAAGGTATGAAAACATGCTTCGAAATGAAATAATTTCAGCAATAAGGGAGATTGCTGGCGATAACTTGGAGCACGTTTGGTTTCAGCAAGATGGTGCTGCACCTCATTACGGACGGAACGTTCGTAATTATTTAGATGAACATTTTCCTGAACGTTGGATTGGACGAAGAGGTCCGATCGAATGGCCTGCCAGGTCACCATATTTAACTCCACTTGATTTTTTCTTGTGGGGTTATTTAAAAAATCGGGTTTACGAAACGAAACCTCAAAATTTAGATGAATTGCGTCAGAGAATAATTGATGTAGCTGCCCAAATGCCTGCATAATACTTAAACAATTCCATCGAATCTGTTTACCATCGATTAGCTTACTCAGGAAGTAAACGGTGCACAATTTGAGCATTTACTACAATAAAGTTATTGGCGCCCAATCGTGAGAGGCAAGGGGACTCACCTGAAACAATTACCATACTCACATTCACTTTCATGCGGAGAAGCAAATAAAAGGCATGTTTGAGCACACAGAAGACAGAACAATTCCAGGATGGCAAGCAACACTGTTCCGGAAATGGTCAACATGATCTTCTGCTTCTAATGCGTCACATTATTCAAAGATTCGAGGCTACAGGGAATGTTAATGCAGAACGAGGACGACCAAGGGCACAAGGCGACGAGGATACAACAACACTACTAATTCTGGCTGCAGTTGCTGCAAATCCCCACACAAGCAGCAGAGCAATTGCTGCAGACGTTGGGTGCCATCAGAGAACTGTTCTCAACATCATTTTCACCCATACCATATTCATTGTCACCAGGAATTACTGCCATTGGATTATGTTGCTAGGGCCGCCTTCTGCAACTGGTTACTTACCTGCCTGGATGACAATCCAAACTTCATTCATGAGGTGTTGTGGACAGATGAAGCCCAGTTCACCAGGGATGGAGTTATCAACAGGCACAACCGTCATCACTGGGCAGAGGAATATCCACGATGTCTGCGAGAAGCAACTCATCAAGTGAACTGGAGAATCAATGTGTGGTGTGGATTGTACAATGACACTGTGGTTGGACCGTATTTTTACGATGGACCACTGACTGCAGAACGCTACCGGGCTGAAATTCTCAACGTGGTAGTCACAGACTTCATTGACAATTTGCCATTGGCCTCGTATCAGCGGACGTGGTTTCAGCATGATGGAGCTCCTCCACATTACGGGTTGGTCGTTCGCGAGCGTCTAAGTGAGATGTTTGGACAACAATGGATTGGCCGAGGAGGACCAGTTCGTTGGCCACCCCGCTGATTTTACACCACTTGACTTGTGGGGATACCTGAAGGACAAGGTTTATGCTACGCAGCCCGCCTCACTGGAGGATCTGGTCCAACGAATCCAGGAAGCGTGCCGAGGAGTGACACCAGCCATGCTTGCCGATGTTTTGGCGTCAGTTAGGTTCCGTGCCCAATTGTGTTATGGTGCCCACGGTCGTCACATCGAGCATTTTGTTGATTAACTTTTTTTTAAACTGTTTGAATTAACTTGTTTGTTCACCACGTGATTGTGAGTGATTGGTTGGTCCGATTTGGATGATTTTTTTTGTTTTGTTTGTTCTTTTATGCTGAACAAGTTTGCAATTGGGTTTTTTTCTCTATCCCTTACGGTTTTTGAGATAAATTTTGAATGTGTCCTAATTTGCATATTTGGGATGATGAAAAGTGCACCATGGGATAGGCCACCCATAACTTCCTATTCATTGGATTCATCAAAATTGACATATCTGCTTCGGTTCAAAAAATAAAAGGGGGGTTCAGACTTTTGTATTCACCCTGTACAGTGCAACACCAGTTAATGTGTTAACAAACTTTCAACCCCTTCCCCCCCCCCTCCCCCCTTAAGGGTTGAATTTCGAATATAATAGATATATCTATATATAGATTATACCCCTAGTTTTTATAGAGCCTGAGTTATTAACTTGTTGTCTTGTCTTGGTTGAAATCTCAATTAGCGTTCAAATTCGGATGAACTTTTTTGCTTATAATCACCTATACAACCTCACCTCCAAGATTGTACACGAAGTTCCGAAACGCCCTACATACAGGATGATTCAAAAGTTACTGTGCTGGTTGGAGGTGGCAGTCGGAGGCACAGGTACACCAGGGAACGTCTCTTGAAACAGCTGCCGAACTTCAACTGTGTATTTGCGAGCGTTCCGCTAGGAACATACGCTGCTCCGTTGTCAGCACCATTTTGCTACTATCGCCCTCTGTACCCGTTTCCATGCACTACTGTACTACGGTAACTTTACAATCACCTTGTAATAACAGGTTTTACTAATCTATTCTTGCAAAAAATATGCTCAATGGTATGAAATGCGGTAATTAATTAACAATTTGAAAACTGATCAAATTAATAAGGGAAACTCGACAAGCTCTGCAAATCTGAGAGCGGGGCTAAATGCCCCACGTAAATAATGCCCTTAGCTCTTCTAGTGGTTTGGAAGGAACAGGAAAACCACATCACCGACTGCTATTTTTGTCTGACTAATACTTGTGACTTCTCATCGCAGAACAAGCACAACATTTCGTACTGAAACTTCCAGGTGCAGCCTGATTCAGTTGTGCACAGTGAAGATCTTCTTGTCCTGGCCCTACCTCCTGAATTGGATGGAGGTTGATAAAGAAAGGTGGTGCTGCTGCAATAGAACACGAGGAGTACAGACCCAGTCAATGGACCGAGCCTCAGGGAATGGAATTTACTCGAAAAACACTGCAAAATATCGTTTTTTCGTGCCAGGGAAAATGAACTATTTAAATTTTTTTTCCATTGAAGGTCTGAACTTTTGTAATGATGTTGATGACTTGAGGAACGCCCTGGGGATATATTACAATGCAAATAAATGAGGTCTCTTCATCGATTTGTCAAAACTTGTCTGAAAGCCGATCTGTTGCACATTGGGAACAAATATCCTTCCATGCCAATCTGACTCGCCGTTCTTATGAAGGAGTTCTATGAAAACGCGGAGCAGCTGCTTAATCAGATTAATTATATATTTCCAGTAGACATGGTATAATGACCAGAAAAAGATCGCTCAAATCTTGTTCCAGTTGTCTTGCGCTCTGCGATATGACGTGGCAGTAATTTTTGAACCCTAGCCTTGTGCTGCCGTCCTTTTTTCCAAATCTTGGTTAATAATGCCACTACCAATCATCTGTGATATTCTAACGGAAGAGGCAATGCTGTGTCGAATTTATATTGGAATTTACGGTTTCAATGCTAGCCTTGACTATCTTCACGATTTTTGCTGTGTTCTATGGGGTAAGATGCTTCTTACGTAATGGAGCAGAACTTGATTCCCTATCTACATTTGTTAACCTGACTTATTAGCTATAAATGAAAAAGAAAAGGAAAAACTTCGCGACCTGGATTCGAACCAGGGATTCCAGTGTCTAGCTCGTCGCATGTACCAACTGGGTGAGAGGCTGACTTAAATGTATTATGCACGTCTGCCGTAGATATAGTAAAGTTACCACTTTTACATTCCTCCATTTTTTTGAGAATATGATAATTATAGATCGAAAAGGGCATTTATATACTGTACTGACTTAAACTGGCTTGTTCGCGGTGGCAATGTTTCATCTAAGCCTAAAACCAAAACAGGATTTCATTCCTCCGGAATGGGTTCACGTGACAACAATAATTATTATTAGGTTTATTAGAAATTTTGGCGTCGACTACTAAGGTCATTTTGCGCCTTTTACACAAGTTATAACAGTACGCAGCCCGGGACAAACACAAACATCCATGCCCACGGTGGGATTCGAACCCACGACCAGGCGGACTCGAGAACTAGAAAGCCTACGCCCTAGCCCTCTCGGCCACCTGGTGACAACAATAACACGGGTTCCCGACAACAATCACGCGAATTAGCATCTCGGACGATATCATACGCAAAAGACTAGCAAGCTCGTTTCCAGAATAAAAATTCAATTGAACATGCATTGGACGCCTTTGGTCGGTGCATTGCTGTCCATCAAACACCACCTTGGCTGCGAATAACGTTAGTTCAAGAGTGAAAAGCCACTCCGCAAAGTCCTTTAGCTGCATCATTCAAACAGGCGAGTCCTTTTTAACCCTTTATTGATACTGTTACCAAATGGTAACATGCAATAAAAGCATCAAGTATAGCTAATAAAGCCCTCAGCTTTGCTGTTACTGTTCTTTGTGACCATTTGGATACATCAGTGATGTCATTTTTAATTAGTGCTGCCTCCTATTGACTGAAATATAAAAGAAACGTGAATTGAAAATTTGAGAATGAAGACCATGTGATCAGATGTGTGAGCGACCTCTGATCACGTGCTGTTTTCTATGTGAATATCTGTAGTAAGAAGTAACAGCATACTTTGTAAGTTGCATGTGAATTCATTCTTCAAAATGTAAGATGTAGCAATGATAATGTATAGGGACATTTATTCAGCTAGTGAATCTCAAAAACACATGTTACCATTTGGTAACACCGATTTCGTCAGTTTTCAAAATGGTGGTTATTTTGTTACCAAACGGTAACATTGTCCACTAAATATGTAGTTCTTATATAAGGAAACTTTCATTTTATTTATAAAAATAGGCAAGTATATTTTTACTAACAATTCATTTTCTAAATTTTGCAGACTATGTTTTCCATTATTTTTTTTATGGAATGGCAGATAAGCAGATTCTCAAACTTGTAGTTCCTATTTCCGCACTTCATTCTGATGGATCAGTTAGCTCCGATGATGAGGAATCTGTAGGTTTCTCAAACAAATCAATTGATCCTGATCAATACCCTAAGAATCTTCAGATTTGTGATTCTGACAATGAATCTGATGCTGACGTTTCACGTCTAGCAAATCAAGAATTATTTATACTTGTGAAATGGGCAGACAATATATTTGTTATATTTGCGAGCACGTTCTGCAGACAAGAACCAAACAGTTCTGTATCACGATGGGGTAAAAAAAGCGAAAAAGGTTCCCATTGATTGCCCAGCTGTAGTCAAAGAGCACAACAAAAATGTAAACAAATGTGTGGTGTGGATAACCTGATAATATTCTACAGAAGACCAGCAAAAGCAAAACGATGGTACATACCGATTTTTGGATATCTACTTGTTTTTGCAATTGTAAATGCTTATCTGCTATACATGACTAGCAGTAGCAACACCACTGAAGCATTTTCGTCTTCAAGTTGTGGCTACTCTACGGAATTCTTGTAAACCAAAATATAGAAGACCCTCGAGTGAAGATCTAGTCGTACCCCAACCCAAAATTCGAAAACCCATTTATCCCAGGCCAGATGACGATTCTAGATACGACCAAATTGTTTACTGACCTGTTCATTTCTGACACTCGAGGAAGATGTAAATACTATCAAAAAATAACGAGCCGGCTTCGTTGTTAGAATTTGAGATGGTGCTCTGTTTGACAGGTGGAAAAAACTGCTTTTTTATGTTCCACACAAAGGATGGCCATTAAATACGAAAAAAAATTAAATTTTTATATGTTTATGCATTTTAATGGTATATTATGCATATTCCCATTATACTTAAGATTTTTGTACATTGGTTTATATGTTGTACGTGTGTAAGTGTTTGGAACATAGCGTAGAAAACTATTCCTTATAGGGAAAATGTTACCATTTGGTCACAATTAATAATTTTAAAAATATTAAAAACAAATACATAAAACCACATAATAACTGTTATTTATTGCGATATTAATCCAATTTCTCAATTTAATAATTTTCCATTAGGGGGAACTATGTTTGAACATTAAAGGGTTAAGGACGGGAAAACACCGCACCACATCTGCTACATGACGACGTCTGGCGTTGCGTCGAAATCTGCTACCTGTGTTATAAAAAAATGCTGACGGAAAAGTGTTATCTTGTAACTTTCTGGAGGGTTTCTTGTGCTGGGCATGCCTACGGATATTGAAATTTGAAAGTAAACAATATACACCAGGAATAAAGACGGTTTGGCAACACAGTTTGTGGCATGCTTTTTCTTAGTGACCATTACGTTTTTTTACGCTGACAATGGATGGCGTGCATTTGATGTATTTTTTTGTTTTGGCATACAAAAAATCAAAACACTAAGATGATTAAACCACATTCGATCAAGTTTGATTAGAAATAGATTTTTATAAACGCTGTAAAACACAGTAACCGTCGTTTATGAGGATAAGTGTTTATGTGTTTATGAGTGACATACTTGTCAGAAATTTTCTCGACAGTCTCGATCGCGATAACGCCTCTTGTCATTAGGCCTTAAGAATGAAGTTGTATTGCAATCTACATATATGAAGCTCCTTGTCAAAACTTAGTTTGCTTTGTAGCCCGTTTTGTCAGCGTGGGAGAATTTTATTAATTTTATAAATTTAGAGCTCGAATTGGAATATTTATACATATATGCAAAGTGATTACCTATCATTGTGTGCTCAATTGAGTTTACCTGTAACTAGGAAGATTTACCTGTAACTCTTACTTTCGCAATTCTTTCTTATCATGTACTACTGTATAAGTAAGTGATCGAGTGAAAGCAAGTAAGCGAGTGAGTGAGAAAGAAAGAGTAAAAATTTCCATGATCTTGGTGGCAATATTTTACAGTTAAACCTCTTCCGATAGAAGTTAAACGCATAGTTAAGGACTCTTAACCTCTATCATCTTGGGCTCACAGCTTAAATTGCTATAAAATGAATCAATAAAATCAAAGTGCTCTATGCATAGAGTAAAGGAGTTGCCACAATTAAACTGAGTGTACAGGACTAAGTTCAGATTTTCATAAGGAAATAGAATCGACTGAATTGGCACGATAATCTAAGGAATGACTTTAATTTTTTAAACAATTATTAATATCATCATAAACCTCTCTCTGTCGCTAGATACTTATCCTACCGATTGGAAGACTATTTTTATTCTTCATATCCCTAAAATTGTGAAACCGGCCACACCGAAAGATTATAGACCTATTGCACTTATCTCTTTTCCTGCAAAGATTCTCGAAACCTTTGTTGGTACTCATCTTTCAAGATTTGTTGATCCTTATCTTCCTGATATTCAGCACGGCTTCCGCAAGACCAGATCGACCGAAACTAATCTTGCTGTGTTTACTTCTTACCTCTCGAAGGCTATTGATACTCGTCATCAAGTGGATGTAATTTACTTGTATTATTCTAAAGCCATCAATAAGGTTCATATTGACTTTCTTCTCCAGAAGCTAGAGATTATGGGCTTCTAATTAAATATGCTATCCTGGATGCGCTCCTTTTTAATTGATAGATATTTTATGCTTTATCCTGTAAATAATTTTTGAAATTTGGTAAAATCAACAGTGGTGTTCCTCAGAGTTCTCCCTTGGGATCGCTGCTATTCAATATCTACTTTGCAGCTTCTTTACTAACTAATGATGTTCAAATTTTAATGTATGCGGACGATTTTAAATTTTTTTTGTGCATTGACAGCTGGCAAGAGATGTATTAAAATGCAAGAAACGTTGGACTCAATTCTCTCCTGGTCTAAATCGAACGGATTAAGTCTTAACTCGAGCAAATCACACGTACTTTCCTTCTCCAGGAAAGTAACAAATTTTATTTTTGACTACAAGATTGATTTGATATCATTGGGAAAAAGAACGAAGTTAAGATTTAGGCATTTTATTTAATTATAACTTATATTTTAACCCACGTATTGATAACATCATAAGAGATGTCTCCCGTAGAATTGGCCTCTTGAAAAGGCTTATCGCATTTTTCAAAAATCCATTAACTTTCATAAAGTTATTTATTTCTATTGTAGTTCCTAAAGTCACATATGGCGTGTTAATTTGGTTTACTCATCAAACTAAAAACTTTTTACTCCTACAAAAGAAATTTCTTGCATTTTTAAATTTTCTCTCAAAAAATATAACAAGCATGTTCTTAATATGGAATTTAAAAAATGTGTTTACTCTTTCCAATATCATTAGTAATATTTTTCTTAATGTCCTTAAGAGGATTGTTTCTGGGGCTGTTTGGATGCCCGAAGTTCTGTCATCTATCGGGCTGTTAGTTCCTAGAAAAAGTCGTCATAAGTATCTTACTTAATAGCTCCTAATACGAGGACAAATATTGGTGAGATTACTCCTTCTTATAAACTTGTCACTTTGTATAAAAGAATCTTTTCTCATAAAGATGTAGACATTTTTAATGACCCAACCAATTCTATTTTTAAGATTTTAAATATCTGATTTTGACTTATTTGTTCCGAAATGTAATCTTTTTCTTTTGAATTCTTTCTCCGCTTGGGTTTTATACCTGTAGGGACAGTTTGTATTTGCTTATACATTCTGATCTGAATAAATTAAATTAAATCATGCAAGTTATTCCCTGTATTTTTTTTAAAGATGGCTTTAAATTCGAGGAATATGCATGTTCTTTATTAAATAATAAAGTCGGTGAGCCAGCCGGATGGTTCCGGATAAGTCATAGGGTTCGTCATTTTTATTTCCTGTTTTCTTACATCACGTCATTTGTTTATGAAGATGTCATTCTGTCATCGAAGTCATTAATTTAACATACAACATCTAAACTTTCCCGTGGGATTATGCTTGAATATAAGTTAAGCATCATTCTCTTCCTTATTTTTCTACCTTTTAAAGCAGCAAGTGAGTTTTTTAGGAGGCTATCTTTTTCTTCTTATAATTCCTTACATTTATTAGAATAACATTCGTTAGTACATTTAGATATGTTTATCTAATGAAAAGTTTCATTTGTGTTTCATATTCGGACGTTATTAATTAATTAATTGATTCTGGTGATGTAAATTTCCATGTTTAATTTTCTTTGATTATGTGCAATTAGATGAAAAGGTACTCTGTGGGCGTCCAGAAGTCCCATTCATTGGACGTGCGCTACCGGATTTAGATGTTTATGGGTTGAACGGAACGGTAATCTATAGTTGTGAAAAAAAGGGTTTCCTGCTCCACGGCACCGATTTGAATGTCTGCACTGAACACGGCAACTGGCAATATATAACACCAAAATGCAGTAAAAACTTCTTAAATATTTTCTCTATAAAATAATGATATACATAAGTGATTAATATTTCGTGTATTTTCTTTGACATTAGGATTAAATTTATTACATCGAAAGAGGAATGCCAACTTGATAGTGCGCGAAAGCGTTCAACCTTCCCAATTAGTTTTAGTAGACAACAACATTACGAGTTGCAGTGATACGAAATATGCTCAAAATCTTACTCTAAAGATCTCGGGGATTAAAACTGAATATGAGGAATATACCATAACGATTGATTTCATTCCACTGAGTTATACAGGTCAGTAGATTTAGGGTTATTTTTGATATAAATTTTTTTTCAGAATTCATACGTAAGCATCCCGTCCCCCACTAGTTTTATGGATAAGTTTCTTTTTCGCTGTTTTCGAAGGTAGCTGCTAGATGGCTTCACGTCAGCCGCCATTATGAGAGTGTTTTAGAAGCTATGAGGTTCGATGCTTTTAGCCTCTGCGCTAAGGTTGTAGGAGGAATCATCGTAAATTCTAATTTTTAGGGAAAGCATAAGGCACTGATTATCCAAAATTAAATAGGAAAAGATATAATGAGGAACTTACCGGTAAATTTATTTCCTGGGCCGTTTTCTATATATTTTTTTCGGTTGAACTGATTTTTAAGTACTCTTCACGTCTTTTTGAAAATTAAACTATCAAAATCTTTTTTAATGTGCAGAATAAATATCTCAGAAAATTTATAATTCAGATAAAAGTTTACTCATATCACTTCTTTAATGGAATGGCTACTATTCCTTACGGGACTATTGTACTAGTATTTATTTTAAATGCTTGCACTAACTTCTTCTTTTAGTTTAATAAAATATGCAACTTTTATGTTGTTTCCGAAACCGCACGTCTTCTAGGCTTTTCCCGAGCAACCATTTCAAGGGTTTACCATGGTTGGTTAAACAGTCAAAAAAGACAAGCTTGTGGTCGCGAAGGACTCGTCAATGAATTATGGAAAAGCAAAAGAGAATTTATATACCCTTATTTAAATTTAATAAATTTTATGGAAATAATAAATTTTATGGAAACGTCATTTAAGACATTTATAAGTAATCCAATGATATTAAATAAAGAGCATTTTCTGATAGGCAATAATAATTTTAAACGGCAGATATGATTTGATAAACGGACCTATTTGGCAAAACCGGCAACTAAGATATGCGGTATATGG
Organism: Rhysida immarginata; assembly: GCA_023313115.1. NCBI lineage: Eukaryota > Metazoa > Arthropoda > Chilopoda > Scolopendromorpha > Scolopendridae > Rhysida > Rhysida immarginata. The sequence continues at coordinate 21,505 of JAHWFO010070511.1, read as the reverse complement.
AGAGTACAGTATTAAGAAAGTGGAGAAAACGTGATCACAAATTTCCGCAGCAACAAAATTTGGATTCTCTTAAATGGGTTGATAACCCAAATCATCAGGCTGAACTGTAACACCAAGAACAGCTTAAAATTTGTAATGGTAATGTACAGTCATGGACCAAAAAAACGCTCCCTTACTCTGTGATTTTATTGGTTAAAATAGGATGTGGAAATAGGATGGTATGATTTTATTGGTTAAAAATTTAGATAACTTTCTGACTGAACTAAATGATATCAGACACCTAGTGGCAAAAGTAGTAAACGCTCATTTAAAATATAGCAGCATCGAGTGAGGGAGCGTTTTTTTTGTCGATGACTGTACTCAGTAATGATGGTTTTGGTACCATTGCTACAGTGAATTATTCAATTAATACTATTAACACTATTAAATAATTAATACTATTAAACCACAATTAATACTATACGTCTGTCTAATAATAAAGCGTCTGGGTGTGATGGTATTTATTTTAACCATTCAAGTATTGAAACGATGGAGAAGACTGGAAAACCGCTTACTCTTAAGATTAATACATGTTGTTTATGAAACTAAGACGTATCCTGCAGACCTTAAAAGAACGTTAATTGCACCAATATATAAAAAGGGTCATTATCATGATTACACTAATTAGAGACCTATTTGTATGGTTTCAGCCATATCAACGACAATTGAAAAGATGTTATTTGGGGACATTTCGAAATATTTATGGTCGGTGATACCTGCAAATCAAATGGGTGGAAGATCTAGAACCCCAATATGTTACAAGATTTTGAAGATCTTGAACTATGTATTTAATGCCCGTGATCAAGGTGATTACAGCTATTTAATCAATACATATGTCGCTAAGGCATTTAATACTGTTCAAAGACATAAGCTATATTACCACCTTCAGAAACTAGGACTAGATCAGGATGCGTTGCAAACGATTAGAAGTTACTTTACTCAACGTTATAATTACATGGTCTACGGTCAATCTGACATCGAGTAAGCAACAATGAGAGGATTACAGCAGTGATCTCCAACTGCAACGGTACTCTGCGCCGCAGCAACAGCACCTATATATATATATCAGTTGCCATTGAATTGTGAAATATTCTCGTTTGTGGATGATAACTTTCTCTTAAAAACTTGTGCTCCGAATGAAGTATCCGATATGTTAAATCAATGATACTCAGATCAGCGTTTAAAATTCCTTTCCGAGAAAACCAATATTTTATTAATAAATAAACAGAAACATAGTACAATACGTACCTGTATGATTTTGGGTATCGAATTTGATAATCGATTGATCTTTGATGAAACGATACAAAAATTAGTTGTTGATTTATTCAAATTGAAATATCTGTTTAAACAATTGAGAAAATTACTGAATAAGAACGAAGTAATTAAAGTATTTAAAAGTGTGGTTGCCCCTAAGGTAGAATACGGAGTAGTAATATGGGCCGTTGCACCAAAAATTTATATCAAAAAAGTGCAAATTGCCTACAATGATATTACAAGAGTTATATTTAATCTCCCAAAACTGACGTCGATATATGACTGTCTACTACTGACTGACTGACTTGTCTACTATATGACTGTCAAATCCTCGAAGGGAAGGAGAAGAGAAAAAGAAGAACTCCGAAGATTTCACACAAGAAAATAAAGAGAAAAGAGAAGTTGCTATCCCGAGACGGAATAGACCCGCCAAAAAGAGAGAAAAGCAGGAGAAGAAAGACGATAGGTGGATTTTGTGCGCAGAATCGGCACAGAATCCATCTAAGGCAAATAAAAGGTGAGACTGGAGAAAGGAGAGACAGAGAGCGAGTGTTCACCATGGATCGCACATAGGAAGAAAGGTGGATTCCACAACGTCACCCCGGATAGATGATGGCTCGAGGAGAAGAAAGGAGAATAGCGGACCGAAGCTCATTGGGAGTAAGGGATTGAACATAGTTAAAATTTTATGCAATTCTCATTGTCCCGTTGAAAGGTCCGCCCAGGATAGCAGTAATTCGGCCGAAGTCGGAGGAAGAGACACCGCGGATAGCGAAGGCGTTTTCCGGAGACAATGGCGAGCCGAGAAACGATGCCGCACGTCTAACGACTTCGGACCCAGGCGAAGCGACCACAGAGGTGCTTCAAGGAACGACTGCCATATTCGCCATCGGTCCCACTGGCGAGGAAAAGTGTTCCGATATCTCAAGCCGATCCCAAATCCTAGTAACGACGTACAGACTCTCTTCTATCATCTTCAGGACTATTCGCTGAAGCACGATGACCGTTCACCTTTCGCCCTAAAGGAATCGAACGCTAGCAAGGACCTCAGCGAATCCTAGTTGGATTACGGACCGAATCTGTTAGCCCCAGTAACGGTGCATCTTTAGAGGACGGCCGCCCAGTGAAAATGGGTAGCCTAGCTGATCTGACCCACACCCGCAGGGACGTTGATTCAAAGGAGACCCCTGCCCTACAAGCCCCTTCCGAAGCCATTCTCCTATGGACGTCGGATATCAGCGCAGCGAACTTCGCAGCCATTGACATAGCCGGAGTTTGCGTTGGGCGCCCACGCGAATGTCCGCGCTTAGACATTGGAGTCACTTCGCTGGGTAGTAACTAGATTAGTTTAAAACAAACTTGGACCTATTTGATTCAATAATTTATTAGTTCCTAAGCTTGATAGAGTTCTATGATTACTTCTATTCCTGTTAGTTTCCCCGTCCCGGTCGACTTACCCTAAGCGGTTGCCGCCTTCTGAATTAGGGGTACCACATCCTGAAACTTCCAGCCGTCGTTTAAAGGTTGACTACGGCAACGAGTTAAACCATACTCACCTTGGCCCATTCAAATCATCACCCAACGTCGCTGGTCTAGGAAGTAATCCAACCTCAGCGAGTGAAGGAGCTTCAGCCTATGAGGACGTAGCAGCCGAGCTGGACTAAAACATATCGTCGTCACTTATTATATTTAATTATACATATCCCAAATCAAGCTGATTTGTAACCAAGTTATCTCGATTTTATTAAATTGTTCATTTATCCACTCATTTCCCGTCTGCTCTGTTCTTATGCCAAAAATCCTTGACAATGACCTTCCGTCGTTGCAGTAAAAGGTGCGTCCCAAAAATATAAGACTATCCACATTTTCCTTTCAGTAGTTAAAACAAAATAAAATAGTTAGATCATTGTTAGAGTTTTAAATTCATATAATATTTTTGTATTATTTCACAAAAAAATTCAGGCAAAAAACGAACAACAAAAGATTTCAAGATTCCCAACAACTGATTTCAACCTGTCCCATAAGTATAAGACCATTGCATTCATTGACCAATAATTTCCAGTCTTTCAAGAATTTTGAAGATTCTGTTAGAAAGTGTGGTAATCAGTTTTTGATGAAAGCTAGGATCAATTTCATCCCATGCAGCGATGACAGCATTCTTCAATTCTCTGAATTATTGTATTGTTTACCACCTGGATAAACAGATCTGGCTAAGACTCCCCAGACATTTTCCTCCCCAGATCTGGGGATAGGGCAGGCCAATCCATCCCTTGGATTCCGTTATCCAGGAACCATTCATACATGGCTTGCCGGCTCGGTGGCCGAGAGGGTTAAGGCACAGGTCTTTCCGCTCTCGACACCAGCGAGTCGCGGGTTCGAATCCCGCCCAGGGCATGGATGTTTGTGTTTGTTTCCATAATCGTTCTTTCATCGTCATTAGGGGATAGTACAATAGACCTGAGGTCGCAGTGCTTGGTTCTAAGACAACCACCCCTTTCAAAGTCATTACTCATTACATGGCTTTTGCACGATGAACTGGAGAATTCTCCTGTTGGAAAATCCATCTGCTTCCTCCAATATTCTCTCCAAATGGTAGAAGATGACAATCAAGCAGGTCTTGGTAGTCTTTGGCCTTCATTCTGACTACAACCAGATTTGTTTTATCATTAAAACCAAAGCCACCCCACACCATAAGCGATCCTCCTTCCTGTTGAAGTTTTGAATATATTTCATCAGTCTTCCAAATGTCATGCCAGTAATATTGTCACCCATTTGGGCCATCTAAATTAAATTTCTTCTCATCAGAGAAGACAACTCTCTTCCAATCTTCTTTCCATGATATCATTTCACGGGCAAAAGATACCGTTTTCTGCTAATGGTGCAATTTGAGGGCAGGTTGAACTTTTCTTTTTTTTTGCAAACAAGATGAAGTTTTCACAATCCGCTGTACTGTTCATTTTGAAACTGGCACTTTCGTACAATTTGCTATTTTACGTAATGAGTGTGATTTATAAGTTTTTTAATAATGGTCCTTTTTTCTCGGTAGTGATTTTCTGAGCTTTTTCATGTCTCTTTTTCTGTCCGTACTGAGTAGCAGCTTTCAAATAACTCATAGCGCTTCCTATAGCTCTTGCACTGATCCTGATGCATTGAGAGCAGTTATTTGCCCCTTTTCATACCTGTCAATGCGGTATTGCGAGGCATTGTTAAACAATTGTTTCGAAAGATAAATTGAAAAGGGAAGGAAAAATTCCGCGACCCGGATTCGAACCAGGGACCATGCCTATCGCTGGCACTGCTCTAACCAACTGAGCTACCACGGATAGGAACCGCTTTGCTGTTACAAGATATCTAAATAGACTTCATTGAAGCCACAACGCAGCAACTCAATCGGCAGAGCAGGCCCCGACTCGAAGGTCAGTGCCAGCGATAGGCATGGTCCCTGGTTCGAATCGGGTCGCGGAATTTTTCCTTCCCTTATCAATTTATCTTTCGAAATCTTGGAGATGTTTCTTCAGTTGTTATCTTATATTTGAAACAATTGTTTACTTAAATCCATAGAAATTTTTTATGGGTGCAGCCATATTGAGTAATCACCAGTGCATCTGTTGATGGATTAAGTACATACTTGATAATTATTATGCTTGATAGATGGCAATTAAAATGACAATGGTCTTATACGAGGGGAGATCAAAAAGTAAGTTGCACTTCCACGGTATGACCATTTATTACACCACCTATACAAAAGCAACACGGCTATAGCAGCATTCACTTTTCCACATAGTCCTCAAGAGACCCTAAACATTTATCCGAACGATCAACCAACTTTTCGATTCCGGACGCATAGAAATCTCCTCCAGCGTTTTGTAACCACACGGTGAGTGGCAGCCGCTTTCACCTCATCATCGGTTCGAAATCGTTGTCCACCAGTTTTATGCGCCGATTCTCTCTTATGATCGCATCCACACGATCAACATTTGCAATGGTACGGGACGTTGCGGGTCTGCCTACGCGATCTTCGTCTGTGATGTCCGTGCGTCCTGCTTCAAATTGTTGACAACACTTTACAATTCCTTGCCGGGAAATTGCACGTTCTCCATATACAGCAGTGATTTCACGATGAATGTCCGTGCAATTCACCCGTTTGGCCCATAGAAATCGGATTGCTGTCCGCACCTCAAGTTTGGAGTGGACATCCAGTTGACGCGCCATTGATTTTAGCCAGGCCCGTTCTTAGGCATACGCTGACTACGCATCCGCGTAGGGCCCCGAACGTGAGGGGGCCCCCGTGAGGCGCCCTCGATCCCTCGGTTTTTTTTTAATTGGCACTGCAGCCAAATAAAAAGGACAAAAAAACTAAAAAAAGAAAAGATAAAAAAAACTAAAAAAGAAAAAACTCAAAAAAAAACTAAGCTGGGATTAGCTACATACCGCCACGTGGTGCCCAGTGGAAACAGTTCAAACTGGCTAAATTGTAGCATCGAACTACTCCGAGGGGCGAAAAAGAGACGCAGGGAGATGACCTCGTAACGTAACAGGAAAAAGTCTCCTTGGTCTAATTTCCACGCATTTTCGCAGAGCTTCCAGGGGGGCCTCCGTCCCCCCTGGATCCCCCCGGACCCTCCGCGTTGGGCCGCATAACACCTAAGAACGGGCCTGTTTTAGCCCGCTAGTCACACAAAACACGACGGGAAACTATAGCAACCGTCCTATCCGACGTCTGCGCAGTTAATATCCCTTTCTCCGCTTTGCCCAAGATTGCGACACACAGCGCACTCCTGCGGCGAGTTAATGCAACTTACTTTTTGATCTCCCCTCGTACTTATGGGACAGGTTGAAATCAGTTGTTGTGTATAATTCTTTTGTTGTTCGTTTTTGCCAGAATTTTTTGTGTGGAAATAATACAAAAATATTGTATAAATTTAATACTCTAATAATGATCTAACTTTTTTATTTTGTTTTAACTACAGAAAGGTAGTCTTATACTTTTGGGACACACCTTATTAGTATTTATGTAAAACTCAAGGAATTATATCGAGCACTAACTGATGAATGCCATTCAATGTATTATATGAAAGACTGGATGAATAATAATAAAAAAAAAACCCAGAGAAATCCACATACTTAAAATATACCCTTCAAGGGAGACTGCTAATTGGTTAGAAAAATTCTTTCCATACAACACGTTTCATTATTGGAATGAGATGACGTTTGATATGAGTTTTCAGATCATCTATTGTAATATTAAGAATTATGTTAATCATAGATTTCGTGCGTTTAAATTGTAAAAAATTTGCGATTCTAATTTGATTGGATTTTATTTTATTTATTCCACCTTGAAATGAAAGATAAGAAATTTTTTAAAAACTTTTATTTACCTATTGTACCAAAAATTAGACTGTTCCTTCAATTTCTCATCCTTTCTAAATCTTGCCTTATTTTAAAAACTCTTGTGTCAGAGGATTTTTGAACATAAATATTTCCATAGCGTACCCATACAAATTTCCAATTAAAATCTTTTCCTTTTTGTTTCGCTTTCCATAATAAAGTTTTGTTTAATTTTGTCAGATTTTCATTCCATGGAAATTCCTTGTGGTAATTCTCATTTTACTTTTAAATCTCTCAATTTTTTCTTTCCAGCTAAAATTTTTCCCGCTGCCTCTTCATCTCTACACTTAGGCCCGGATTCACAAAAGCGTCGTTAGCGAATTATCGACAACATTTCGTCGTTACAGCGTCTAACGACTTTTTATGCTATTCACAAAACCTATCGCAAACGAAAACGTCATTAATTAGCGTCGTTAAATAACAATTATGGAGAAATGTTTAAAATGGAGAAAGGCTTGCACACGACGAAGAAAGACGTCGTATTCAGATGTTTTGATTATCGTGACTCAGCATTGATGAAATATCTTTAATCGAACATATTCGATACTATGGATTTTTTAGGGATGTGATTTTTCAATCGCTCGAGAGGCTCGGTCGATGTATAAATGGAAGAGCAAATCGACGAACTTGTTCAATCGTTCCACCCACAGAGGAATAAGAAACAGAGGGGAAACTCCCTATAGCCGCAAGGGAAACTTTTCTGAGATCAGGTGACGAAAGTCAACCAATGAAATTTTCCTTAAAAACATTCCTGACTTCGCGGCGCTACTGACGGTTTAGTCATAATTACGTCATTCTCCCTCAAAAGGATTGTTGGAGAGGCAAGTCATATATGACGTCAGATAAATACATTGCTTAACGTTCTTTTCATCGGAATTATTTAATAATTTATTTCAAATTAATTAAAAACTTTGAAAACCAGTTCTAAGGTGGATTATCACAGATGAAAAGAAATTATTATTGCACTACCACGATTTCTTATTGATGGTCTCTGAATTAACACGAGCAACGGCGACCTAATATAAACCTAAAGTGCTTCACCTGAGTGATCACGTGACAAATCAAGAATTTTTCGTTTATATAAAACATTTTATTATTTTTGAATACAAATTTATGTGTTTTAACATTATATAAGAATTAATACATAAACTGCGTTATTATTTTATTTATTATTTTCAAAATTGTGTCCTCACTAGCGCCATGAAACTAGTATTGAAAAATGACGTAGTGATTTTCAATCACGTGGTAGAGTTTTCCATCTGTTTCTCTTCATCTGTGGTTCCACCCAACACCTCCTAAAGAGAAAGCCTCTGCACGGAAACCGTCATACATTGTTACATCATCATAGTAGTGCAAATTCAGGGCTTATTATTGGTAGAAATACGAATAACGATGCCCTACTTAGATGATGTAACAATGTATGACGTTTCCGTGCACAGGCTTTCTCTTTAGGAGGTGTTGTTCCACCCCTCCCGGCCTAAAGTTTCGAATACATTTCTCTCTATCAAATCCTTCTGTATCAGCATTTGATATTTTCATAAAAATAATTTCTATTTTTTAGCACTTGATATTTCTAGAAAGAGTGCTCTTATAATTTTTCTTCGTACTCAGCAACAAAGAAGTAAAATGTTGCTTTCGCTTTCGACTTTGTTCATTTTCTTTACTTCCGCTGTAGTCGGGATTCTTATTGGCGATTTTCAAACAGACGAAGACGTCATTTCAGTACTCTCGAAATCAGACTACTATTTTCTCGTCGTTATATTTATCATAATATACAAGGGAAAGTAGAAGCACCACGGCCTACGAGATAGTAAAGGCCGTGAGAAGCACTCCTTAGGCCGTGAGAAGCACTCCTTAGTTCATAGCGGTCATGGCATGAAGGCGCCACTATCTTTAGAGATGAATGCTGCACAGTGTTAAAGCTTAACTTAATTTACGTGCAAGATTCAAATCTTTTATTTAAAGAAATAAATGGAGCCAGGTCTTATAGTAGTTGCTTTTATTTTTAATCACATTATATTATTCATATATAAATTTAAAATTGGCAAAATTATTAAAGACCATCTTCATTTAAATAAAATATGACTAATAAAAATCCAACAATTAAATATAAAATTTCATTTACAGTTAATGAATGTAATTTAAAATGTATTAAAAATAATTACACATAATTTGTACATTATCTACAAAAATATTTTTAAAAAAATTCTGAAAATAATAAACAAGTTTATTGCAATTTAGACATTTTTTTGAAAATAAATTATTGCAATTTTCAGCTTTTCGCTGAATTGGACAGATTCATTCTGATATCTTTAGCTGAGAAATAGAATTTTGTTTGGCAGTAATATAAAATTAAATGAGGCAAGGTAAATTCTACACGTTCCCTGCTAAAACATGTTATAGACCCCCCTCCCCCAAATCATTGGAAATTGTCAGATTTGGCAGATTTCAAAAAATTTCAGAAGATATATCAATCAAATTTTTGAAATTATTTTTACTCAAAATTTTCTCAAGACATCGTTCAACTTGCTGAAAAACTTTAACAAGTTGGATACTTTGGGTATTTTAAAAAACCCACCAAAATCATTCAGTGTTATGAACCAAGACAAATTATCTGAAAGTGGATTTTTTTCTTTAATCTTTTTTTTTGTTGTCTTCATATTGTTTTCGGGCATGTTCTTCTGCTTCCTCGACAATTTCTTTAAAAAAAATGTCGCTCTTTTTCTTTATTAAGAGTGAAGGCCTATGTGTTCGTTTTCCAAACTAAAAAACTTTTTTTCTGAAATCGACTTAAAAACTCATGTTTCGAAACGATTTCTTGAAATTTTGAAAAAAAAAAATCTCCGTCTGTGCATATATGTATGGACGTATGTGACCAATTTTGTGCACGTAACTCCTCCGAAACGACAAATAGAAGGTACCTTAAATTGTGCCTTGACATATATTTTATGCCAATTGTTAAGGTTACGCTTTTTTGAGATATTAATTTCTTTCTAAAAATAAAGAAATAGCTGTAGCGTCCATTCTAAATGAATTGTTTGGCTCTGGGAGCCTTTTTTTTGTAATTTTTGGGAAATTTTTTTTAATATAAACTCGGAGGGCTCCTTAAACGATACAATGACAAATTTTTTATGAAAATCGATTAAATCTTTTTAGAGATCTTTTTTTTTAAAAAAATTGAAGAAATGGCTGAAACATTCATTCTAGCGAGCCCTCTCTCAGAGACGAATAACTTTTGAACATAAATTGTTTGCTTTTGAGGAGATAATTTTGAGTAAGCAAGGTTGTTTTTTTTTAATTGGTAACTCCCCCCCCCCCCCACAACAAAATTTTTATCCTTTTGCTTTTCTGTGCTAAATTGGGAGACCTGTGCGAATGTACAATTCCACCATAACAATTTATTTTCTTTTGCATCCTGGCACAAAACAACTAGGCATATTTCTACTTATTTTATCAACGAACTTGAAAAGTTAGTTATTGAATTATATATTTTCGTCGGTCCGCACTTTTTTTAAGGTGAGGGACATATGATAAGTGAAATTAAGTGTCTCTTTATCGCTGATGACGAGTATCACATCCAAATTTCTGTGGGACCAATAGTTCCCCAAAATGCGAATTTACGAAGTATGCTATATCTCGAAAATGGGGAATTGCAGCAAAATGGAACTAAAAAGTTTAATAGCACACAAAATCAATAAAATTTTGAATTAACAAGTGGTCAATTTTCCGACGGATACTATCAAAAAAATCATAGTTATCGATAATCGATATTCACTATCTCTATTGAGAGGTGATACTGAAGCGATTTATATATGCATATAGTAGGCTACATAATAAATATCAATTTGAAAAAAATTTTCAAAATTGGACCACTCGTTCCGGAGATATAAACTTTTAAAGTTCGCTTTGGTAATGATAGCTTGCTCATTCTCATTCGTTTTGGTTTTTTTTTGCGATTGCCTCAGAAACTTAGTAGCAATTCAGTCGTTCCTGCTGCTTTGGACTTCATTATTTAATTAAAATAGTAACAGCAGAAACTATATTAAAACTTCATTTTACAAGAGAACGGGTTCTTCCAAATTAAGTTAGAAGAGGGGAAAACGGTCACGAAAACCAGGATTAATAACATTAAATCTGTGAGGAACTCATCTCTAATGATTGCAGCACCGTTAGTTCTAAGAAATTCCGCTGTCAAAGTGGGCGGAGCTTAATGTTCCTGCTCATTACCGATTTCCCACGTTCATTTTAAAAAGAAGGAAAGTTATTTCAAGTTAAATTTTGCAAAATTTACCGACATCGTTTTCTGTACGACGTCATTAATAACGACATTTTTGTGAATCCGGGCTTTAATTATCACTTTTTTGTCCTCTTTAACATTTTTTGTAACAAGGTGCATTTTTATGACTTCTAACATATTAAAATTAATATTTAATTTTTCACCCAAGTTAACCACAGCTGGCTTAACTTCTTCATTAGTATTACACTTTAACCCAGCTATTTCTACATTTCCATTGCGGCTGTGTTGCTCCATTAAAATCAATTGATATGTTAATTCTCCAGTACACTCTTGTTGTTTAAAACATAAATTTTTTAATTCACTATTTTTGTTTGAAGTTCCTGTTGAACCAGTTTCTACTGCTGTTGAATAATAATAATAAATCATTCCTTCATGGCTACTCTGTTTCCGCCATCGGAAGGATACTTCCAGCAGGACAATGTTTCGTGTCACAAGATTCGTGTCGTCATGGAATGATTCAAGAGCACGATAATGAATTCAACTTTACTTTCAACTTTAATAATGAAATCAACTTTACTCCTCTGACCACCACAGTCCCAATCGGATTTGAACCCAATCATCTTTGGGCTGAGCTGGAACGGATTATTCGAGGCATAGATCCACCACCATCCAATAAGCGTCAACTGGGAGCAACTGTTGCAACTGCATGGACAAACATCACGGAAAAATGCTTCCAGCGACTAATTGAATCCATGCCACGACGAATTCGCGCTGTTACAGCTGCTAGGGGTGGCGCAATACAGTATTAGGTGGGGGGGGGGGTCCTAATAAATTGGCCACTTAGTGTAAATCCATTATGTTAAATCCATTTATATGAATTTTAAATTTATATATAATTTCAAAATAATAATTGTAATTGTAAATCGGGAACAGATATTCTGCAACCGATCCCCAACAGACATGGGTCCATAAACGGGGAAGTCCAGAAGAGAAGAGTTCAGACAAACAACAAATTAAACCCAAAAATCAAGAAAAGATGTTAATATGACTCGAATTATGATTAAATACATAAATTAATTCGAAGACAGGATCAACATTTAATAGGTTAGTACGGATTTTATTTTTAAAAATTAAAGTCTGCTGGTTTCTTTTGGACAGTGGGACACGAATACCTATAAGTTCTAGGGATCGCGGCACCCATAAACGTCCGTTAAAAATTTTTATTAGAATGTTACAAAATAACTCGTCAATAGTAAAATGTAGATTAAAAATATCCGTCTGTGAAGAGACATTGTCTAACAAACCGAACTTAGCGCAAAGAAAATTCTTGAAGCCGTTCACTTTGGCCTGAATCTGATTAAAAGATTGGGTAGGACCCGAATACCATATCCAGATACCAAACAGAATTTTCGACAAGACGGAATAAGGTAAAAAAAAAGGTACGAGTGTTAACAAAAAAGTTGGTCAACCTTTTCAGGATACCTATTCTCCTACTGATGTCAACTAATAACTCGTCGATATGATACGTAAACGATAAAGAGCTGTGGAAGATAACTCCAAGATCCTTCACGGATTCACGGTATTGTAAAACCCGATCTCCAACGTGGTAATCGAAGACAAAGTTCACCATCTTACGCGAATAAGTAACGCAAAATGATTTATCTAAGTTAATCAAAAGACTATTGCTAACTGACCATTTGAATATACGGGTTAACATGTTGTTTAACATGTGGCAGCCCTCCAAGCATCGACTTTTGAAAAAATCTTAAGATCGTCAGCATAGAATAAGATTTCAGCTTCCCCCTCAGATATGGAAAAAGAGAGATCCGCTATGAAAATATTAAAAAGCACGGGTCCGAGCGGGGACCCCTGTGATATACCACTCCTAATTTTACCTGTACCTCTTAAGCCATTATCTTCCGGAAGGATGAACGTCTTGTTTATCAATAATGAATAAAGCCATTTCCATAAGCGATCGGATTAATAATAATAATAATCATAATCCATATTGGCTTAAGCAGCACTGAACATAACATATACACTGCCTTGCAATGAAATTGCTCCACCCACAAGGAGTTATCCGAATGAGCCAAAAGTGTGTATACAGCAAGAGATACATCTGAACACACATTTACTACCTTATAGAGCCAAGACGTGCACACGGGCGTCCCAACGGAAAGCGGCAACAGTAGGTTGTGGCACCACCTCTAGCGGCGATGCATTGTTCCAGTCGCAGGTGTAGATGATCATACAGGTAGCAAATGTCATCTTAGGGTACGTCTTCCCAGGCCTGGTGAACATACTGTGTCAAGTCATAGAGACTGCTGGGTGATCGTAAACGACGTTCCACCATGTCCCACACGTGCTCAACTGGCGACAGGTCTGGGGACCTCGCGAGCCAAGGCAGGCAGTTGACATCATGCAGCCATGCCATGCTCATGTTTGTCATTGCGGTCTGGCGTTATCCTGCTGAAAGACTGTGCCGGGTATGGTGAGCAGATAGGGCAGTAATACGGGCTGCGGAATCTCTCTAACATACCATGCTGCTGTCAGGCTGCCTTGGATGGTGACTAAAGGCTTTCTGGTATCGTACCGATGGCACCCCAGACTATGATCCCGGGTGTTGTTCCACGATGGCGATACCGGATGGATTGTCCAATAGTCTGCGCCAAACCTGTCCTGGTCTGTCGTCAGTGTCCAAACAAAAGCGGAATTCTTCGCTGAAGACCACCGGGCGCCATTCCATTCCCCAGCCCACTCGTTCACGACACCATTGCAGTTGTATCGCGCGGTGCTCAGGTGTCAAAGGAAGACACAAGAATGGGCGCCTGGCAGAGATTGTCGCGACGTGTAACTGGCGTGCTATTGTCGCCAACGACACTGGAGCAGTACGGGGAATAGTGGTGTTGTCGCGCAGTTGCCGCAGGGTGATGGTTTTGGTAGCTAGCGCTGTTCGCAGTATCCGCCTATCGGTACGAGCTGACGTGCTTCTCCGGGCCTCAGAGCCTGGTCTTCTGGCATGTGTGCCTTCCTCTCACCGTTGCCTCCAACATGGGCCTACCGTCCGTGAGTCCCGCGACACATGGACAGCAATCCGTCTGGTTGACCATCCAGCCTCGGAGAGGCCAATAATCCGACCTCGTTCAAAGTCCGTTAATTGCGTGAACGGTCGTGGCATTGAGACCGTTGTGCGGATTATAGTACTGTACGTTCACGAGGCAGTTGCTTCCTCCCTACCAATGGCTGCTCGTCCATAGGCACTGCGGCACTGCAACACCCGCAGTTTCACTTTCGATATCGATAACATTCAATATAATGTCTTTCTAATGTGTTTTTCTTTGATAGTATTCTTATACATCTGATTACATGATCCTTAAACTTAATGTCAATAGCTATTTCCTTGTTCGTGAAAAATTACAATTTTCTAACGCAGCACCCCCAGAATTCTTAGTTACGAGCCACCACTGCTCCCTACTGCATGGAATGTTTCGCACAGGTGTCAACTGATGAGTCTATTCAGGCACCCGACCATCAACCCAAATGGTCATGTCCCGTGAGCATGCATCTAATCGTTTACTAGTCGGAGGTAGACGACCCCCCCCCCCACTAAATATGGATAAGGTCGGATAACTCCTTGATGGTAGGGCAATTTCATTGCAAAGCAGTCTATGTTCATATTCCCTTTTTTATTAAATATTCTAGTAATCCATTTCTTTAATGTGATATCATTATCTTATATATAAAATGTTAAATCGTCCTGCTCCATGCCTGTTTCCATAGTAACGAGCAACAATAAAACTTTCATTGTTTCCAACAAATGAAGAAACACTGATATTTAAAATCCAAAAATCGCAGCCGAGGATAAAGACTATAGGAAAGATGCAACCCTCCAGGATCGCATCGATCGCTGCGAAATACCGCCAACTGATGTTAGAAAGTAGTAACATCGTTAGGTAAACACACGCTGCAAGATTAATCAAAGGATGAAGAAAAGATTAATCTTACACACTGGGTAAACATTAGACATTTTAAAGAACCCCTGCTTTCTTCAAGAAAATGAGTATGACATTGCTATGCAATTTTCAATCGATTGTTGATTGGGAACGATTGTTTAGAAAAATAATAATCAGAAACGGAAGAAATTATTTTTATTGCCTTAGAAACCTCTCAGAAGACTTATTTGTTAATGGTGTTTTTTTATACATAGGAGGAAATATTGTAGGCTTGTAATCTGGATATTTGGTGGTAAAAAGGTTTACCGTTTACAAAATGTCCATAACAAATTTTACAGGGTGACAATAAATTATGGCAACAGAAATGGACGCGTCCAGGCGCGAATATATTAAAGCGCCACCAAAATATTTTTAATTCATTGCAATCACTGCATTGGGAAGTCGTCCGTGTTTCAACTTATTATGAGGTAATTGATGTGTGTTTTGAAATGTTAAGCAAACGCAGTGCAATTTTGGGTCTGTTTCGTCAATGTGAAATTGTTCGTTTACTCAATGTTGACAGAGACGTCGTCTCCAAAGCGGTCAAACGGTTCAAAGAGCTTGACCATGAAGGCGACCGTCCAGGAAGAGGAAGAAAGCGTACCACCAACCAACACGTGCAGGAACCGCAAAGTCATCAAAAAGCGAGTCCAGCGTAATCCGAGGGTCTCAATGAGACAAATCGCTCGTGAGACCGGAATCAACTGCGAATCGGTGCAGAAAATGGCAACAGAGAAACTCGAACTCAAGCCCTACAAGCTCCAAAACGTCCAGCTCCTCACAGACGAAAACAAGCGCGTACGGCTCCACAGATGCCGCCAACTCAAGCGTCGGGCCGCAGGTGGAAATGGAAGCGCATCCTCTTCACAGACGAGAAGCTCTTCACTGTGGAGCAGGCACACAATCACTAAAACGACAGAGTGTAGTCAGCAGAGGCACCCGGCACTTCTGCAATCATCGAACGTCGCCAAAATCCGCAGTCCGTGATGGTCTGAGGCGGAATTTGCGCCAGTGGCAAGACACCCCTCGTTTTCGTGGACCAAGGAGTCAAAATCAACCAACAAGTTTATCGTCGTGACATTCTCGAGGCTGTGGCATTTCCTTGGGCTCGGCAGCATTTCGGCAATGCGGATTGCACCTTTCAACAAGACTCTGCACCAGCTCACAGAGCGAAAATGACGCAGGAGTGGTGCAAGAGTCATTTTCCGGATTTCATCACGTCTCAGCAGTGGCCGCCCTACTCGCCGGATCTCAATCCGATGGATTACAGCATATATTCGATCTTGGAAGACAGGACCTGTGATAAACGCCACAACAGTTTGGAGTCGCTAAAGAAGTTCCTGCGCCAAGAATGGGACCGATTGTCGCCCGACGACTTGCTGAAAATTTCAAGACACGTTTGGGACTTCGTTCGCCGCCAAAGGAGCCCACTTCGAAACCGAATGAACATGTTATTACCAAGGGACCATATTTTATTTATTAGTTGTTAATTGCTTTACTTTTCGTTTTTTTGGATTAAAAAATTTGTGCACAATGAGTTGCCATAATTTATTGTCACCCTGTAGACTTCTTAATTGGACTCCACATAGTTCCATTTTCTCTACCCAAAAATAAACATAAGTTATTACTGCTTTTAATTTCTCTCATTATTAAATGAATTTTCATTATTATGCACGGGCAGTGATGGATTAACCTCCGGCCGCGTCCAAGACAAATTTGCCCGGGCACTGGGTTTGAGCACTGGGTAGTTCCAAAATAGATGGCGCTGGCAGGGTTCGTCCAAATTACTAATACGTGACATGCGCACCGCAGACATAGCTGCCATAAAAATGCAGAGCACCAGCTCTTTGCTTGAATGCTTCATCATGACTCTGACTATGAAGGATCGCGCTCTGCTCTTGAAGCTTTTTTTTTTTATCCTGCCAGCGCCATCTATCGGCAGATTTTGTAACTATTTTTTTCCTTCGCCAAACAAAATTCTATTGCCTCACGATTGTTCTGCTAAAATATCAGGTCATTCTGACGAGTAGTTTTCAAATTATCGATTTTTGAAATCGTAACTTTAATTATAATCACCCTGTATTATGAGTATTGTCAGCTTATTAAAGTAATCTCCTTTCGTAATTTGAAATTTTCTATCAAATTTTTTAAATCAAATTTTGTTTGTTCTCTTTCTTTTGCAATTTTGACTTAGAATAAATTAAGGATCAATGAAACTGTACAATTAATTTTAAACAAGGGTTATTTCGGAATTCACAACAAGCTTAATTATCAAAGTTAAAATCATTGTACACTACAAAATTTAAATCCTTCATTAAACACAGTAATTTTATACATTTCAGATTTTAAGATACAACAATTCAGTGTCTTAATTTATGAGCAACAAATAGGATATAAAGTCGGAAGCCAAATTCTTATCAAATGCAAGGATTATTTCGGTAATTTCTTTTCGTGATTTGACTATATTCGATTACTTAAAACCCATTTCGTGCTTTAATACTAGTCAAACATTTACATTCTCTGTAGAGGAATTCAGTTCCAGTAATATGAAATGGTTAGCGAAATGTGAAAGCAATAACAAAATAAGCCTGAATAAGGAAATAGACGTTTGGTTACACATACGTAGCGCAATTCAACTGTGCGAAGTGCAACTGTTTATAGGTAACGTATTTCTACTTGGACTTATTTTATTTATTTTATAATTTATTTATGATATTTAGATATTTACATTAGAAATGGTTAGCCTAAATAAGTATTTAAGCTTTGAATAGTGAATAGGGAAATACACTTAAGCACATAAATTAACGATAATCTTGTATAATGCGGAAGTGATCGACTGGCATTATGTAACGAAAATAAATATTTAAACTGAATGATAAAATAATAAGCAAAAAAATTTGGATACTTGAACAAAAGGAGAAACAAATGAGGAAACCACTAATCAACAAATAAAATGTACAATGACCTAGATGTACATCAGTGTTTTCCTCTTTTGTTCCCTTATGTACAAGGTGAGATCGGAAAGTTCGGTGAATGTCTTTGAAAAACAGGTATTTCAGAGATGATACTTAATTGTCCTTCAAAGTAAGCTGCCATGGCCACAATACACTTTTGACGACGTTCGTATAACTGCCGCGTGGCTTGTGAAAAATCTTCCTTCAGTACTGCTTAAGTTCCCTCGTCACAGCCGTTTGAATATTCGGAATGTCGAGACGTCTGTGTCCTTTCATTTTGATTTCAAACGAGAAAACAGGAAGAAGTCCGGCGGTGAACAGGTCTGGAAAATACGGAGGATGGTAAAGTTTTGGGGTCCTGATGTCTTCTGCATAATAACGCGAGGCTGCACATCGCTACAAAGGTGAAACGATTCCTCGCGCGGAAACAGATAGGAGAACTTTACTACCCTCTGTATTCTCCAGATCTGTATTTACAGTAAATATAAAAGAAATCGCAAAACCAACAATAAAAATGTATATTAAGAACTTACAAATAACACTAGCAAGTATCTCCAACATCAACAAAAAAAAAACAATAATCTGACACTTATCAACCACGCATTACGAAATAAGGACTCACACTATCAACTGTTAACTAACCAGGTAGGATTAAAAAGTACAACATAATGGACACACAAAAGCGTAAACTCTAGAAAATTTACTCATGAATGTTCGATGAGGATTTATTACACGCCATACCCCAAGTGTTTAAATTATTGATGTAAATAGGAAAAAATATTCAACAGCCTGCATTCGAACCAGGAATCTTCAGCTAATCGTGCTGACGCTCTAATCTTCAGCTAATCGAGCCACTGTGAAGATAGTGCAGTGCTTTTATGTCCACATTGGCTCAATTGGTAGGGGCGTCAGCGCGAATAAGCTGAAGGTTCCTGGTTCAACTCCAGGGTGTGGAAATTTTTTTCTTCTTTTCATCAATAATGTAAAATCTTGGTCGACCTATTGCTAGCCATCCACCACCGCCTTGGGCACTTCACAGCTGCGAACAACGTTAGTGCAAGAATGGCGCCAGATATCATCAAACAAGATACTGAAATTTATAAGTAAAGACCGGCTTTTCATGCTCGAGCATGTTTTTTTTTGCTGATATGCAGAGCTCTTAAACTTGTTGATTAGTGTTTAAGACCTTAGAATCTATTTAAGTCAGTTTTATTAAGCATGTTTTTCCATGTTTTTGACTTTACAGCATGTTTCAGTCGATTCAGCATGATCCAGCATATTTCGGTAGTTTTCGGTAATGCACCATAAAAAATCTTTTACAAGCGATCATACATTAATACAACGCATCCATTTGATACCCTCTGGTGATAACTACGGAAACCAAAACCAGAAGCACGCAACCCTCAAAGTACCAAATCACCTGCAGAAGGAAGAAAAACCATTCAAATTTCTTGCATTTAGGACTTTTTAGCCTGTTATTTTTTCACCATTGTACTCCTGTTTCCTCCAGGTCGTGCACAGTTTCAGTGAAGATGTCTCGAAATGTGTCAGAGAGGCTCAACAGGCATTTTCGTCACAAAGAATTACAGCTGATCTGGCCTACATAAGAGCCAATTTCTCAGTTTTAGCTTGAAAAAGTTGGTCGTCCCCTTCGAGAATCAATGGAAATAGTTGAAAGCACTGCCGCTGCATTGAGAGAGAGTCGTGGTCAAGTATCAGAAATTGCTTCAGGCAAACTGTAAAAAGGTTTTGAACAGCAACCCTGGATATGAAATTATCAAAGAAATATCTGAAATTTTAGAAGGAAACATACAAGCATATATTAAGTGACAGAAGAACAAATCTAACTTCACAAAACTTAGAAATGATGCTAGTTTCTTATTACAATGCTAAAGATTGAGTATAAGTAATAAAGTATCAAATAACTTGAAATCGTGGTTTTTATTGAGCATGTTTAAGAGCATATTTTAGCGGTTTTTTTGGAGCATGTTGCATGCATATTTTAACATTTTTTTGAGCATGAATATCCGGTCCTATTTATAAGTAAACACTATATAGCACGAAGAATAGTTGGTTTGATGCATGTTATGTCATGGTCTTTCTCTGTGAACTTTATTCTCTTTACGCCGACAACGGATGGCACTAGATGTGTTCTATCAAACAGTTTATTACTATGTGTTTAATAAACAAAGTTCAACCAACTTTGTATGTAAATAGATTTTTAAAAATGTTGTAAACCACAAGATCCTTCATGTATGAACATATTATTAAATTAGATGAATCCCTCTACTGTGGAAGACCGGATGTTTCACCTTATTGTGAATTACTCGAGACTTGGCTACCATCAAGCAAATACGATACAGTAAATTACAAAGCCATAAATGGTTACACGTTGATAGGAAAGAATTCTAGAAAGTGTGATAAAGGACGATGGACTGGAAATGCTCCTATTTGTGTAGGTAAGGAATGGGTTATAATGTCTTTAAAGAAATGGAATTTACCCTTGTATAGTAAAAATATCTAAATTCCATAAACAGTTTTTCCTAATGAAACCTAGTAACTTGTGAACATTTCTTTGATATTTTAAGCAGCAAATACATCTCTTGGCAATAACAGTACATGTCCCATATCACACAGAAATGGAAATTTTGGTAATTACATTTTTTAAATAGCATTCTCTCTCTAGAATTTTTATAGTATCTATTCACTTTGACACATGATTTATCGTTTAAAAATTTTTCATTAATTTTTTAAGAATTCAATCTACTGTCAAAGACATTATTGACTGCATGGATGTTGTGTTTGTGTGCATTCGCTGCACTTGGTATTTATTTTAAAATTCATCCTGCAACTAAGAAGCAAGTGCATTCTCTTCAAAGAATAATTTCTTATGCAAAACTATTCCCATCGCTGTTTGAAAATAAAAATATCGGTTTGATTAGTCACATTATTAAATTCTTTTCAGGGAGTCAAACAGTTCTGACCCTCAGATTCTGGCGATGAATGAGATGCCGCAAGTGGAGCACGCGGACTCCTACCAGAATGACAGTGTGTTCTACGAGGAGATCGAGAGCCATCGTTCTTCGTCCTCAACATCCGATTCCGACGGCTACTTGAAGCCTATCAAGCATGACTTCGTTCCAGTTTATGAGGTTCTTTAAGGTTCCTTCCGGACTAAATTCATAATGCGTAGAGGAATTGGACAAATGTTTAATAGAATAAAAAAACACCCGTTACCAAAATCATACAAATTAAAACTCAAGAATCGTTTATTTTTATTTGCCATGATATTGCAGAATGAACTTTAATTCCTACCTTCGCAGACAATACTTTGAAGACACTTGTAAAGCAAAAATTCTATTAAAGGATGTAGATACGATATAAATCCGTTACTTGGGTCTAGCATTTACTTTCTGTATTAATAGATATGATTATCTCTCTCTATCTGTAACTCTTTAATACCCTGGCGAAAATATATTAAAAGATATTATGGATTACCAAAGAAAGTAATGTAATTCTGTTTGTGTGTTTTGAACAAAGTAATCAAATATGAGGTTTGTTCATAAATATAGGAACTAACAACATAAAATTTTATTTACAGCACAATTTTCTAAATTAAAATATTACCTTTAAATATAGTA
>JAHWFO010070509.1:26635-51521 GCA_023313115.1 Rhysida immarginata | reverse complement strand
TTTTGACTATCATTTATTTTGCGTTATATTCATTCATGATACCTCATACCACGTCGTTTGATATATTACATGCCATATTTTAGCAAAGAAAGTTCCAGTGAATTATAATGGTTCGTCTAAACTGGGTTCCTTGAAACCAATTTGCACTATCATCAATTTTACGTTATATTCATTCATGACTCATCTATTCCAAGCTAATTGATTTATTACATGCTATTTTTTAGCATTGGAAGTTCCAATGAACCACAATGGTTCCATTAAACCAGAATGGATCCAATAATCCGGGTTCCTTTACACGAATTTGGAATATCATTTATTTTAAGTTATATTCATTCATGACACATCATTCTAACTCATATGATATATTACATGCCATATTTTAGTATTGAAAGCTCCAATGAACGATAGTGGTTCCACTAAACCAGAACGGTTCCACTAAACCAGGTCCCTTGAAATCAATTAGGACTTTCAATAATTTTATGTTATATTAATTAATGACACATCTATTTCAAGCCAAATGGTATATTACATGCTATATGTTAGCATTGAAAGTTCCAATGAACCATAATGGTTTCAATAAAACAGTTTTATTCAGTTTCCTTGAAACCAAGTTGGACTATGGATCATTATGCGTTATATTCATTCATGCCGCATCATTCTAAGTCGTTTGATATATTACATGCCATATTTTAGCATTGAAAGTTTTAATGAACCATAATAGTTCCACTAAATCAGAATGCTACCACTAAATCAGGTTCTTTGAAACCATGCCATTTTTTAGCATATTAGGTTCTAATGAACCACATGTTTCTACTCAGCTAGTTTTTCTTTGAAACCAATTTGGAGAAATATCAATTTTACGTTATATACATTCATGACACCTCATTCCAAGTCGTTTGATATGTTACATGCCATATTTTAGCAATCAAAGTTCCAGTGAACCTTATGGTTCGTCTAAACTGGGTTCCTTGAAACTAATTTGGACTATCATTTATTTTACATTATATTCATTCATCACACATCATTCCAAGTTGTTTCATTTATTACCTGCTATATTTTAGCATTGAAAGTTCTAATGAACCATGATGGTTTCATTAAAACAGTTTCATTCAGTTTCATTGAAACCAAGTTAGACAATGAATCGTTTTACGGTATATTCATTCATGCCGCATCATTCTAAGACGTTTGATATATAACATGCCATATTTTAGCTTTGAAAGTTCCAATGACCCATAATGAGTCCACTAAACAAGAATAGTTCCACTAAACCAGGTTTATTGAAACCAATTTGGACTTTCATTAATTTTTTTGTTACATTCATTTATGACACATCATTTAAAGTCGTTTCATATATTACATGGTATATTTTGGCATTGAAAGTTCCGATAAACTCTAATAATTCCACTAAACCGGAATGTTTCCACTAAACCAGGTTCCCTGAAATCAATTAGGACTTTCATTAATTTTACGTTATATTCATTCATGATATATTACATGCTATGTTTTAGCATTGAAAGTTCCAATTCACCATATTGGTTCCATCAAACCAGGTTCATTGATGCCAATTTGGACTTTCATTAAATTTTATGTTATGTTCATTCATGACACATCACTTCAAGTCTGAACCGGGTTCATTGAAACTAATTCTGACTATCATTTATTTTGCGTTATATTCACTCATGATACCTCATTTCAAGTCGTCAGATATATTAGCATTATAAGTTCCAATGAACCAGAATGGTTCCATTAAACCAGAATGGTTCCACTAAACAAGGTTCCTTGAAACCAATTTCAACTTTTATTAATTTTACGTTATATTTATTCATAACACTTCATTCTAAGTTGTTTGATATATTACATGCTATATTTTAGTATATTAGGTTCCAATGAACCACATGGTTCTACTAAGCCAGTTTCCTTGAAACCAATTTGGACTATCATCAATTTGACGTTATATACATTCATGACACATCATACCACGTCGTTTGATATATTGGATGCCATATTTTAGCAATGAAAGTTCCAGTGAACCATAATGGTTCGTCTAAACTGGGTTCCTTGAAACTAATTTGGACTATCATTTATATTACATTATATTCATTCATGACACCTCATTCAGAGTTTTTTGATTTATTACATGCTATATTATAGCTTTGAAAGGTCCAATGAACCATAATGGGTCCACTAAACAAGAATAACTCCACTAAACCAGGTTCCTTGAAACCAACTTGGACTTTCTTTAATTTTACGTTATATTCATTCATGACACAGCTCTTCTAAGTCAATTGATGTATTACATGCTATTTTTTAGCATTGAAAATTCCAATGAACAATAATGGTTCCATTAAACCAGAATGGTTCCACTAACCGGATTCCTTTACACGAATTTGGAATATCATTAATTTTACGTTATAGTCATTCATGACACCTCATTCCAAGTCGTTTGATATGTTATATGCCAACTTTTAGCATTAGAAGTTCCAATGAACCATATTGGTTCCACTAAACAAGGTGCATTTAACCAATTTTACTATCATCAATTTTACATTATATTCATTCATGACACCTCATTCCAAGTTTTTTGATTTATTACATGCAATATTATAGTTTTGAAAGGTCCAATGAACCATAATGGGTCCACTAAACAAGAATAGTTCCACTAAACCAGGTTCCTTGAAACCAACTTGGACTTTCATTAATTTTACGTTATATTCATTCATGACACAGCTCTTCTAAGTCAATTGATGTATTACATGCTATTTTTTAGCATTGAAAATTCCAATGAACAATAATGGTTCCATTAAACCAGAATGGTTCCACTAACCGGATTCCTTTACACGAATTTGGAATATCATTAATTTTACGTTATAGTCATTCATGACACCTCATTCCAAGTCGTTTGATATGTTATATGCCAACTTTTAGCATTAGAAGTTCCAATGAACCATATTGGTTCCACTAAACAAGGTGCATTTAACCAATTTTACTATCATCAATTTTACATTATATTCATTCATGACACCTCATTCCAAGTTTTTTGATTTATTACATGCAATATTATAGTTTTGAAAGGTCCAATGAACCATAATGGGTCCACTAAACAAGAATAGTTCCACTAAACCAGGTTCCTTGAAACCAACTTGGACTTTCATTAATTTTACGTTATATTCATTCATGACACAGCTCTTCTAAGTCAATTGATGTATTACATGCTATTTTTTAGCATTGAAAGTTCCAATGAACCATAATGGTTCCTTTAAACCAGAATGGTTCCACTAAACCGGGTTCCTTTACACAAATTTGGAATAGCATTTTTTTACGTTATAATCATTCATAACACATCATTCTAACTCGTATGATATATTACATGCCATATTTTAGTATTGAAAGTTCCAATGAACCATAGTGGTTCCACTAAACCAGAATGGTTCCACTAAACCAGAATGGTTCCACTAAACCAGTTTCCTTGAAATCAATTAGGACTTTCATTAATTTTATGTTAAATTCATTCATGACACATTTATTTCATGCCAATTGGTATATTACATGCTATATTTATGAATGAAAGTTCCAATGAACCATAATGGTTCCACTAAACTGGGTTCCTTGAAACTAATTTGGACTATCATTTATTTTACATTATATTCATTCATGACACCTCATTCCAAGTCGTTTGTATGTTACATGCCATGTTTTATCATTGAAAGTTCCAATGACCGAAAATGAGTCCACTAAACAAGAATAGTTCCACTAAACCAGGTTTATTGAAACCAATTTGGACTTTCATTAATTTTTTTGTTATATTCATTCATGACAGATCATTTCAAGTCGTTTCATATATTACATTGTATATTTTAGCATTGAAAGTTCCGATAAACTATAATAATTCCACTAAACCGGAATGTTTCCACTAAACCAGGTTCCTTGAAATCAATTTGGACTTTCATTAATTTTACGTTATATTCATTCATGATACCTCATTCCAATACGTTTGATATGTTACATGCAATATTTTATCTTTGAAAGTTCCAATGAAACATAATGAGTCCACTAAACTGGGTTCCTTGAAACTAATTTGGTCTATCATTTATATTACATTATATACATTCATGACACCTCATTCCAAGTTGTTTGATATATTACATGCCATATTTTAGTATTGAAAGTTCCAATGAACCATAATGGTTCCATTAAACTGGTTTCCTTGAAACTAATTTGGACTATCATTTATATTACTTATATTCATTCATGACACCTCATTTTAAGTTGTTTGATTTATTACATCCCATATTTTAGCTTTGAACGGTCCAATGAACCATAATGGATCCACTAAACAAGAATAATTCCTCTAAACCAGGTTCCTTGAAACCAACTTGGACTTTCATTAATTTTACGTTATATTCATTCATGACACATCTATTTCAAGCTAATTGATATATTACATGCCATATTTTAGCAATGAAAGTTCCAATGAACCATAATGGTTCCATTAAACCATAATGGTTCCATTAAACCAGAATGGTTCCACTAAAACGAGTTCCTTTACACGAATTTGGAATATCATTTATTTTACATTACATTCATTCATGACACCTCATTCCAAGTTTTTTGATTTATTACATGCCATATTATAGCTTTGAAAGGTCCAATGAACCATAATGGGTCCACTAAACAAGAATAGTTCCACTAAACCAGGTTCCTTGAAACCAACTTGGACTTTCATTATTTTACGTTACGTTCATTCATGACACAGCTCTTCTAAGTCAATTGATGTATTACATGCTATTTTTTAACTTTGAAAGTTCCAATGAATCACAATGGTTCCATTAAACCAGAATGGATCCACTAAACCGGGTTCCTTTACAAGAATTTGGAATGTCATTCATATTACATTATATTCATTCATGACACCTCATTCCAAGTTGTTTGATTTATTACATGCTTTATTTAAGCATTGATAGTTCCAATGAACCATAATGGTTTCATTAAAACAGTTTTATTCAGTTTCCTTGAAACCAAGTTGGACTATGAATCATTATACGTTATATTCATTCATGCCGCATCATTCTAAGTCGTTTGATATATTACATGCCATATTTTAGTATTGAAAGTTCCAATGAACCATAATGGTTCCACTAAACTGGGTTCCTTGAAACTAATTTGGACTATCATTTATATTACATTATATTCATTCATGACACCTCATTTTAAGTTGTTTGATTTATTACATCCCATATTTTAGCTTTGAACGGTCCAATGAACCATAATGGATCCACTAAACAAGAATAATTCCACTAAACCAGGTTCCTTGAAACCAATTTCGACTTATATTAATTTTACGTTATATTTATTCATAACACTTCATTCTAAGTTGTTTGATTTATTACATGCTATATTTTAGCATATTAAGTTCCAATGAACCACATGGTTCTACTAAGCCAGTTTCCTTGACACCAATTTGGACTATCATTTATTTTACATTATATTTATTCATGACACATCTATTCCAAGCTAATTGATATATTACATGCCATATTTTAGCAATGAAAGTTCCAATGAACTATAATGGGTCCACTAAACAAGAATATTTCCACTAAACCAGGTTTATTGAAACCAATTCGGACTTTCATTAATTATACGTTATATTCATTCATGACACATCTATTCCAAGCTAATTGATATATTACATGCCATATTTTAGCAATGAAAGTTCCAATGAACTATAATGGGTCCACTAAACAAGAATATTTCCACCAAACCAGGTTTATTGAAACCAATTTGGACTTTCATTAATTTTTTTGTTATATTTATTCATGACACATCATTTCAAGTCGTTTCATATATCACATTGTATATTTTAGCATTGAAAGTTCCGATAAACTATAATAATTCCACTAAACCGGAATGTTTCCACTAAACCAGGTTCCTTGAAATCAATTTGGACTTTCATTAATTTTACGTTATATTCATTCATGACACAGCTGTTCTCTGTCAATTGATGTATTACATGCTATTTTTTAGCATTGAAAGTTCCAATGAACCACAATGGTTCCATTAAACCAGAATGGATCCACTAAACCGGATTCCTTTACACGAATTTGGAATATCATTTATTTTAGATTATATTCATTCATGACACATCATTCTAACTCATATGATATATTACATGCCATATTTAAGTATTGAAAGTTCCAATGAACCATAGTGGTTCCACTAAACTAGGTTCCTTGAAACTAATTTGGACTATCATTCATATTACATTATATTCATTCATGACACCTCATTCCAAGTTGTTTGATTTATTACATGCTATATTTTAGCATTGAAAGTTCCAGTGAACCATAATGGTTTCATTAAAACAGTTTCATTCAGTTTCATTAAAACAGTTTCATTCAGTTTCATTGAAACCAAGTTAGACAATGAATCATTTTACGTTATATTCATTCGTGCCGCATAATTCAAAGACGATTGATATATTACATTGTATATTTTAGCATTGAAAGTTCCGATAAACTATAATAATTCCACTAAACTGGAATGTTTCCACTAAACCAGGTTCCTTGAAATCAATTTGGACTTTCATTAATTTTACGTTATATTCATTCATGATATATTACATGCTATGTTTTAGCAATGAAAGTTCCAATGACCCATAATGAGTCCACTAAACAAGAATAGTTCCACTAAACCAGGTTTATTAAAATCAATTTGGACTTTCATTAATTTTTTTGTTATATTCATTCATGACACATCATTTCAAGTCGTTTCATATATTACATGGTATATTTTAGCATTGAAAGTTCCGATAAACTATTATAAATTCACTAAACCGGAATGTTTCTACTAAACCAGGTTTCTTGAAATCGTCTAAACTGGGTTCCTTGAAACTAATTTGGACTATCATTTATTTTACATTATATTCATTCATGACACCTCATTCTAACTCGTATGATATTTTACATGCAATGTTTTAGTATTGAAAGTTCCAATGAACCATAATGGTTCCATTAAACCAGAATGGTTCCACTAAAACGGGTTCTACTAAGCCAGTTTCCTTGAAACCAATTTGGACTATCATCAATTTTACGTTATATACATTCATGACACCTCTTTCCAAGTCGTTTGATATATTACATGCCATATTTTAGCAATGAAAGTTCCAGTGAACCATAATGGTTCGTCTAAACTCGGTTCCTTGAAACCAATTTGGACTATCATCAATTTTACGTTATATTCATTCATGACACATCTATTCCAAGCTAATTGATATATTACATGCCATATTTTAGCAATGAAAGTTCCAATGAACCATAATGGTTCCTATAAACCAGAATGGTTCCACTAAAACGTGCTTCCTTTACACGAATTTGGAATATCATTTATATTACATTATATTCATTCATGACACCTCATTCCAAGTCGCTTGATATATTACATGCAATATTTTAGCATTGAAAGTTCCAATTCACCATATTGGTTCCATCAAACCAGGTTCGATAAAGTGTAATGATTCCACTAAACCAGAATGGTTCCATTAAACCAGAATGGTTCCACTAAACCAGGTTCCTTGAAACCAATTTTGACTTTCATTAATTTTACGATTTAATCATTTATGACACATCATTCTAAGTCGTTTGATTTAATACATGCGATATTTTAGCACATTAAGTTCCAATGAACCACATGGTTCTACTAAGCCAGTTTCCTTGAAACCAATTTGGACTATCATCAATTTTACGTTATATACATTCATGACACCTCATTCCCAGTCGTTTGATATATTACATGCCATATTTTAGCAATGAAATTTCCAGTGAACCATAATGGTTCGTCTAAACTGGGTTCCTTTAAACCAATTGGGACTATCATCAATTTTGCGTTATATTCATTCATGACACATCTATTCCAAGCTAATTGATATATTACATGCCATATTTTAGCAATGAAAGTTCCAATGAACCATAATGGTTCCTATAAACCAGAATGGTTCCACTAAAACGTGGTTCCTTGAAACTAAGTTGGACTATCATTTATATTACATTAAATTCATTCATGACACCTCATTCCAAGTCGCTATATATATGACATGCAATGTTTTAGCATTGAAAGTTCCAATTCACCATATTGGTTCCATCAAACCAGGTTCGATAAAGTGTAATGATTCCACGAAACCAGAATGGTTCCATTAAACCAGAATGGTTCCACTAAACCAGGTTCCTTGAAACCAATTTTGACTTTCATTAATTTTACGATTTAATCATTTATGACACATCATTCTAAGTCGTTTGATATAATACATGCCATATTTTAGCATTGAAAGTTCCAATGAACCATAATATTTTCTACTTAACCAGAGTGCTTCCACTAAACCAGGTTCTTTGTAACCAATTTGGACTTTTATTATTTTACGTTATATTCATTCATGACACCTCATTCTAAGTCTTTTGATATATTGCATGCTATATTTTAGCATTCAAAGTTCCAATGAAACGTAATGGTTCCACTAAGGCAGGTTCATTGAAACCAATTTGGATCATGAATAATTTAGGCCGCATCATTCTCAGTCGTTTGATATTTTACATGCCATATTTAAGCATTATAAGATCCAATGAACCACATGGCTCAACAAAACCTGGTTCCTGGACACCAATTTGGACTATCATTATGTTAAGTTATATTCATTGATGACACATCATTCCAAGTCGTTTGATATATTATATGCCATGTTTTAGCTTTGAAATGTCCAAAGAACCACAATGGTTCCACCAAACAAGAATAGATCCACTAAACCAGGTTCCTTGAAACCATTTTGGACTATCATTAATTTTAAGTTATTTTCTTTCATAACACATTATTCCAAGTCGTTTGATATATTACATGCCATATTTTACCATGGAAAGTTCCAATGAATCATCATGGTTCGACAAAAAAAGGTTTCTTGAAACCAATTTGAAATATGATAAATTTAACGTTATATTCTTTCACTACGCATCATTCTAAGTCGTTTGATATATTACATTACATATTTTAACATGGAAAGTTCCAATGAACCATAGTGGTTCTTTTAAAAAATGTTCCTGTAAACCAATTTGGACTACCATTAATTTTAAGTTATATTCATTCATGACACCTCATTCCACGTCGTTTGATATATTACATGCTATATTTTAGCATTGAAAGTTCCAATGAACGTTGATGGTTCCACTAAACCGGTTTCCTTGAAACTAATTTGGAGTATCATTTGATTTACGTTCTGTTTATTCATGACACATCATTTTAAGTCGTTTGATATATTACATGCCTTATTTTAGCATTAAAAGTTCCAAAGAACCACAATGGTTCCACTAAACAAGAATGGCTCCACTAAACGAGGTTCCTTGAAACCAATTTGGACTATCATTTAGTTTACGATATATTCATTCATGACACATCATTCCAAGACGTTTGATATATTACATGACGTATTTTAGCATTGAAAGTTCCAATGAACCATAATGGTTCCATTACAAGAATGGCTCCACTAAACGAGGTTCCTTAAAACCAATTTGGACTACCATTTATTTTACGTTATATTCATTCATGACACCTCATTCCACGTCGTTTGATATATTACATGCTATATTTTAGCATTGGAAGTTCCAATGAACCATAATGGTTCCACTAAACCGGTTTCCTTGAAACTAATTTGGAGTATCATTTGATTTACGTTCTATTTATTCATGACACATCATTTCAAGTCGTTTGATATATTACATGCCATATTTTAGCATTGAAAGTTCCAATGAAGCATAATAGTTCCACTATATCAGAATGCTTCCACTAAACCAGATTCTTTGAAACCAATTTGGACTATGATTAATTTCACGTTATATTCGTTCATGACACCTCATTTCAAGACGTTTTATGTATCACAAGCCATATTTTAGCAATGTAAGTTCAATGAACGATAATGGTTAAACTAAACCATAATGGTCTAGTAAACCATAATTTTTCACTAAACCATAATGTTTCTACTATATTAGTCATCTTGAAACCAATTTGGACTAGCATTATTTTTCGTAACCAATTCATGACACATAACTCCATTTCCTTTGATGTAATAAAGGCCATATTTTAGCATTGAAATTCCAATGAACCATGTTTCCACTAAACCGGGTTCCTTGAAACTAATTTGATCTATCATTTATTTTACGTTATATTCATTTATGACACATCATTCTACTCGTGTCATATAGTACAGTCCATATTTTAGCATTGAAAGTTCCAATGAACCATAATGGGTCCACTCAACCTGGTTCCTTGAAATCAGTTTGGACTTTCATTGATTTTACGTTATGTTCATTTATGACACATCATTCCAAGATGTTTCATATATTACAGGCCTTATTTTAACATTGAAAGTTCCAATGAATTATATTGATTTCACTAAACCATAATGGTTCCACTGAAACTAATTTTGAATATCATATATTTAACGTTATATTCTTTCATAACACATCATTCTACTTCCTTTGATATATTACATGCCTTATTTTAACATTTAAATTTCCAATGAACCATACGTATCCTCTAAACCAGAATAGTTTAACAAAACCAGGTTCCTTGAAACCAAGTTGGAAAATGAAAAATTTTACGTTATATTCATTCATGCCGCATCATTCTAAGTCGTTGGTATATTATATGGATATTAAATTCCAATGAACCACATGGTTCTACTAAACCAGTTTCCTTGAAACCAAATTGGACCATCATCAATTTTACGTTATATACATTCATATTTTTATGTATCACAAGCCATATTTTAACAATGTAATTTCAATGAACGATAATGGTTAAACTAAACCATAATGGTCCACTAAACCATAATGGTTCACTAAACCATAATGTTTCTACTAAACTAGTCATCTTGAAACTAATTTAGACTAGCATTATTTTTCGTTATATTTATTCATGATACATAATTCCATATCGTTTGATGTTTTAGAGGCCAGATTTTAGCACTGAAAGTTCCAATGAACCATGTTTCCACTAAACTGGGTTCCTTGAAACTAATTTGGACTTTCATTAATTTTACGTTATGAAAAATATTGACACCTCATTCAAAATCGTTTGATATATTACATGCTATATTTTAGCTTTGAAAGTTCCAATGAACCATAATGGTTCCACTGAACTGGGTTCCTTGAAACTGGTTTGGACTATCATTTATTTTACGTTATATTCATTCATGACACCTCATGCCAAGTCGTTTAATATATTATATGCTGGAAAATAGTATTAAAAGTTCCAATAAACCACAATGGTTTCATTAAGCCAGAATGGTTCCAGTAAACAAGGTTCCTTGAAACCAATTTCGACTTTTATTAATTTTACGTCATATTCATTTATGACACTTCATTCTAAAATGTTTGATTTATTACATGCTATATTTTAGCATTGAAAGTACCAATGAGCCATAACGGTTTCACTAAAGCAGGTTCATTAAAACCAAGTTGGACAATGAATTATTTACGTTATATTCATTCTAAGTCGTTTGATATATTACATGCCATATCTTGGCATATTAGGTTCCAGTGAACCACATGGTTCTAATAAGCCCGATTCCTTGAAACCAATTTGAACTATCATAATGTTACGTTATGTTCATTCATGACACTACATTCCAAGCCTTTTGATATATTACATGCCATATTTTAGCTTTGAAAGTTCCAATGAACCACAATGGTTCCACTAATTCAGAATGTTTCCACTAAACCAGGTTCTTTGAAAACAATTTGGACTCTAATTAATTTTACGTCATTTTCATTTATGACACATCATTCCAAGTCATTTGATATCTTACGTGCATTATTTTAACATTGAAAGTTCCAATAAACCATAATGGGTCCTATAAACCAGAATGGTTTCACGAAACCATGTTCCTTGAAACCAAATTGGACTATTATTAATTTTACATTATATTATTGCTTGACACATCACTGCAAGTCGTTTTATATATTACATGCCATATTTTAACATCAAAAGCTCAAGTGAACCATTGTGACTCGTCTAAGACATGTTCCTTGAAACCAATTTGCACTATCATTTATTTTACGTTATATTCATTCATGACAGATCATTCCAAGTCAATAGATATATTACATGCCATATTTAAACAATGAAAGCTCTAATGAACCATATTATTTCCACTAAACCATAATTGTTCTATAAACCATAATTGTTCCATAAACCATAATTGTTCCATAAACCATAATATTTCTACAAAACCAGTTTTTTTGAAACTAATTTGGATTATCGTTAATTTGCGTTTTATTAATTCATGACACAACATTCCAAGTCGTTTGATATATTAAATGCTATATGTTAACTTTGAAAGTTCCAATGAACCATAATGGTTCCTATAAACCAGAATGGTTTAACTAAACAAGGGTCCTTGAAACCAATTTGGGCTAGCAATTATTTTGCGTTATATTCATTCATGACAAATCAATTCAAGTCGTTTGATATATTAAATGCTATACTTTAGCATTGAAGGTTCCAATGAACCATAATGGTTCCACTAAACCGGGTTCCTTGAAACTAATTTGGACTATCTTTTATTTACGTTATATACATTCATGATACCTCATTCCAAGTCGTTTGATATGTTACATGCCATATTTTAGCATTCAAAGTTCCAATGAACTATAATGGTTCCACTAAGGCAGGTTCATTGAAACCAATTTGGACTATGATTAATTTTACGTTATATTCATTTAGGCCGCATCATTCTCAACCAATGAACCATAATGAACCACAAGCCTCACATCAGCAGGGTCAACGCCAAGCGACGTCTGGAGTGGTGCAAAGCTCACAGAAACTGGACAATGGACCAATGGAAACGTGTAATGTGGACAGACGAATCTTGCTATACACTCTGGCAATCCGTCGGACGGCTTTGTGTTTGGGATCATACCTGGAGAACGCTTCTTACCTGCGTGCACAGAGCCCACAGTCAAGTTCGGAGGAGAAGGAGTCATAGTGTGGGGCTCATTTTTATGGTACGGACTGGGCCAGCTCGTTCCTGTGCAAGGAATCATGAACTCCGACCGTTATCTCAATGTTTTGGACACTGTGCACTTCCAACGTTGTAGCAATTTTTCGGAAACGGGCCATTTCTCTAACAACACGACAATGCTCTGTGCCACAAAGCGAGGCGTGTACACCAGTGGTTTGCGGACTCAGGGGTCGAAGAAATGAGTTGGCCGGATATTTGTGATCAAATAGTGTATATTACATGATATATTTTAGCATTGAAAGTTTCGATAAAGTGTAATGATTCCACTAAACTGGAATGGTTCCACTAAACCAGGTTCCTTGAAACCAATTTTGACTTTCATTATTTTACGTTTTATTCATTTTTGACACATCATTCTAAGTCGTTTGATAAAATACATGCCATATTTTAGCATTGAAAGATCCAATGAACCATAATATTTTCTACTAAACCAGAATGCTTCCACTGAACCAGGTTCTTTGAAACCAATTTGGACTTTCATTATTTTACGTTATATTCATTCATGACACCTCATTCTAAGTCTTTTGATATATAGCATGCTATATTTTAATATTCAAAGTTCCAATGAACCATAATGGTTCCACTAAGGCAGGTTCATTGAAACCAATTTGGATCATGATTAATTTTACGTTATATTCATTTATGCCGTATCATTCTCAGTCGTTTGATATTTTACATGCCATATTTAAGCATTATAAGATCCAATGAACCACATGGTTCAACAAAACTAGGTTCCTGGACACGAATTTGGACTATCATTATGTTAAGTTATATTCTTTCATAACACATTATTCCAAGTCGTTTGATATATTACATGCTATATTTTAGCATTGAAAGTTCCAATGAACGTTAATGGTTCCACTAACCCGGTTTCCTTGAAACTAATTTGGAGTATCATTTGATTAACGTTCTATTTATTCATGACACATTATTTCAAGTCGTTTGATATATTACGTGCCATATTTTAGCATTAAAAGTTCCAAAGAACCACAATGGTTCCACTAAACAAGAATGGCTCCACTAAACGAGGTTCCTTGAAACTAATTTGGACTATCATTTATTTTATGCTATATTCATTCATGCCGCATCATTCTAAGTAGTTTGATATATTACATGCCATATTTTAGCATTGAAAGTTCCAAAGAACCACAATGGTTCCACTAAACCGGTTTCCTTGGAACTAATTTGGAGTATCATTTGATTAACGTTCTATTTATTAATGACACATCATTTCAAGTCGTTTGATATATTACGTGCCATATTTTAGCATTAAAAGTTCCAAAGAACAATATGATTACACTAAACAAGAATGGCTCCACTAAACGAGGTTCCTTGAAACTAATTTGGACTATCATTTATTTTATGCTATATTCATTCATGCCGCATCATTCTAAGTAGTTTGATATATTACATGCCATATTTTAGCATTGAAAGTTCCAAAGAACCACAATGGTTCCACTAAACAAGAATGGCTCCACTAAACGAGGTTTCTTGAAACCAATTTGGACTATCATTTATTTTACGATATATTCATTCATGACACATCATTCCAAGACGTTTGATATATTACCTGACGTATTTTAGCAATGAAAGTTCCAATGAACCATAATGGTTCCACTACAAGAATGGCTCCACTAAACGAGGTTCCTTGAAACTAATTTGGACTATCATTTATTTTACGATATATTCATTCATGACACATCATTCCAAGACGTTTGATATATTACATGCTATATTTTAGCATTGGAAGTTCCAATGAACCATAATGGTTCCACTAAACCGGTTTCCTTGAAACTAATTTGGAGTATCATTTGATTTACTTTCTATTTATTCATGACACATCATTTCAAGTCGTTTGATATATTACATACCATATTTTAGCATTGAAAGTTCCAATGAAGCATAATAGTTCCACTAAATCAGAATGCTTCCACTAAACCAGGTTCTTTGATACCAATTTGGACTATCATTTATTTTACGATATATTCATTCATGACACCTCATTCTAAGTCGTTTGATATATTGCATGCTATATATTAGCATAAAAAGTTCCAATGAACCATAATGGTTCCAATAAACCAGAATGCTTCCACTAAACCAGGTTCTTTGGAACCAATTTGGACTTTCATTATTTTACATTATATTCATTCATGACACCTCATTCTAAGTCTTTTGATATATAGTATGCTATATTTTAGCATTCAAAGTTCCAATGAACCATAATGGTTCCACTAAGGCAGGTTCATTGAAACCAATTTGGATCATGATTAATTTTACGTTATATTCATTTATGCCGTATCATTCTCAGTCGTTTGATATTTTACATGCCATATTTAAGCATTATAAGATCCAATGAACCACATGGTTCAACAAAACCAGGTTCCTGGACACGAATTTGGACTATCATTATGTTAAGTTATATTCATTGATGACACATCATTCCAAGTCGTTTGATATATTACATGCCATGTTTTAGCTTTGAAATTTCCAAAGAACCACAATGGTTCCACTTAACAAGAAGAGATCCACTAAACCAGGTTCCTTGAAACCATTTTGGACTATCATTAATTTTAAGTTATATTCTTTTATAACACATTATTCCAAGTCGTTAGATAAATTGCATGTTATATTTTAGCATTGAAAGTTCCAATGAACGTTAATGGTTCCTCTAAACCGGTTTCCTTGAAACTAATTTGGAGTATCATTTGATTTACGTTCTATTTATTCATGACACATCATTTCAAGTCGTTTGATATATTGCCTGCCATATTTTAGCATTAAAAGTTCAAATGAACAATATGATTACAGTAAACAAGAATGGCTCCACTAAACGAGGTTCCTTGAAACCAATTTTGACTATAATTTATTTTACGATATATTCATTCATGACACATCATTCCAAGACGTTTGATATATTACATGCTATATTTTAGCATTGGAAGTTCTAATGAACCATAATGGTTCCACTAAACCGGTTTCCTTGAAACTAATTTGGAGTATCATTTGATTTACTTTCTATTTATTCATGACACATCATTTCAAGTCGTTTGATATATTACATGCCATATTTTAGCATTGAAAGTTCCAATGAAGCATAATAGTTCCACTAAATCAGAATGCTTCCACTAAACCAGGTTCTTTGAAACCAATTTGGACTATGATTAATTTTACGTTATATTCGTTCATGACACCTCATTTCAAGACGTTTTATGTATCACAAGCCATATTTTGGCAATGTAAGTTCAATGAACGATAATGGTTAAACTAAACCATAATGGTCTACTAAGCCATAATTTTTCATTCAACCATAATGTTTCTACTAAATTAGTCATCTTAAACCAATTTGGACTAGCATTATTTTTCGTAATATTCATTCATGACACATAATTCTACCCGTGTCATATAGTACAGGCCATATTTTAGCATTGAAAGTTACAATGAACCATAATGATTCCTCCAAACCAAAATCGTTTCAAAAAAACCAGGTTCCTTTAAACCAATTTGGACTTTCATTAATTTTAGGTTATATTCAATCATGACAGCTCATTCTAAGTCGTTTAATATATTCCACTAAACCGGGCTGCTTAAAACTACTTTGGACTATCATTTATTTTACGTTATATTCATTCATGATACATCATTCTAACTTGTGTAATATATTACATGCCATATTTTAGCATTGAAAGTTCCAATGAACCCTAATGGTTTTACTAAACAAGAATGGTTCCACTAAACCAGGTTTCTTGAAACCAATTTGGACTTTCATCAATTTTTCGTTATTTTCGTTCAAGACACATCATTCCAAGATATTTTATATATTACATGCCTTATTTTAACATTGAAAGTTCCATTGAACCATATTGATTCCAAGAAACCTTAATGGTTCCACTGAACCGGGTTCCTTGAAACAAATTTGGAATATCATATTATTAACGTTATATTCATTCATAACACATCATTCTAAGTCGTTTGATATATTACATGGCTTATTTTAACATTGCAAGTTCCAATGAACTATAATGATTCTTTTAAACCAGAATGGTTTTACAAAACCAGGTTCCTTGAACCCAAATTGAACTAGGAGTTATATTACGTTATATTCATTCACTAGAAGAGGTACCCGGCGTTGCCCGGGATAATAACACTTGGATGTAAACAGAACAATCTCAAAAAATTATATTAAATTTTGCAATATCTTAAAAATAAACATGCTTAGAATTAATACAGTAAAAATTCTTAACGAAAATTTGAAAAAAATCTTTTTAAAGGCTCACAATGGTGCTGGTCCTCTCCAAGGATGCCACTGCTAGTCTAAATAATTTCTTACTCACGTAATCTTACCTCAGATGTATACTTAGTGTTGTTGCAATTTCCACTCATCTCTCGATGCGTTGAAGCAAAACTTGGCCATTCATCACTTTGTGCAGTCTAGCAGTCGCCGATTCTTCTATTTACTTGCTTCCCATTTGCTCAATACATCACGAAGCTAAAGGAGTGCTTCCTCTGTCGTCTTTCCACTCTTTCTCTATAGTCTGCTAACTCTCCATTATCTTCAGTTACTGATCATTTTTAAAGATTATCAAGAAATTGTTATGTGCTAAGAACTCTCTTTTCTAAGAAAGGCCTGAATAACAGGAATTCTATGCATTGTTATAATAACATCATCATCATTTTAGGTTCATTGTTATAATTCTTGGAAAGATTGCTTTAACATTACATCATCATTCTGTGCTCATTATTATTGGTGAATTGCGCGTTGATACTATTGTTGATGCGAACACAATAGGCCTATTGTTGCACAAAATTTGCCTTGCATTGTTGGTCATGAGATATATATTGTTGGTTCATGCAGTGTGTTTTTGAATTGCGTGCTGATATCATTGTTGATACCTATTGTTGTACCAACTTTGCCTTGCATTGTTGGTCATGAAATATTTCTCATTAATATGCCTTTCTATAACCATGAATATCGATTTTTTATGGTTCGAAGGTCAAGTATGCAAAATTTCATCAAGATCAGAATAAAACTGTAGATTTGTATAAAAAACATACAAACAGACCCACCCACCCACCCACAAACATCTTTCTTTATATATATAGATAGATAACACATCACTTCAAGTCGTTTGATATATTACATGCCATATTTTAGCACTGAAGGTTCCAATGAACCATAATGGAGCCACTAAACCAGAATTGTTCTACTAAACCAGATTCCTTGAAACCAAGTTAAAAAATGAAAAATTTTACGTTATATTAATTTATGACACATCATTCTAACTAGTTTGATATATTACATGCCATATTTTAGAATTGAAGGTTAGAATGAACTATAATGATTCCACTAAACCAGGTTCCTTGAAACCAATTTGGACTTTCATTAATTTTACATTATATTCATTTATGACACATCAGTTTAAGTCGTTTGATATATTAAGGCCCTCAGTTGTGAAATAGCAGGAAGGATGGTGCTATGACAAGAAGAAACGTTCTTTGGGAATTTGAGTAGATATAGATGATATTGATCATTGGATTCTTTTATAAATAGGGATATTGAATTTATTAAGAGATAGTTTATGTCATGGATTTCTTGTGGTATTTGAAATCATTGTTTTTTTTTGAGTTTAATAACTTTGGAATTTTATAAAATGAAAATAAGAAACGGAAACCGGATGCATGTTGAGTATAAATAGCTCGTAGGAAAGTGAAACTCTATGAGTGCTGTTGAAGAGTTGTTTAGAGGAATGCTGCGCGCTATCTACTCTCGATTGGAAATATTTAAAAAAGATTTGATGGAAATTGGAAGAAAACAATGTTAACGAAAAGGGCTGCTGCGTGAATTCACAACGAAATAAGTAGTTGGACTAGTTTCTACTTTCAATTTTTGGACTGTACAGGCTCATCATCATTCATATATGAGAAAACCCATAGTTAAGGGTGGCATCTCTTTCGAAATTTCAATTTGACTTTCCAATCAATATTATAACCAAAAATTCCAAAGAACCACCAGAAGGAGGGGATGTCTTTGTCAATCTGATTGACATTAATCAGATTCATTATATTCTGTTCTCCATTTTACCTTCTTTATTTTGTTGAAATGCAAATCTTTTACGGATTACAGAAAGAGAGAAACGATCCCTAAGTGTCTGCAAATGGAAACTGGATGCAATTGATATGCTAAGGAGTCATTATTCGTAATTGGAATCAAGAAATTGGAAATTGAAACCCCGACATTCTTCATAACGGATGGAAGCAAATAAAGAGATTTTCTTCGAGCGACTGGCATGATTAGGAATCCGATATTGAGAGAGGAAGGCAACTAC
This sequence comes from Rhysida immarginata, assembly GCA_023313115.1. Taxonomy (NCBI): domain Eukaryota; kingdom Metazoa; phylum Arthropoda; class Chilopoda; order Scolopendromorpha; family Scolopendridae; genus Rhysida; species Rhysida immarginata. Next base: position 32,141 of record JAHWFO010070509.1, on the reverse strand, counting down.
ATATTTGAAATCTTCTGTTGAACTTAGTGGGGACACTTTGAGACCACCAGTTGCCTAACTCACTAATCGATCCGGATTATCCTCAGGTGTGTTTTCTGTTCTTCAATGTGATAAGTGAAATGTTTTTATGGCCTGTTTAACACAAAAAGTGTTTTGTGCATAAGTTTGGATTAAAAGTGATCACAAGTCTGCAGGTGTCTGAAACTACGCAACTGTAAATAGAAAAGAGCCTAAATACGTAAGATTTCTTTGGTTGTTATGAGAAAAGGTGTGATACAAAACAATTTGAGAGAACTGCCTTTGAATTGAGTTTTTTTAGTGATACTATCTCCTTCCTCAGAGCAATTGAAGATCTTGAGATTAGCTCATTGAATATTTATCGTTTTTTTAACTTACATTTATTGAATTTTTGCTTATTTATCTTAGGCATAAGTAACTGGGGAATTTAACATTAACTTTCTTTTTTGTGATATGATCTATCAACTTTTGTTTCCTTAGATATAAGACTTTTATTTAAATTTTTTTATCTCAATGGTGATTCTTTTAATTTGAATAAAAGTTGTTTATTTAGTTCTACTCCTTACCTTGCTTATTAAAATATATAAGTCACAACCTGCCATTTTAAAAGAACCCAACCTTTGTCCTTGATTGTGTATCTTATTATCTTTTTTTTGAGCATTGGTGTTGAGCTAGCCAGATTTTGAATTCATTACATAGGATTCTGGTGCTGATTTGAGATAAAGGGGTGATCCAATCAACCCGATTTTGGATTAATTGTCGCCCTTCATGTAAGGTGGTACGATCATAGAGGAAAGTCACACATGACACATCTCTGCCAAGTCAATTGATATATTACATGCCATATTTTAGCAATGAAAGTTCAGATGAGCCATAATGGTTCCAATAAACCAGTTTTCTTGAAACCCAATTGGACTTTCATTAATTTTACGTTATGTTCATTCATGACACATCATTCCAAGTCGTTTAATATATTATATGCCTTCTTTTAACATCGAAAGTTCCAATGAATTATAATAATTCCTCTAAACCAGTATGGTTCCACTAAACCGGGTTCCTTGAAACTAATTTGGACTGTCATTTATTATACGTTATATTCATTTATGACACATCATTCTAACTCGTTTGATATATTACATGCCATATTTTAGCATTGAAGGTTACAATGAACTATAATGATTCCACTAAACCAGATTGGTTCCACAAAACCATGTTCCTTGAAACCAATTAGCACTTTCATTAATTTTACGTTATATTCAATCATGACACCAAATTTTAAATCGTTTGATATATAACATGCCATATATTAGCTTTGAAAGTTCCAATGAAACATAATGTTTGTACTAAACCAGGTTCCTTGTAACTAATTTGGCCTATCATTTATTTTAGGCTATATTTATTTATATGACATCATTTATGGCATCATTCTACTCGTGTCATATATTACATGCCATATTTTAGCATTGAAAGTTCCAATGAACCACATGGTTCCACTAAGCCAGTTTCCTTGAAACCAATTTGGACTATCATCAATTTTACGTTATATACAATCATGACACCTCATTCCAAGACGTTTGATATGTTACATGCCATATTTTAGCTTTGTAAATTCCAATGATCCATAATGGGTCCACTAAACAAGAATAGTTCCACAAAACCAGTTTCCTTGAAACCAATTTGGACTATCATCAATTTTACGTTATATACATTCATGACACCTCATTCCAAGTCGTTTGATATATTACATGCTAGTTTTTAGCATTGAAAGTTCCAATGAACAATAATGGTTCCTTTAAACCAGAATGGTTCCACTAAGCCAGGTTCCTTGAAACCAATTTCGAGCCATTTTTACGTTATATTCAGTCATGACACTTCATTCTAAGTTGTTTGATTTATTACATGCCATCTTTTAGCATTGAAAGTTCTATAGAACCATATTGATCTCACTAAACCAGGTTCCTTGAAACCATTTTGGTATTTTTATAATTTTTATGTTATATTCCATCATGACACATCAGTTCAAGTCGTTTGATATATTACATGCCATATTTTAGTAATGAAAGTTTCCATGAACCATAACTGTTCCACTAAACCATAAACAGTAATGGCTTTACTGAACAACTTTTTTTGAAACTAATTTGGAATATCGTTAATTTTACGTTATATTAATTCTTGACACATTAGTCCAAGTCGTTTGATATATTGCATGCCATATTTTAACTTTGAAAGCTCAATGAACCATCATGTTTCCTCTAAACCGGAATGATTTAACCAAACCAGGTTCCACTGAACCAGGTTCCTTGAAAACAATTTGGACGATCATTATTTTGCGTTAAATTCAATCATGACATTTCATTCTCAATCGTTTGTTACATTCTATATTTTAGCAATGAAAGTTCCAATGAACAATAATAGTTTTACGAAACCGAGTTACTTTAAAGTAATTTGGACTATCATTTATTTTACGTTGTATTCATTTATGACACATCATTCTAACTCGTGTGATATATTACATGCTATATTTTAGCACTGAAGGAACCAATGAACCAAAATGGAACTAAAGCAGGTTCATTGAAACCAGTTTTAACTATGATTAATTTTACGTTATATTCATTCATGACACAGCTCTTCTAAGTCAATTGAGTCGTTTTATATACTACATGCCATTTTTTAGCATAGTAAGTTCCAAAGAACCACATGGTTCATCTAAACCAGGATCCTTGAAAGCAATTTGGACTTTCATCAATTTTACGTTACATTCATTCATGACACATTAGTTCAAGACGTTTGATATATCACATGCCATATCTTAGCACTGAAGGTTCCAATGAACTATAATGGATCCACTAAACCAGAATTGTTCCACTAAACCAGGTTCCTTGAAACCAATTTAGACTTTTATTATTTTACGTTATATTTATGCATGACACATCATCCTAAGTCGTCTGATATATTACATGCTATATTTTAGCATTGAAAGTTCCATTGAACCATAATGGTTCCACTAAACTAGGTTTCTTGAAACTAATTTGGACTATCATTTATATTACATTATATTCATTTATGACACCTCATTCCAAGTCGTTTGATATATTACATGCCTTACTTTAACATTCAGAGTTCCAATGAATCATAATAATTCCTCTAAACCAGAATGGTTCCACTAAACCAGGTTTTTTGAAACCAATTTGGTCTTTCATTAATTTAACGTAATATTCATTCATGTGTGACGTTATCACGTGTTAAGTAACGCAATCATTATATGAGAAATTAGGTCACAGGAATAATAGCAAGTATTATTAAGTTTTACAGTGGGAGTAAGTTCATATAATTGTTTTTGTTGTAGGTATCTATTGTGTTGATATAATTCTGGGTTATAATTTTGGATATAAATCTAAGGACCACAATTGTGACATAACAGATAACAGGACTATCATTTATTTTACGTTGAATTCATTTCTGACACATCATTCTAACTCGTGTGATATATTACATGCTATATTTTAGCACTGAAGGAACCAATGAACCATAATGGATCCACTAAAGCAGGTTCATTGAAACCAGTTTTAACTATGATTAATTTTACGTTATATTCATTCAAGCCGCATCATTCAAGCCGCCATTTTTTAGCATAGTAAGTTCAAAAGAACCACATGGTTCATCTAAACCAGGATCCTTGAAACCAATTTGGACTTTCATCAATTTTACGTTAATTCATACATGACACATCAGTTCAAGTCGTTTGATATATCACATGCCATATTTTAGCACTGAAGGTTCCAGTGAACTATAATGGATCCACTAAACCAGAATTGTTCCACTAAACCAGGTTCCTTGAAACCAATTTAGACTTTCATTATTTTACGTTATATTTATGCATGACACATCATCCTAAGTCGTCTGATATATTGCATGCTATATTTTAGCATTGAAAGTTCCACTGAACCATAATGGTTCCACTAAACCAGTTTTTTTAAACTAAATTGGATTACCATTAATTTTACGTTATATTAATTCATGACACATCATTCCAAGTCGTTTGATATATTACATGCCTTACTTTAACATTGAAAGTTCCAATGAATCATAATGATTCCTCTAAACCAGAATGGTTCCACTAAACCAGGATTTTTGAAACCAATTTGGTCTTTCAATAATTTTACGTTATATTCATTCATGTGCGACGTTATCACGTGTTAAGTAACGCAATCATTTTATGAGAAATTAGGTCACAGTAATAATAGCAAGTATTATTCAGATTTACAATGGGAGTAAGTTCATATAATTGTTTTTGTTGTAGGGATCTATTGTGTTGATATAATTCTGGGTTATAATTTTGGATATAAATCGAAGGCCCACAATTGTGACATAACAGGTAGGATGGTGCAATGACAGGAAGATAGTTCTATGGAAATTTGAATAGATATGGATGATATTGGTCATTGGATTCTTTGATAAATAGGAATATTGAATTTATAAAGAGGTAGTTTATGTCATGGATTTCATGTGGTATTTGAAATCATTGTTGTTTTTTGAGTTTATTCACTTCGAAATTTTATAAAATTAGAATAGGAAAGGGAGACCGGATGCGTGTTGAGTATAAATAGCTCGTGGGAAAGTAAAAAATTATGAGTTCTGTTGAAGAGTTGGTAAGAGGAAGGCTGCGCGCTCTCTCCTCTCGATTGGAAATATTTAAAAAAGGTTTGATGGAAATTGGAAGAGAACACTGTTAACGAAAAGGGCTGCTGTGTGAATTCACAACGAAATAAGTAGTTGGACTAGTTTCTACTTTCAATTTTTGGACTGTACAGGCTCATCATCATTCATATATGAGAAAACCCATAGTTACAGGTGGCATCTCCTTCGAAACCCCAATTTTATGTGTATTTTTTATAAAATAATTTGGAATGTCGTTAATTTTACGTTATATTAAATCTTGACACTTCAGTCCAAGTCGTTTGATATGTTACATGCGATATTTTAGCTTTGGACTATGAATAACCAATTTGAACTATGAATGATTTTACGTTATATTCACTGATGCCGCTTCATCCTAAGTCGCTTGATATATTCTATGCCATATTTTAGTAATGAAAGTTCTAATGAACCATAATTGTTCTACTAAACCATAATTTTTCACTAAACAGTATTGGCTCTACTGAACCAGTTTTTTTTTAAAACATTTGGAATGTCGTTAATTTTACGTTATATGAATTCTTCACACATCAGTCCAAGTCGTTTGATATATTTTATGCCATATTTTAACATTGAAAGTTCCAATGAACCATAATGGTTCCTCTAAACCAGAATGGTTTCACTAAACCAGGTTTCACTAAATCAGGTTCCTTGAAACCAATTTAGACGTTCATTATTTTACGTTATATTCAATCATGATGCCTCATTATTAATCGTTTGGTATATTACATGCTATATTTTAGCAATGAAAGTTCCAATGAACCATAATGATTCCTCCAAACCAGAATGGTTT
>JAHWFO010070509.1:0-12898 GCA_023313115.1 Rhysida immarginata | reverse complement strand
GTTTGGTATGTTACATGTCATATTTTAGCTTTGTAAGTTCTAATGTAAAATAGTCGTTCCATTAAACAAGAATGGTTCCACTAAACCAGGTTCCTTGAAACCAATTTGTACTTTCATTAATTTTTCGTGATATTTATTCATGACACATCTCTTCCAAGTTGCTTGATATATTATATGCCTTAGATTAGCATAGTAAAATCCAATGAACCACATGGTTTCCACTAAACCAGTTTTTTCTAAACTAATTTGGATCATCGATAATTTTACGTTATAATTATTCATGACACATCATTCCAAGTCGGTTGATATATTACATGCCATATTTTAGCATTGAAAGTTCCAATGAACCATAATGACTCCTCTAAACCAGAATCGTTTCCAAAAAACCGGGTTCCTTTAAACCAATTTGGACTTTCATTAATTTTACGTTATATTCAATCATGACAGCTCATTCTAAGTCGTTTAATATATTAACTGCTATATTTTTGCATTAAAATATCTAATGAACCAAAATTGTTCCACTAAACCGGGCTTCTTGAAACTACTTTGGACTGTCATTTATTTTCGTTATATTCATTCATGACACATCATTCTAACTTGTGTAATATATTACTTGCCATATTTTAGCATTGAAAGTTCCAATGAACCCTGATGGTTTCACTAAACAAGAATGGTTCCACTAAACCAGGTTTTTTGAAACCAATTTGGACTCTCATCAATTTTTCGTTATATTCGTTCATGACACCTCATTCCAAATCGTTTGATATGTTACATGCCATATTTTAGCTTTGAAAGTTCCAAGGAACCCTAATGGTTCCGCTAAACCATAATTATTTACTAAACCATAATGGTTCCACTAAACAAGTTTTTTTGAAACTAATTTGGATAGTCGTTAATTTTACGTTATATTAATTCTTGACACATCAGTCCAAGTCTTTTTATATAATTCATGCCAAATTTTAAAAGTTCCAATGAACCATAATGGTTCCTGTAAATCAGAATGGTTTCACTAAACCAGGTTCCTTAAAACGAATTTGGACTAGCAAATAGTTTACTTTATATTCATTCATGACATATCATTTCAAGTCGTTTGAAATATTACATGCAATATTTTAGCATTGAAAGTTCCAATGAACCAAAATGGTTCCACTTAACCAGGTTCCTTGAAATCTGTTTGGACTTTCATTATTTTACGTTATGTTCATTCATGAAACATCTTCCCAAGTCATTTAATATATTATATGGCTTCTTTTAACATTGAAAGTTCCAATGAACCATAATGATTCCTCTAAACCAGAATGGTTCTACTAAACCAGGTTCCTTGAAACCAATTTGGACTTTCATTATTTGACGTTATATTCAATTTATGACACCTCATTCTCAATCGTTTGATATATTACATGCTATATTTTAGCAATGAAAGTACCAATGAACCATAACGGTTCTAAGAAACCGGGTTCCCTGAAACTAATTTGGACTATCACTTATTTTACGTTATGCTCATTCAAGACACATCATTCCAAGATATTTTATATATTACATGCCTTATTTTAACATTGAAAGTTACAATGAACCATATTGATTCCAATAAACCATAATGGTTCCACTGAACCGGGTTCCTTGAAACTAATTTGGAATATCATATATTTAACGTTATATTCATTCATAACACATTATTCTAAGTCGTTTGATATATTACATGGCTTATTTTAACATTGAAGGTTCCAATGAACTATAATGATTTTTTTAAACTAGAATGGTTTTACAAAACCAGGTTCCTTGAACCCAAATTGAACTAGGAGTTATATTACGTTATATTCATTCACTAGAAGAGGTACCCGGCGTTGCCCGGGATAATTACACTTGGATGTAAACAGAACAATCTCCGATTCTTCTATTTACGTGCTTCCCATTTGCTCAATACACCGTCGTCTTTCCACTCTTTCTCAATAGTCTGCTAACTCTCCATTATCTCCAGTTACAGATCATTTTTAAAGATTATCAAGAAATTATTAAGTACTAAGAACTCTCTTTTCTAAGAAAAGCCTGAATAACAGGAATTCTATGCATTGTTATAATAACATCATCATCATTTTATGTTCATTGTTATAATTCTTGGAAAGATTGCTTTAACATTACATTATCAATCTGTGCTTATTATTTTTGGTGAATTGCGCGTTGATACTATTGTTGATGCGAACACAATAGGCCTATTGTTGCACAAACTTTGCCTTGATTTGTTGGTCATGAGATATATATTGTTGGTTCATGCAGTGTGTTTTTGAATTGCGTGCTGCTACCATTGTTGATACCTATTTTTGTACCAACTTTGCCTTGCATTGTTGGTCATGAAATATTTCTCATTAATATGCCTTTCTATAACCATGAATATCGATTTATTATAGATAGATTTTTCCGAAATCTGAGGTAGACAGCGACCTTCCTCATGCTTCGAAGGTCAAGTATACAAAATTTCATCAAGATCAGAATATAACAGTAGATTTGTATAAAAAACATACAAACATACCCACCCACCCACCCACAAACATCCTTCTTTATATATATAGATAGATGACACATCACTTCAAGTTGTTTGATATATTACATGCCATATTTTAGCACTGAAGTTCCAATGAACCATAATGGAGCCACTAAACAAGAATTGTTCAACTAAACCAGATTCCTTGTAACCAAGTTGGAAAATGAAAAATTTTACGTTATATTCATTCATGACACATGAGTTTAAGTCGTTTGATATATTAAGGCCCACAATTATGAAATAGCAGGAAGGATGGTGCTATGACAAGAAGAGACGTGCTTTGGGAATTTGAATAGATATAGATGATATTGATCATTGGATTCTTTTATAAATAGGGATATTGAATTTATTAAGAGATAGTTTATGTCATGGATTTCTTGTGGTATTTGAAATCATTGTTTTTTTTTTGAGTTTAATAAGTTTGGAATTTTATAAAATGAAAATAAGAAAGGGAAACCGGGTGCGTGTTCAGTATAAATAGCTCGTAGGAAAGTGAAACTTTATGAGTGATGTTGAAGAGTTGTTCAGAGGAAGGCTGCGCGCTATCTCCTCTCGATTGGAAATATTTAAAAAAGGTTTGATGGAAATTGGAAGAGAACAAAGTTAACGAAAAGGGCTGCTGTGTGAATTCACAACAAAATAAGTAGTTGGATTAGTTTCTACTTTCAATTTTTGGACTGTACAGGCTCATCATCATTCATATATGAGAAAACCCATAGTTAAGGGTGGCAACTCTTTCGAAATTCCAATTTGACTTTCCAATTCAATATTTTAATCAAAAATTCCAAAGAACCACCAAAAAGAGGGGATGACTTTGTCAATCTGATTGACATTAATCATATTCATTTTATTCTGTTCTCCATTTTACCTTCTTTATTTTGTTGAAACGCAAATCTTTTACGGATTGCAAGGAATGAGAAACGATCCCTAAGTGTTTGCAAATGGAACCTGCATGTAATTGATATGCTAAAGAGTCATCATTCGTAATTGGAATCAAGAAATTGGAAATTGATTCTTCAGAGCGGATGGAAGCAAGTAAAGAAATTTTCTTCAAGTGACTAGCATGATTAGGAATCCGACATTGAGAGAGTAAGACAACTACATATTTGAAATCTTCTGTTGAACTTAGTGGGGACACTTTGAGACCACCAGTTGCCTAACTCACTAATCGATCCAGATTATCCTCAGGTGTGTTTTCTGTTCTTCAATATGATAAGTGAAATGTTTTTATGGCCTGTTTAACACAAAAAGTGTTTTGTGCATAAGTTTAGATTAAAAGTGATCACAAGTCTGCAAGTGTCTGAAACTACGCAACTGTAAGTAGAAAAGAGCCTAAATACGTAAGATTTCTTTGGTTGTCATGACAAAACGTGTGATACAAAACAATTTGAGAGAACTGCCTTTGAATTGAGTTTTTTTAGTGATACTATCTCCTTCCTCAGAGCAATTGAAGAGCTTGAGATTAGCTCATTGAATATTTATCGTTTTTTTAACTTACATTTATTGAATCTTTGCATATTTATCTTAGTCATAAGTAACTGGGGAATTTACATTAACTTTCTTTTTTGTGATAAGATCTATCAACTTTTGTTTCCTTAGATTTAAGATTTTTATTGAAATTTTTTTATCTCAATGGTGATTCTTTTAATCTTGAATAAAAGTTGTTTATTTAGTTCTACTCCTTACCTTGCTTATTGAAATAAATAAGTCACAACCTGCCATTTTAAAAGAACCCAACCTTTGTCCTTGATTGTGTATCTTATCTTTTTTTGAGCATTGGTGTTGAGCTAGACTGATTTTGAATTCATTACATAGGATTCTGGTGCTGATTTGAGATAAAGGGGTGGTCCAATCAACCCGATTTTTGACGAATTGTCGCCGTTTATGTAAGGTGGTAGGATCAGAGAGGAAAGTCACACATGAGACATCTCTGCCAAGTCAATTGATATATTACATGCCATATTTTAACAATGAAAGTTCAAATGAACCATAATGGTTCCACTAAACCAGGTTTCTTGAAACCCATTTGGACTGTCATTAATTTTACGTTATGTTCATTCATGACACATCATTCCAAGTAGTTTAATATATTATAGGCTTTCTTTTAACATCGAAAGTTCCAATGAACCATAATAATTCCTCTAAACCAGAATGGTTCCACTAAACCGGGTTCCTTGAAACTAATTTGGACTATCATTTATTTTACGTTATATTCATTTAGGACACATCATTCTAACTCGTTTGATATATTACATGCCATATTTTAGCATTGAAAGTTACAATGAACTATAATGATTCCACTAAACCAGATTGGTTCCACTAAACCATGTTCCTTGAAACCAATTAGCACTTTCAATTATTTTACGTTATATTCAATCATGACACCGAATTTTAAATCGTTTGATATATAACATGCTATTTATTAGCTTTGATAGTTCCAATGAACCATAATGTTTTGTACTAAACCAGGTTCCTTCTAACTAATTTGGCCTATCATTTATTTTAGGCTCTATTTATTTATATGACATCATTTATGACATCATATACATGTATGTGTCATTCATCTACTGGTGTCATATATTACATGCCATATTTTAGCATTGAAAGTTCCGAAGAACCACCACATGGTTCTATTAAGCCAGTTTCCTTGAAACCAATTTGGACTATCATCAATTTTACCTTATATACATTCATGACACATCTCTTCTAAGTCAATTGATATATTACATGCTATTTTTTAGCATTGAAAGTTCCAATGAACCATAATGGTTCCTAAAACCAGGTTCCTTGAAACCAATTTCAAGCCATTTTATATTCATTCATGACACTTCATTCTAAGTTGTTTGATTTTTTACATGCCATCTTTTAGCATTGAAAGTTCTATAGAACCATATTTATCTCTCTAAACCAGGTTTCTTGAAATCATTTTGGAATTTTAATAATTATTATGTTATATTCCATCATGACACATCAGTTCAAGTCGTCTGATATATTACAAGCCATATTTTAGCACTGAATGTTCCAGTGAACCATAATGGAGCCACCAAACCAGAATTGTTCTACTAAACCAGATTCCTTGAAACCAATTTGGACTATGATTAATTTTACGTAATATTCATTCATTACGCTACATTCTAAGTCGTTTGGCATATTACATGCCTTATTTTAGCATTGAAAGTTCCAATGAATCATAATGATTCCTCTAAACCAGAATGGTTTCACAAAACCAGGTTCCTTGAAACCGAATTGAACTAGGAATTATTTTACATTATATTCATTCATGACACTTCATTCTAACTTGTTTGATATATTACATGCTATAATTTAGCATTGAAAGTTCCAATGAACCATAATGATTCTACTAAAGCAGGTCCACTGAAACCAATTTGGACTATGAATAATTTTACATTACATTCACTGATGCCGCTTCATTCTAAGTCGTTTGATATATTACATGCCATATTTTAGTAATGAAAGTGCCAATGAACCATAATTGTTCTACTTAACCATAATTTTTCACAAAACAGTAATGGCTCTACTGAACCATTTTTTTTTTGAAAATCATTTGGAATGTCGTTAATTTTACGTTATATTAATTCTTGACACATCAGTCCAAGTCGTTTGATATATTGCATGTTTTAACATAGAAAGTTCCAATGAACCATTATGATTCCTCTAAACCAGAATGGTTCTACTAAACCAGGTTTCTTGAAACCAATTTGGACTATTTTTTTTTACGTTATATTCATTTATGGCACAACATTCTAGTCGTGTCATATATTACATGCCATTTTTTAGCATTGAAAGTTCCCATGATTTGATATATTACATGGAATATTTTAGCATATTAAGTTCCAATGAACAACATGGTTCTACTAAGCCAGTTTCCTTGAAACCAATTTGGACTATCATCAATTTTACGTTATATACATTCATGACACCTCAGTCCAAGTCGTTTGATATGTTGCATGCGATATTTTAGCTTTGTAAGTTCCAATGATCCGTAATGGGTCCACTAAACAAGAATAGTTCTATTAAAACAGTTTCCTTGAAACCAATTTGGACATTCATTGATTTTACGTTATATTCATTCATGACACATCTCTTCTAAGTCAATTGATACATTACATGCTATTTTTTGCATTAAAAGTTCCAATGAACCATGATGGTTCCATTAAACCAGAATGGTTCCACTAAACCAGGTTCCTTGAAACCAATTTGGACTTTTATTATTATATTTATTCATGACACTGTATTCTAAGTTGTTTGATTTATTACATGCCATCTTTTAGTATTGAAAGTTCTATAGAACCATATTGGTCTCACCAAACCAGGTTCCTTGAAACCATTTTAGACTTTTATTATTTTTATGTTATATTCAATCATGACACATCAGTTCAAGTTGTTTGATATATTACATGCCTTATTTTAACATTGAAAGTTCCAATGAAACATAACTATTCTACTAAAGCAGGTTCACTGAAACCAATTTGGACTATGATTAATTTTACGTTATATTCATTGATGCCGCTTCATTCTAAGTCGTTTGATATATTACATGCCACATTTTAGTAATGAAAGTTTCCATGAACCATAATTGTTCTACTAAACCATAAACAGTAATAGCTTTACTGAACTAGTTTTTTTGAAACTAATTTGAAATATCGTTAATTTTACGTTATATTAATTCTTGACACATCAGTCCAAGTCGTTTGATATATTGCTTTCCTTATTTTAACATTGAAAGTTCAATGAACCATAAATGGTTCCTCTAAACCAAAATGGTTTCACAAAAACAGTCCTTAAAACCAAATTGAACTAGTCGTTTTTTTACGTTATATTCATTCATGACACATCAGTTCAACTCGTTTGATATATCACATGCCATATTTTAGAACTGAAGGTTCCAGTGAACCATCATGGATCTACTAAACCAGAATTGTTCCACTAAACCAGGTTCCTTGAAACCAATTTGAACTATGATTAATTTTACGTTATATTCATTCATGACGCATCATTCTAAGTCGATTGATATACTACATGCCATTTTTTAGCATAGTGAGTTCCAAAGAACATCATGGTTCAACTAAACCAGATCTTTGAAACCAATTTGGACTACAGTCAAATCCCGTTATAACGAAGTTCAAGGGACCATTGGTTTACTTCGTTATAATGAAAACTTAGTTAAATCAAGATTGGAAATTTTTTGAGAATAAATGAAAACTAGCTTTTTTTAAACCGAGAATATATCGTTTAAAATATATAATTCATAATTACCGAATTTATCAATCAACATTAGCCTTTTTAATGTTAAGTAGTATTCGGATTGTGAACTAGTCTGTAGTGTAACAGTAATACTTCATCCTTACCAAAATCATGATTAAAAATGGAAGTTGTAGTTTTCACTGTTAAGTCTTTGCCGTTATAAATAGTAATCTGTGTGCATAATTTCAGTAAATAATTTCTTGACAAAGTTTTTATTTTTTAATGGTTCTTGTTTTCATATATTTAAACTTGTTTAACACCGGGTTTAATATATTTACAATAAAGCGTTACATTGAGCATGGCCTCCTCTAACTACTGAGGCTATGCACTGAGAGTCTTGTTTGCATCCTTCGTAACATTACGCGAACAAAATATTTCCATTTCTTGCGACTAAAATAGGTCCATTTTAATGCAATTATCTAAGTTTTTCCGTCTGTTTAATATTAATCATCGTAGATTTAATTCCAATTTTATAGTACTGTATTGCACATATAAAAAGAATTTTACAAACAGTATTTTTTGAAGAATTACGAGCGTAACAAAACCTTGCGGCATTCTCACGCAGGACTACCGGAAAACTGTCGTTAAACTACCATTTATTGATTTAAATACCCTAAAATACATTACATGTACACAGTATTTAAAATAGTGATGAATAAGATGTTTCAAAACAATACTGTATTTTTTTAAAATATTTCTTTGAATAGAAATGTGATCTTCAAATCGTTTTCGTAGGCTTATACTAAAATAATTTGTGTCTTAATAACAAGAGCAGCTATTTTTGATCTGCTGATTTTTGCAGATTCTATTTTTCACTTAACTAATGTGCAACTTCAAATAAAACTTCGTTATAATGAAATTATAATGTTGTGGGAACCAAAAATTTGCTTTGTTACAATGAAAACTTCGTTATAAAAATGTTATAAAGAATAGGATTTTTTCAAGGACAGCAGAAAAACATCGTTATAGTGAAAACTTCGTTACAATGAAATTCGTTATAACGGGATTTGACTGTATCATCAATTTTACGTTATGTTCATTCATGACACATAGTTCCAAGTCGTTTGATATATTACTTGCCTTATTTTAACCAATGAACCATAATGATTCCTCCAAACGAGAATGGTTTCACAAAACCAGGTTCCTTGAAACCAAATTGAACTAGCCGTTATTTTACGTTATATACATTCATGACATATCAGTTTAAGTCGTTTGATATATTACATGCTATATTTTAGCACTGAGAGTTCCAATGAACCATAATGGTTACACTAAACCAGGTTCCTTGAAACCAGTTTGGACTTTCATTAATTTTACGTTATGTTCATTCATGACACATCATTCCAAGATGTATGATATATTACATGCCTTATTTTAACACTGAAAGTTCCAATGAAACATAATGATTCTACTAAACCATAATGGTTCCATTAAACCGGGTTCCTTGAAACTAATTTGGACTATCATTAATGATATGATTTATTCAATGACGACACGTCATTCCAAGACGTTTGATATATTACATGCCTTATTTAAACAGAGAAATTACCAATGAACCATAATGATTCCTCAAAACCACAATGGTTTCACAAAAAACAAGTTCCTTGAAAGCAAATTTAACTAGCAGTTACTTTACGTTACATTCGGTCATGACACATCAGTTCAAGTCGTTTGATATATCACATGCCATATTTTAGCACTGAAGGTTCCAATGAACCATAATGGATCCAATAAACCAGAATTGTTCCACTAACTCAGGTTCCTTGAAACCAATTTGGACGTTCATTAATTTAACGTTATATTCATACATGACACATCATTGTAACTCGTCTGATATAATACATACAATATTTTAGCATTTAAAGTTCCAATAAACCATAATGGTTCCACTAAACCACGATTGTTTCACAAAACTAGGTTCTTGAAACCAATTTAGACTTTCATTATTTTACGTTATATTCATTCATGACAGTTCATCCTAAGTCGTCTTATATATTACATGCTATATTTTAGCATTGAAAGTTCCAATGAACCATAATGGTTTCAATAAACCATAATTGTTCACTGAACCATAGTGGTTCCACTAAACCAGTTTTTTTGAAAGTAAATTGGATTATCATTAATTTTACGTTATATTAATTCATGACTTATCATTACAAGTCGTTTGATATATTACATGCCTTAGGTTAATATTGATAGTTCCAATGAATCACAATGATTCCTCTTAACCAGAATGGTTTCACAAAACCAGGTTCCTTGAAACCAAATTGAACTAAATTTGTCTATCATTTATTTTACTTTATATTCATTCATGACACATTATTTCAAGTCGTTTGATATGTTACATGCCATATTTTAGCATTGAAAGTTACAATGAACCAGAATCGTTCCACTAAACCTTTGATCACTTTGAAATTTTATAAAATGTGAAAAGGAAAGGGAGACTGGATGCGTGTTGAGTATAAATAGCTCGTGGGAAAGTGAAACTTTATGAGTTCTGTTGAGGAGTTGGTAAGAGGAAGGCTACGCGCTCGCTCCTCTCGATTGGAAATATTTAAAAAAGGTTTGATGGAAAATGGAAGAGAACAATGTTAACGAAAAGGGCTGCTGTATGAATTCACAACGAAATAAGTAGTTGGATTAGTTTCTACTTTCAATTTTTGGAGTGCACAGGCTCATCATCATTCATATATTGGAAGACCCCTAGTTAAGGGTGGCATCTCCTTCGAAACCCCAATTTGACTTTCCAATCAATATTATAACCAAAAATTCCAAAGAACCACCAGAAGGAGGGGATGTCTTTGTCAATCTGATTGACAATTATCAGATTCGTTTTATTCTGTTCTCCATTTTATCTTCTTTATTTTTTTGAAACGCAAATCTTTTACGGATTACAAGGAGTGAGAAACGATCCCTAAGTGTTTGCAAATGGAACCTGGATGCAATTGATATGCTACGGAGTCATTATTCGTAATTGGAATAAGGAAATTGGAAATCGAAACCTCGACATTCTGCAGAATGGATGGAGATTTTCTTCGAGCGACTGGCATTATTAGGAATCCGGCATTGAGAGAGGAAGACAACTAAATATTTGAAATCTCCTGTTGAACTTAGTGGGGACACTTTGAGATCTCCAGTTGACTCACTCACTAATCGTTCCGGATTATCTTCAGGTGTGTTTTCTGTTCTTCAATGTGATAAGTGAAATGTTTTTATGGCCTGTTTAACACAAAAACTGTTTTGTGCATAAGTTTTGATTAAAAGTGATCACAAGTCCGCAGGTGTCTGAAACTACGCAACTGTATGTAGAAAAGAGCCTAAATACGTAAGATTTCTTTGGTTGTCATGAAAAAAGGTGTGATTCAGAACAATTTGAGAGAACTTCCTTTGAATTGAGATTTTTAGTAATACTATCACCTTCCTCAGAACAATTGAACAGCATGAGATCAGCTCATTGAATATTTATAGTTTTTTTTATTTACACTTATTGAATCTTTGCTTATTTATCTTAGTCATAAGTAACTGTGGAATTTATTATTAACTTATTTTTTTGTGATAAGATCTCTCAAATTTCTTTTTATTTTTGTATCTCAATGGTGATTCTTCTAAAGATGTTTGTTTAGTTCTACTCCTTACCTTGCTTATAGAAATAAGAACCAGCCATTTTAAAAGAATCCAACCTTTGTCCCTTATTGTG
The DNA here is from genome assembly GCA_023313115.1 of Rhysida immarginata. NCBI lineage: Eukaryota > Metazoa > Arthropoda > Chilopoda > Scolopendromorpha > Scolopendridae > Rhysida > Rhysida immarginata. The sequence continues at coordinate 1,397 of JAHWFO010070509.1, read as the reverse complement.
TATTTTATTATCTTTTTTGGAGCTTTGGTGTTGAGCTAGCCAGATTTTGAATTCATTACATTGGATTCTGGTTCTGATTTGAGATAACAAGGGGTGGGCCAATCAAACGATTTTGGATTCATTGTCGCCCTTCATGTAAGCCGGTACGATCAGAGAGGAAGGTTACACATAACACATCTCTTACAAGTCAATTGATATATTACATGCCATACTTTAGGAATGAAAGTTCCAATGAACCATAATGGTTCCAATAAAACCATAATTGTTCAATAAACCATAATGGTTCCACTAAACAAGTTTTTTTAAACTAATTTGGATTATCGTTAATTTTACGTTATATTAATTCCTGACACATCAGTCCAAATCGTTTCATATATTCCATGCCATATTTTAACCTTGAAAATTCCAGTGAACCATTACGGTTCCTCTAAACCAGAATGGTTTCACTAAACCAGGTTCCTTGAAGGGAATTTGGACTAGCAAAAATTTTACGTTATATTCATTCATGACACATCATTTCAAGTCGTTTGATACATTACATGCCATATTTTAGCATTGAAAGTTCCAATGAACGATAATGGTTCCACTAAACCGGTTTTTTGAAACTTGTTTGGACCCTCATTTATTTTACTTTAAAATTATTCATGACACTTCATTGCAAGTCGTTTTAATTAATTATATACAATATTTTAGCACTGAAAGTTCCAATGAAACATCATGGTTCTACTAAACCAGGTTCGTTGAAACTAATTTGGACTATCATTAATGTTACGTTATATTCATTCTTCACACCTCATTCCAAGTCATTTGATATATTACATGCCATAATTTAGCATTGAAAGTTCCAATGAAATATAATGGTTCTACTAAACCAGGTTCCTTGAAACTAATTTAGACTATCATTTATTTTACGTTATATTCATTTATAACACATCATTCTAACTTGTGTGATATATTACATGCCATATTTTCGCATTGAAAGTTCCAATGAACCATCATGGTTCTAAATATACCAGGTTCCTTGAAACTAATTTGGACTATAAATAATGTTACGTTATAGTCATTCATGACACCTCATTCCAAATCGTTTGATATATAACATGCTATATTTTAGCTTTGAAAGTTCCAATGAACCATAATGGTTCCACTAAACCAGGTTCCTTGAAACCAATTTGGACTTTCATTAATTTAACGTTATATTCATACATGACACATCATTGTAACTCGTTTGATATAATACATACAATATTTTAGCATTGATATTTCCAATAAACCATAATGGTTCCACTAAACCACGATTGTTTTACAAAACTAGGTTCCTTGAAACCAATTTAGACTTTCATTATTTTGCGTTATATTCATTCATGACAGTTCATCCTAAGTCGTCTTATATATTA
>JAHWFO010070508.1:0-13263 GCA_023313115.1 Rhysida immarginata | reverse complement strand
TAAGTAAACGGAGCTGCGGGGACCCCATGTTCATATGACAAAAAATACTTCTAAGGACCTCTTCTATCATCTCCCAAAAAATCTGTACCCAATTTAAAAACACCCTGTGTATGTGAATCTAGGGAGTAAATTGTGGATTATGACATACTGACTTCTAGAAGGGTGCAAATTGGGAGAATACAGAAGTGGTCATTTGTTTTTTTTTAAATTCAGAAGAAGATATTTACAAAACTGTAGTGATGCGGTCCCTGAGACCGCGCGCCATCTTTGGAATGTTAAGGTGTGTCTTCTTACTCACGTCTGTACTTACAATTGAATGTGGGGTCACAAGCATGGCACGTGCAAGCTTTATGCAGTATCTAAAATCACAAAAAAAGTGTATTTTGTATGACGAAAAACTAAATTATTTCAACATCCGTAATGATTACTGCATCACCCGTAACGCTTTTTTGGGTCAGAACACTATTCTTAACTATAGAGAGGAAGGAAACTGTACAAATAAATTAAGCACTTAGAAGAACAAAGAAATGCAACAAGCGCTTACGATATAAATGAAATAAAGACTTCACAAAGCATCAAAAGATTTAAATGTTCCAAATAATAAATTAAGAATTAAATCGTGAGTACTAAAATATATTGGTATCCTCCAATATGGCGACGTGATGGCAGCAGCCAGAAAATGCGGTGCTTGTAAGATTTATGTGAAACTAGATGATCAACATATCCAGTGTGGCAGTGACTGTAAGAAATATTATCACTTGAAATGTGCAAATTTAAAAATACAAGATTTGCAGTTTCTGAAGGAGGATAATAAGTTATTTTCAGTCATTTTTCTGTTACTAGAATTTCCAGACGAGCTGGTGGTATTTCCATCTATATTAATTCAAATTACCCGTTAAGTAACTGGCAGCTTGATTGTAAATGTACATCTCAGAATTTAGAATATATTGTTATAAAAAATAATGCTTTCGTTATTACCGGACGCTATCGTCCCCCTTCAGCTAATAAAAATTGCAGTCTTGAAGAGTTAGAAGAGATTTTAGATAAACTTGCGCATTTTAAAAATAATATTTTTTTTGATGGAGATTTTAACATTGATTTTTTATCTGACACTATTGATAAAATTAGTTTTACTAGTCTCTTTAACTCTTAAGGTGCGTTCCCATAGCAAATTCTACTCGCTAGAAAAATATGGCTTGAAAAGTTCAGCTTGAAAAGCCAAGCTAGCGTTGAAGCTATCCCATAGCTAAAGCTTGTTTCACATAGAAAATCCCTGGCGGAGCGGATGCAGATCCGCATATATTGCGTATAGTGGCGCCTCCGTGCGCATTCTGCGTGGAAACGCGGAATCCGTTGAGCATTTCATAATTAAAACTTTCGCGCAACTTTTCCGCTTAAGCTGTCTCCTGATTGGTCCCTTTAAAATAGTATCTTCTTTCGTAAAATGGAGTCTAAAACTAAGCTTTTGAAGTAAAAAAAAGTCTATCAAATGAATTTTCAACAATTTTTTAAATGGAGATGTTATATATTGTTAATTTTTCATTTGGCGGAGTATGATTTAAAAATACAAGAACTGTACATCCCAGTATTTGTGTAATAATAAATATATATTTTAATTACAATAATATTTAAAAAAAAATTAAACCCCTTTTGGGTAAAAGTCGAGAGTAGCATTCTCTAATTTTCTCGGAAGACATCGGTCAGCCCTGTCGCGTTTACGCATGAATTCATTATTGTAATGTGTCTAATTAATACATAAATAATTTATCATATTATAGGAATTATATTTTACGAAATTTATGCGGGGAAAAAAAATCACTAAAGTCCCGTGACGGGGAAAAAATCAGCTACGGGCGGGCTGTCGGTCATTGATGTCGGCCTGGCCGCACATACATCGTCACGAGATTTTCGTGATGTGTTTTCTTCCATAATTTTCCGAAAATATAAATTCTATAATGCGATATATCATTTACTTATTTAATAAATTTGTTACACTTATTTAATGATTAAAAACAATAATAAATTCGAGCTAGACGGGGCTGAAACAAGCTTTATGTAAAATAGGCTTAAACGTGACGGGGCTGATCGATCATCGATGTCACCCGAGAAAATAGAAACCGACTTTTACCTGGTTTTGTTTTATTTTAGCCGAGCATTTCTGTGTTCCTTTATTTGGTATTCCAAATTGAAATTCGTTCAGGAATTAAAGGAATAAGTTTCTCATGAAACACATTTGCTGGCCATCGCTGTATAGTAGAGTGTAATTTTTATCTCTCCCGCTTTAGGTTCTCCCTACATGCTTTGCGCTTCACCTGCTTCCTGATTGGCTGAGGCAAAGCGGATTCCGCAAAATTTCCAGACCTCCTTGAAATGAAAAATCCGCTCAGCAACTCTCGCGGAGCAGATCTGCAACGTTTGCGCGTGAATGTGAAACGCCTCAGTTTAGCGGAAAAAGTCCGCTTTTGCCCGCGGACTGCGCTTCCGCGTGTTTTCCGCTCCGCAAAGCTCTATGTGAAACAGGCTTAACGTGTCTCGCGAGAAATCGCAGGCGCGAATTTCTAAAAACATGGCGCCTTCAATGCACGAAAACGTTAGTTGTTACTGAAAAGGAATTTAATTTTAAAAAGCTATTGCTAATTAATCTAAAAAGTATTTTGATACAAAAATTACTGAATTTATTTTATTTGATTTTTCTTTTATATTGTTGTATTATGATTATTGCCAATTTATTGTTCTGTTATTGCAAATAAATAAATAAATAAATAAATTTTGTAAAAACGGGTAAGATATTTCCAATTTAGCAAAACGTGATATTTATTTTTATTTTCGATGAAGCTGCAAAAAAATGGGGGGGGGGGGGTTCTAGAAATTAAGGCGTCGACTGCTTAGGTCATTTTGCGCCTTTTACACAAGTCATATCTGTACGCAGCCCGGGACAAACACAAACATCCATGCCCACGGCGGGATTCGAACCCACAGCCAGGCGGACTCGAGAACTAGAAAGCCTACGCCCGAGCCCTCTCGGCCACCTGGTCGGCGCAAAAAATGGAATAAATAAATAAAATAAAATAAAACAACTAAATTTAAATAAACAAACCTATTAATTAAATAAATAAACTTAAGTAATAAATAAATTAAAATAATATATAAATATCACGTATAATAACAAATATATTATTTGGAAAATAAATTCTACAAAATTTATTTTATTTTATTTTAAATCTAGTAAAATAACAAATAAATATAATAAATTCAATAAAAATTTAATGGAATAAAATTAAATTAATGAATATTATATACAGGATTGAGTCACTGAATTTTTAACCACATACATAACAATCCGAATAGCCTCTTTTTGCAGCCAAAACAGCAGCTAGGCGACGGGGCATAGATCAATGAGTGCTTGGAAGGTGGCAACAGGTATCTGTGTCCATGCGAACAGCAGAGCATCACGAACTCATGAGGATTCCGTGGTGCAGGGTCTCGCAGTCTGACGTGTCGATCCAGATGTTCCCACATATCCTCGGCAAGATTAAGACCTGGGAAGTTTGGAGGCCAGGATAGTAAGTGGAATTCATCCTCATGCTCCTCGTTCCATGCACGGCAAATTTTGGCCAAGTGGCATGTGGCATTATCCTGTTGAAAGATGCCATCATTCGCAAGATGCACAGTTGCCATGTAGGGATGCACCTGGTCGGCAACAATGGATTTTTCCTTGGAAGCAATAATATAAAAGAAAAATGGGCTACAATAAATGAAATAATTCATAAAAAGAGTAGAAATAATGATAAACAATCCCCATTATTGTACAAGAATGTTTTGTATGAAAGTAATGATATTTCGGAAGCTTTTGCATTATATATGAAGGATAAACAGCCAATCGATAATTATTTTACAACTCCACCCCTTTTTAATAACGCCAATACTCATTCTTTTTATTGTCATCCTTTTACTCCTCATGAAATTTTAGATCAAATTTATAAAAGTTGTACTAATGTAGCAAATGGAATTGATCAGTTCTCAATAAAATTATCAGAGAAGTGGCAGATATTATTTGCATACCACTTAGTATGATTTTTAATTTATGTATTGAATCCGGAACCTTCCCTACTAAATGGAAATTAGGAAAAGTCATATTTTGCTATAAGAAGGGTTGTAAGCCAAATCCGAACAATTATCGCCCAATTACCATCATGTCGAATTTTGCAAGACTTTTTGAAAAACTTCTTAATTTACGATTATGGTCTTTTATTAATAAATATGGGCTAATGAATTGTAATCAATTTGCATATCAAAGAAACAAGAGTTCGGCATACTTAATTTATAAACTCTACGACTTTTTAGCTACTGCTTTAGATAACTGTCTTTGCTCAACTTTAGTTGCACTTGATGTGCAAAAAGCTTTCGATTCTATAAATTTAGATCTTTTACTACATAAACTCTTTAACATTGGTTTTAGAGTTAATATTTTTAATTCTTTTACTTCTTTACAGAATAGAATCAGCTATGTAAGTAATAATAATGTCTTATCACAACCAATCGAAATCTCTCAAGGCATTCCGCAGGGCTCTCCATTTTGGCTACTCTTTTTATTCTTTTTGGAAATGATTTGTTCGAAGTAGTCGACAATAATGCCTTATTAGTAATGTATGCGGATGACGCCAATTTGGCTGTCTGTGCACCTTCTTTATTGGATTTACAACAACAAACAAACCTAATTTTGCAAAAGATTGAATCTTGGATGTTAATAAATAAATTAAATCTGAATGTAGATAAATCAGAATTTATGTTATATAATATGAAAAACCTTGTAATGTCAATATAATAATTATAATTTTAACCTACCTTTTATAATGATAAAATTAAACAAACAAACGAAATTAAAATCCTTGGTGTCTGGTTTTCAGATACATTAACTTGGAGGAAGCATTTTGAATCGGTAATTGCTAAATTGCTCCTATTGTTGGAGTAATGTATCGAAACAGACACTTGTTGACTTTTAATGTGTGTAAAACAATGTTCAATGCTTTTGTAAAAGCTCACATTACATATTTGAATATTTGCTGGGGCAACGCTCCGATTACCCATCTCTTAGCTCTGCGCAGACTTTTAAATCGTGTGTTCCGAATTATTTTTTCTTTACCTATTTTTAGCGCAATTACGGCTGAGCATTATAAAAAGTTAAACGCAATGACTTTAGAAAAGTTACACTTGTATGCCCTTAGCTTACAAATGTTTAACGAACAAAAATTCAATAGATCAATCTTTATTAAAAATGCTGATATTCATAACTATGACACGCGACTTAAAAATAATCTGCGCAAAGCTAATTTTCGAAAGAAAATTGGTAAATTAACAATTTATAATAAGATGGTAACTTTGTGGAATGAGATCCCGACTGGCAAAAATGCAGATAATAAATTTATTTTTAAACTGTTTGTTAAAAAATGGATAGTTTCAAATTGTTAATTTTAATCTCTTTGATTGTATTATTTTATGATTGTACTATTTTTCTGATTGATTTTTGTGTTTTCTTTTTATTTTTTGGGGAACACCCTCGTTAAAGCTTGCCTTTTTGGTGTTTTTACCCTTTTCTCTCTGATTTTCAGATTGAAATAAATTTTATAAATAAATAAGTAAATATTTATTGTAATGGAAAAGAAAAGAAAATCTTGTAAACATTCCAAGGAGGAGCTTTAGCAGTGAAGCTGACATACATTTATATGTTTATTAAAAAGAAATTACCCCCCCCCCCCCCCCACTCACGCCTCCCGAGTAGGATAAGGCAAGTCATCTATTTTTACCCTTCATCTGCACTTTTTACCTCTCCCCAAGTTTTTTTTAATCAATAAACTTATTTTCTCGAATGTGTGACGTTCAGGTTAAGAAGAAGTCACGTTTGTTCGTTTAAGTGGGAGTGGGTGCGTTCATAATTAGGTTATTTGTCGTTTTATTTTATTTATGGTTGTTTTATTAAGTCTGTGTCGTTGTATGAGTGTGATTGTTTAGCGTTTAATTAAGTTATCTTTATTGTTGGTTGAGGGGTTAAGGCCGTGAGCGATCGACAATGGTCTTCTGTTGGGACTGGGAATTGTTGGGATGCTTTCCCGGAATATAGCTCAGCTTCCAACGGGGGATTGTTGAGATCGTTTTCGTAGAAAACGATGATCGTGTCAACGCTTTTGTTAAAAAAAATTGAATTGTTTTTTTTATGATTATGTATTTTTTTTTTTGATCTTTGGTGTTCCTCTCGATATACTGGTTGATCATGGAAGCTTTGAAAATATAAGTGATAAAGAATAGTCCTGAGCATAACGACTCGTAATGGCACCATTCTATGTCTGAAAACGGAACGTTCACATAAGCAGCCTCAAGAAGTCACCCCGATATTGTAAAGAAATTTAATGAGTGTTCGGAAAGAAGAAGATACGACGGCATTTTCGTAGCAGCTGGACGACAGTGCATAAGTATTTCCTTTCAAATGCTCTAATTGACATTATTTTCTTTGACATAGTTAATCATTGTTCAATGTGCCTTTTCATTTTGATTCACGGCATATGGATACATCGGAGCGAAACAGACTGAGGAACGAGAACGCCCGTGGAACCTCGAATGATGAGCCGTGCGAGCCAGCCAAGGTTATGAAGTATCCATGGAGCAGTATCCATGGAGCAGTATCCATGGAGCAGTTTATTAGAAGGAAGAATAACTAGGGTGGCTACATGCGAAGATTTTGGTGAGCTCGTCCCAATTTAGTTGCTAAACTTTAGTGTTCAATTTAAACTGAACTATGAGGAGCGTAACATATATACCAATGCAGCAGGAGCCCCGACTTCGAGATGAGGATTAATACTTGTCACACCTGTACAGAACTTTAAGCAGACTGAACTGAATGTGTTCGAGATAATAGATCTTCGAGCGCACGGCAAGCCGATAAAAGACTATTCTCCAAAAATAATAGAATTTTTTAAGCACTTTGTACTAGTTATTGATAAACTTATGGTTTGGAAAAGCAGAATATATTTAGTTTTAAGCTGACTAGCGAACCTGGCACATGCGTTCACGATGCTAAAAATGGACAGCCGAATGATCGATACTGCCAGTGGGTAACCATCTCCCATTCATGAGTGCCCAAGAGGGGTCACTGTCTCTCCCCCCTTTAGTTGCAATAATAAAGGAGTGACGTTGCGCTATCGAGTGCTAATTTTTCGGAATATTTGTTTCGGGTTATGAATGGGCAGAGCAATCCCAAATCGCTAGCAGTATAGAGATCGTCACACCCAAACCTACAGTGGTCAATTGTCTCTGAATCTAGTGAGCCAAGGTGCCGGCTTTGCTGGGCTAAGTCGCTGGGGGTTAATTAAGAATATATTAACTTAGTTTAATTAGCAGCATGCAAATTTCATGGGCCCATTAGTCGTAGTGAGTTTTAGTATTATAAGAGGAATGTGGGTTGTGGTTTATGTAAGATTATTAAACTAAATAAATTGAAGGTACCTAATCACAGTGGTAGTAGGTTTTATTTCCAATTATCGGTCCCTGTTCGGGCGCCAGTGTAGCTTCCCCACCCCCACTATGTATATCATATAGTCGTCAGACTTATTGTCCTACGTTCGAAGTGGGTGAGCGCTAAGGGTTCGGGACCGATAATTGGAAATAAAACCTACTACCACTGTGATTAGGTACCTTCAATTTATTTAGTTTAATAATCTTACATAAACCACAACCCACATTCCTCTTATAATACTAAAACTCACTACGACTAATGGGCCCATGAAATTTGCATGCTGCTAATTAAACTAAGTTAATATATTCTTAATTAACCCCCAGCGACTTAGCCCAGCAAAGCCGGCACCTTGGCTCACTAGATTCAGAGACAATTGACCACTGTAGGTTTGGGTGTGACGATCTCTATACTGCTAGCGATTTGGGATTGCTCTGCCCATTCATAACCCGAAACAAATATTCCGAAAAATTAGCACTCGATAGCGCAACGTCACTCCTTTATTATTGCAACTAAAGGGGGGAGAGACAGTGACCCCTCTTGGGCACTCATGAATGGGAGATGGTTACCCACTGGCAGTATCGATCATTCGGCTGTCCATTTTTAGCATCGTGAACGCATGTGCCAGGTTCGCTAGTCAGCTTAAAACTAAATATATTCTGCTTTTCCAAACCATAAGTTTATCAATAACTAGTACAAAGTGCTTAAAAAATTCTATTATTTTTGGAGAATAGTCTTTTATCGGCTTGCCGTGCGCTCGAAGATCTATTATCTCGAACACATTCAGTTCAGTCTGCTTAAAGTTCTGTACAGGTGTGACAAGTATTAATCCTCATCTCGAAGTCGGGGCTCCTGCTGCATTGGTATATATGTTACGCTCCTCATAGTTCAGTTTAAATTGAACACTAAAGTTTAGCAACTAAATTGGGACGAGCTCACCAAAATCTTCGCATGTAGCCACCCTAGTTATTCTTCCTTCTAATAAACTGCTCCATGGATACTACTCCGTTCAGCGTGACCAACTGTCCTTGGCTGGCTCGCACGGCTCATCATTCGAGGTTCCACGGGCGTTCTCGTTCCTCAGTCTGTTTCGCTCCGATGTATCCATATGCCGTGAATCAAAATGAAAAGGCACATTGAACAATGATTAACTATGTCAAAGAAAATAATGTCAATTAGAGCATTTGAAAGGGAATACTTATGCACTGTCGTCCAGCTGCTACGAAAATGCCGTCGTATCTTCTTCTTTCCGAACACTCATTAAATTTCTTTACAATATCGGGGTGACTTCTTGAGGCTGCTTATGTGAACGTTCCGTTTTCAGACATAGAATGGTGCCATTACGAGTCGTTATGCTCAGGACTATTCTTTATCACTTATATTTTCAAAGCTTCCATGATCAACCAGTATATCGAGAGGAACACCAAAGATCAAAAAAAAAATACATAATCATAAAAAAAACAATTCAATTTTTTTTAACAAAAGCGTTGACACGATCATCGTTTTCTACGAAAACGATCTCAACAATCCCCCGTTGGAAGCTGAGCTATATTCCGGGAAAGCATCCCAACAATTCCCAGTCCCAACAGAAGACCATTGTCGATCGCTCACGGCCTTAACCCCTCAACCAACAATAAAGATAACTTAATTAAACGCTAAACAATCACACTCATACAACGACACAGACTTAATAATACAACCATAAATAAAATAAAACGACAAATAACCTAATTATGAACGCACCCACTCCCACTTAAACGAACAAACGTGACTTCTTCTTAACCTGAACGTCACACACGCTCGACAACAAGCCTCGAACATACCTTACTTAGGATCATGTTCGAGACAGACAATCAAAATAGACTTCAAAAACAAACCACTACACAAAACACCACACTTCTCTTAACCTACATCACTACACCAGCAAAATCACTAACTACTTTTCAACAAGGACAATTAACAAGAAGATTCATATTAACCCTTAAAGTACCACGTAATCATCATCAATTTATATTACAATACAGAGTAACTTATTTGATTATAATTTACATTGCTCTACAGTTCCTTGCATATTCAAGACTTTCCCGGAACTACAATACTCCCTATAATTCGTTAACCATTCCCCTACAAGTACAATCAACGCATTTATATCCACACGCTAAACAAACAATAACAACAAAAAACTAAAAACTTATAATCTACCATTCAATATCTACCAATCCTACCCCTATGGAGTGCCCAATAGTCAGGTCGTGCCTGCCTTCGTAAAGCATACCGAGGCCCAACAGGCGCAACCTCTTGAACTTCTTGCCTCGTTCCATGTTCGCCCTCCTCTCTTCTGGGTACCTGTGCTGATTCCCCAATTCCCTCTTCCGCCCCTCCAGGCACTTCATTTTCTTCTTCCTGTAATACTCGGGGACCTTCCCGAACCACACCTCCGCTGCTACCCCGTGCTTTTCTACGCTCTATCCTCGATACTGGTTCCCAATCCTCGTCTGACTCTTCTTCCCCCTCATCAGATTCTACTATATCCTGTTTCTGACCGCGTTCACCCCTTTTTCGTTTTTTATACTGCTTACATTCTGGATCTAACCAACAAGGCTTCATGCGATCGATATGAACGATTAATTTTTCATGGTTGCTGATATCCTCGATTTCGTAGTTAACCGGAGTCACCTGGCGCAGTATCCGATATGGCCCTAAAAATTTTGAACAAAATTTCCGTTTCGTCCCCCCTTTGCGTAACAACCATACTCGACTGCCTACCATGAAAGAACGTGTCCCTCTATTTTTATTTATCTTATTGAGATGTACTCGCCGATTCTGTTCATCCCTCTTTTTAACCATGTTACGTATTTGTGTCAGTCTTTCAACGAGCCCTGATCTATATTCTAGTGCACTAGTGACCCCATCCATCTCTTTAGCATCAACACGGTGGTGCCCTTCAGGTGGGCCCGGGTCGAATCCATACAGTAGGAAGGCAGGGCTCTCCTCTGTGGTTTCGTGCTGGCTAGTTCGCAACGCATATAATGCGAAATCCAGCACTTCATCCCACTGCTCGGGGTGTTCAGTACACAAAGCTGCTACCGCCTCGCAGAGCGATTTGTTACATCTCTCTGCGATCCCATTGGCCGTTGGGCGGTAAGCAGTCGTCAATTTGTGTGTAATGCGTAAATCCTCACACATCGCCCTGAACACTGCCGAGGTAAAGTTAGTACCACGGTCACTGATAACCTGCCGAGGCACCCCATACCGACACACTATATTACGTGCAAATGACCGTGCCACGGTCTCAGCCGTCTGGTCGGGGAGTGCCTCCGCTTCAGCGAATCGTGTAAAGATGTCAGTCATGACGAGGATAAACCTGTTTCCCCTACTAGTACGTCGTACCGGACCCACCACATCAACGGCTACCTTCTGGAACGGGTAGTCAGCCACCACCCCTTCCTGCCAGGGTGCCCGGGCCATATTTATTTTTGTGCGTTGGCATGCCTCGCAGTAGCGAATTTTTTGTGCTACCTCGTTACGCATGCCTGGCCAAAAGTACCACTTTTGTAGTTTGCGAACAGTCGCATTGACACCCCTGTGTCCCCCTAACAGCCCATCATGGTACCATTCGATTACCCGTTTCCGTAGTACCTGCGGAACACACATCCTCGTCCCTTTTCCAAGGTCGTTAACCTCTGCACGCACTATTAACCCCTTTTGCATTGAGAACTGTCCTCCTGCGTAGCGTATATAAACCTGGTCGTCAAGCTCCTTGGCGATTTTCTGGAGCCACACGTCCTCCCGCTGGGCTTCTACGAGTTCCTCATGTGTAAATGGGGCAGACAGCTCAGTCGCCAATGAGCAGCACTGCCGTGAAAGCAGGTCAGCCACTACATTCTTTTTACCCGACACGTATTTATACACGAATCCATATTCCTCCAGCTCCAGCGCCCATCTCAACACACGCTGATTAGTGTTACGCATGCGCTGGATGAACGCCAGAGGCTGGTGATCCGTTAATACCGTGGTCGGGTGACCGAGAATGATATGACGAAAGTGGCCGGCCGCACGGACGATTGCCAAAGCCTCTTTTTCAATTACCGAATAGTTGATCTCCCCCCCCTGTCAATTTCTTACTAAAGTAAGCGATGGGCTGCAGGCCCCTTTCACTCTCCTGCTGGAGCACGGCTCCAATGGCATTGGCTGACGCATCAGTCGACAGGAGGAATCCTTGTTCATAGTTTGGGGGGATCAGCAGAGGCTTGCTGCTCAAAGCCCGTTTTATAGTATTATACGCTGTCTTACAGGCGGCGTTCCATTGGAAAGGCACCCCCTTTTTAGTCAGCTCTGTGATCGGGGCCAAAATACCCGAAAGCTCGGGTATGAATGGTCGGTAAAAATTGACCGACCCCACAAAGCTACGGACTTCCCGTACATTCTTGGGTTCTTCCAGCTTCATGATCGCTGCCACGTTCCCTGGATCAGGGTATGACCCTTCCGCTGAAATAATATGTCCCAAGTAATGCACGCTAGGGGTGCAAAACTGGCACTTCGCTGGTTTTACCACTAACCCTCGCTCCCGGAAACGCTCCAGTACCCACCGAAGAACATCCACATGCTCCTGAAAAGTTACTGTACTAATCAGAATATCATCCAGGAACATGTGGATGTTCTCCCCGACCCCCCCCTTCAGAGCCGTCGCCACATATTGTTGAAACAGGTGGGAGGAGTTTCTCCCACCCTGGGGCAAGCGTGTGAGTTGGTATTTGCCCCATGGTGACTGGAACGCATAGCACTCCCTCAGCGACTCGGCCAATGGTATCTGATAGTAACCATTATTAAGGTCGAGCACTGAGAAGTACTTATGTCCCCTTAGCTCTTCCAGGATATCTTTAATTATAGGAGCCGGGTAGTCCACCGGGGTCGTATGTAAGTTAACCCTACGTAAATCCAGGGTGATCCTTACATCCCCGTTTTTCTTTGGGACTACGTGGACCGGCGAGTTCCAGGGGCTTACGCTGGGTTCGATGATTCCAGCCTGCTCAAACTCTGCCAGTTTCCGCCTGTACGCCTCTCTATACACATGAGGGATCCGATATTGCCGCGTAAATACTGGTCGCGACTTGTCGACCGTATACTCGGCCACATAATCCCGCACTCCCTTTACTCCGGACACCTCATTCGAGAATATATCATGGTATTCATATAACGTCTCTATAATCTTCTTCCGGAGTTCTTCATCTAATCCCACAATTTCTAATCCCTCAATGGGCTTACATACTTCGATTACCCCTACTTGTGCCTTCACCTCCAACAACCCCATATTCTCAATACCCGACCCTTTATACCCTCCATATCATCTGATAACTAGCAACTCCTCCTACCTCACCAACAAATGCTGGTACTGACCCGGTGAATCCTCCCAATTCAGGAACAGCAGCTGTTGCTGCATCGGCTTCAACGTCGCCTTCATCCCCTGGCATTGCGATTAATTATCACAACCTATAGACAATCTATGCTCGGTTTTACCCCTACAGCCTGCCAAGTCGCTACTTACATGCATACACTCTTTTCCGCACACACCAAACCCCTAGTGTATCAATGCATATACACTGCAACCATATACATCAAAAAAAAAAAAAAAATTCAATTCAAAACCCAGAAATAGTAGGTAGCATCCAAAATCCGGAAATTCCGGATTATCGGTCCCTGTTCGGGCGCCAGTGTAGCTTCCCCACCCCCACTATGTATATCATATAGTCGTCAGACTT
>JAHWFO010070504.1:22297-36046 GCA_023313115.1 Rhysida immarginata | reverse complement strand
AATGAGAACAGAGGGATGGCAAATAATGGCCAGTAAATTCAAGACAACTCAAATATTCGCGCATTGTGTAAGAGAAACGAACATGGTGGTTATTACAAAACTCTACTTCGATACCGAACGCGATTGCGACTGTATCGTTTCATGTAAAGCATAGAGAACATCAACACGCACTCAGAGCATCATAAACATCATCTAGAATGTTTTGGGGGTGTGCAAACGACCCAAAAGAGCCCCAAAAAACTTAATTTTAATGCTTTTTTCAACCCGTTTTCGAGGGGAGTGCCAAATGGCTGACAACCTCGCTGTAACGAAGCGCTGTTCGCGTCGGCGTACATTTGCAAATGTTTCCCGCTGTGTAAAGCGTAAAAAAGAAAATCACACGAGTAGAACGTTTAAAAAACAACACGTAGACCGCATTGGATGCGCGACAACGGGCGAAAAGAGCTGGAAAAAACCTTTATTGAGCTATTTTTTAACGGTTTAGTGGGGTAGGATGCATTGCGCGCCCTCGTCATCACGCTGCGGACGCCGAGGGAACTCGTAAAACACACAGCGTCCTTTGGGGAGCGCCGTTGCCGAAGGTGAAGGAGAAGTTGAGCGACTTGCACGCCCTCGTCATCACGCAGCGGACGCCGAGGGTACTAATAAAACACCAGTGTCCTTTGGGGAGCGCCGTTGTCGAAGGTGAAGGAGAAGGGATTGAATCGCGGTGCTTTATTTAACATGCACCTCTTTCCTACTTTATAAACCCGTCGGACACCCCGACATCAGCAAGGTGAAGGGTGTGAGAGCCCAGACATTCGGTCTATGGGCCTGAAAACTACTGGAAACACGCACAAACGCATCGTTTGCGAAGGACCGGTGAACGCAGCGCCATACAATGGTGCGGCCACCAAGGGCACTAGATTTCACTGAGAAACGGGGTTGTTTTTGCCGAATAACTTTGCCAAATTCGACCCCAGGACCAAACGACTTTACAACAAACCTTCTAATACAAATGCCAACTCGAATCGAAAACGTGTGGGTTTCTTTCACCCATAGACAATTAACAAATGCGAATTTTGTTTTGGGTGGTACCAATCAGAATAAAGCACGGCCGCGGAGTAGGGTTTCCAACCCGGGGAATGTTCGAGCATCTGTACCCAGTGGCTGCACTAGCCAGTGGTTGAACATGATCACTTGCCTACTCGGGTGGCCAAAGCGAGTAGGTGTCAGAAGTTAACTTCTGACCAGCGAAAGCTGTGGGCCAAGTCCATGTTGCCTCGTTAGAGGTGTTTTTTTATGTTGGGTGTAGCATTATGCCACCTGAAGATCTTTTCAGATCTTATAAACCTGTGGAGGCAATACCATCTGCCCCGCCACTTCAAAAGTGGTTCCAAACCGTCCCTAGTTAACCGAATCATCACGGCTCTTATGCCCTTGGTCACGGCATAAGGGGGGTGCAGATCAATCCCCTTTGAGGCTCACAGTGACGGCTGCCCTGTGTGGTGCGGTGGTGCTTGGCATCTCAATGGAGTGCACCGACACCCTAAGCTCTGCCCTCCACTTTCTGCACAGGAACCAGCGCCCTGGTCGAGTCTGGAAGTGCCCCAGCTGCCTCAACCGCCCGCCCGCCTGCATAGGCATGGGTGAACCGGAACCTCTGCACTGTCACCACAAGAGCGCTCTGGCGACAGTACAGGCGGTTCAGGACCACCGACACCAAGCACAGGGTGGGAGGGAGAGGCAGCGACCCTCAAAAAAACCACTTCTCCTTCTTTCTCTTTCCACTTTCCTCTCTTCTTTTTCTCTCTCTCCATCTTTTTCTTTCCTTCTCTCTCTCTCTCTCTTCCTCTTTCTTTTTTCCGTTTCTTCTTCTTTCTCTTTCTCCTTTTTCTTATCTTTTCATCTTTCTTATCTTTTTATCTTTATTGAATAAAACATAATTATTATTCATAAAAAAGTGGTTTCAAAATATGAAGAAAAAACAGAAATGTCCGCAGTTTTTCAAAATGGCGACAACTGTTCTTCCGATCAAAAATGGCCGCTCCGTTACCATGGCAACCAAAATGGCGGTCCGCTGGGCTTATCTTATCTTTTGATCTTATCTCTGCTGATAACAAAGGGTGGCATGAGGCCAGTTTGTATACCACCGCCTGAGGCGAGGGTGTGGTGAGCGTGGCCGGAAGTGGTATATAAACTGGCCTCATGCAACCGGAAGTGGGGTGGGCGTGGCCGGAAGTGGTATATAAAGGGCTGCCTATACTACTCACATTTGAACCACTTATCCGATTGATCTCATATTCGCACCATATGTTCGTTAGGTTCAGAGTAAGGTTTACATCTGCCGAGTATCAGGTTGGCCCAAAGGAGGGGGGGGTAAAAATAATATATCTATAGCTGCCGCCACATAAGTTGAACGACATGATGACGTCATTTCTAACGCCAGCCAATAGACGTTAACGGGAAGTAAATTGCTTACTATTCCATGAAACATCCGCTTTCATTTTCAAAACATTGTTTTCGTATTTATATTTAGTTTCTATTTTCGTTTTTTCTTTTAAATAGATAAATGAAATTAATAAATGAAATTAATAAATTAAAAAATGACGCAGAATAGTCGACTCGAATGCGATTTGTTTTATACGAGGGCAAAAGTCATGGCAACTATTTTTTTTCTTGAAGATACCAGTCCGGTTGGAAAATGTGACATATACAAGCGAAAGGACAAGATGTTAACTACACGTGTGGACAATGAATATCGTAACACACTAATTTATCACGGTAGTATACAGGGCAATATGGCCTTCACGGTGCAAAAGAATGACAACACAGTACATAAAGTTGACATGACAAACCTGGGCCTAAAGACCCTCAAAGTAGTCCCCTGCTACTGTCACCACACGCTGCCAACGATGTGGGAGGCGCTGAATACCATCAGCCTCAGCATTTGCTGCACCATGTGTGAATCGGGTCACCTGTTGGCACACAGCATTAGCAATGTCCTCTCGTGTTGCAAACCGCCTACCACGTAGTGGTTCCTTAATCTTGCGAATGAGATCAAACTGTGAAGTCACAGGGCGAAATGTCGGGAGAGTACGGTGGGTGCTCCAATTCTTCCCATCCCCAACGTCGGGTTACTTCCATCTCGCACGACACTCACCAACTGACTGATTTCACAGCCCTCGCTGCGCTACTACAAGCTATCACAGAGCCATCTGTTGTTCTGCATACACACTATGCCTGCAGAACTTCCACACGACACATATCTTGCATACACACGTTTGTGATCCGTTCACATATCTACAAGAAAAAAAAAGTTGCCATGACTTATGCCTCAACCCTCGTATTATGACTGTTAATAGGTATTCCACGTTTCAACGATATCTCCACCATTACTATAGTAGAACAAGTGCATCATGGGTAAAATCCAGACAAAGCATATTGATGAGATGACTTACTGCGCCTGTCAAAAAGATCGTTCAACTTACGTGGCGGCAGCTATATATATGAAATAGACTTGGTTTATGTTTGTTTGTTTAAGTCTTAAGACTTTGGTAAAGCCAGGGCGTGTCTTTTTCGTTAGCTACAATGCTTGACTTAATGATTCACGTTTTAAGGAAGATACGTTATAAAAAGTAATAAATAAATAAATAAACTGATCAAAATCAAGATCTTTATTAAAATCTTTGGAGAGATTAAGAAATTTTTCTAAAACAAATTAGAGAATACACTTTCTAGGGCATGCAGCTGTTCAAGCTTTGCTCTCCCTGATGAGGTAATAACTGGAGAAAATTTATTTTTCCTATGGTTTTTGTAATGTAGTAGAGATATTATAGATAATGTTCATCTAAACATAGAAAATTATAAATATCTCAAAGGGACATTGAGAGGCCAATGTGAGAGGGCAATTCTCGCTGGTAAAACCGATACTGTCAACATGAACAACTACATTCAGGACATGATTCCATGCCGTGTGACTGAATACAACTCTATTGAAACGTTTCCATTTGATGAGGGATGGTGAGGAGCTTCTAAACACTCTTAATCCATCTATGAAGTATTTTTAATATAGACAGAAATAATTCAATACTCGTAGCCTTTCTTTGATATTTTAAAATGTTAAGGATGCAATGTCGAATTTTCCCAGGCAAACTCAATCGGATACGAAACTCCAATGCAAACATTTTCAAGAATTCTTTTTTCCAAAGTGAATATTTACTTTATTAACTCTAAGGATTTTTCAGGTGTTCTTATTCATATTAAAATTTAGATATTGCAAAATTTCATCAAATAAACAGACTGAGCAACGCCGGGCATATCATCTAGTGATTAATTAATAAAGTTAATTGAAATAACTTTAATTAAAAAGTTAATTAATTAAAATAACAGCATGATTTTCTAATGGGAAGACTGCATCACGAATATGATTATTTAAAAAAAGGTAATTCTTTGCCAGTATAAGTCTCTAAAAAATCATTAACAAATTTCACAAAATTTAGCTTGTAAAGGAAAATAACTGTATATTTTTTTCTTGTTAAAATATAATGCAGTACGGAAAAACGAATCACTTCTTATACCATGCTTTTGTCAGATCTTCAGATGGATTTGTTAAAGAGCATTTTAAGCATTTTATTCTTTTTTTGTAATGAATTATTTGGAATAGATGTCACAGTTGATACGCAAGTTACACATTTGATCAAATGTTTTGCAACAAATCCTGCTAGATAGTCTGCATTATCTTCTATACACAGAAAATTTCGTGAAAAACGATACGTGGAAATTGTTACAGACGAGTTAAATTGTGGTTAATATTCTTTAAAAATTAAGTGAAAATATAGACCTGAATGCTGTCATTTATTTTAAAATTCAAAGTTGATTCAGAATAGATTGCATGTTATAAAGAGCCACAGGTTTTTTCATGTCTTCTTACTCATATTCAAATTTAGATATTTAAATCAAGAGACAGTTGTGAAACAAGAAATCCTAGAATTCTTCGCGGCAATTACTTTGACCTTCATGACGGTAGCGCATAAATAAACCAGAGGGCGGACATGTCTGTATAAAAAAATCAACGGCGGATAGGGATGTATCCACTACGTTAGGGGTAAAACCGTATGCTTGGAGCATGGAACAATGCAGCCGCTGACGGGAATGGACTATACGCAATAGAACATGAAATCCGCCAGTGTGAACAAGCCCTAAGGTGTTTGCCCTTCCTTCATGCCCTAAGCCTTAGCTTCTGTAAGTTCGCACGACGGGTCATTTGGGTTTGCTCTCCCGAAAATGCATTAGTTAACAGTTCGGCAAACCTCCCCCAGGACATAGGACTGAGTATTAATAGCACCAGTGACTGTAATCCAGATGCTGCTGTTCCCTTTAGATACGCCAGAACAAATTGTACACACGTATCTATAGAGACACTTTTGCACGCGGCGACCATGGCGAACTGCCTTTAAAACGCCTCAGGGTCTTTCCTCGGCGCTCAGAGAATACTATTAATGGCTGCGTAGGTGCTGGACTGCTTGAATCGACATGTTAAAATGCGACGAATCTCCATTGCTATACTTCACTGACTACCAACCACCAATGAAACCACAATACAATAAATTGCCTTGAAGAGAGGGAAAAAATAAACAATACAATAAATCCCAAAAAAATCACTTAAATTGCCTCTCGCAGAATGTATATAAACAGTCTTTACTAACGGAACAGTCTTTACAAGAGCGCCAAAGCCACTCGCAAAACCAGAGCTACGAAAAGCAAAACCACCCAGTGACGTATGCAAATATGAAAAATGACCAACTAAGCGTAACTAAGAACACCCCGGCAGAAAGAACACCGGACAACACCTGGCAATATATCCCCCGTTAAAATCCGGCCGTGCTTTCTCCAATAAAAGATCCCACGCAGAATTGTGAAAGCAAGAGTGCCAGACACAGCTTCAGGTTCATCGAGAATGCCACGTAAATGCTTACTATGCAGCATCGCGCAAATTGGTAAAAAAAAAAAAAAATACCACGCGCATACGAAAAAAAAATACCATGCGAAAAAATACCATTGTCACGTGTAAAATAACTATGCAGTGGAAGTAAACTGAGTGAATAACATAAACAGCAATGTAGTCATATTATTTTGATAGATTTAATAAAACAAAGAACAAAAGTTACAGCATGATGAATGCAATGTAACAAACAAAAGAATAGGGCGTCCTCTAACACGAGGATTCATCCCTAAAACGGAGGGAATACCTCCTTACAAATTTGATTGTAACAAACTGAAAAGTTCCGGAGTTTCTGCCGGTAGCTCTACTTCAAAACGGGCTATAGCCGGCCAATAAATCAAAGCCACACATTGAGTTATCTGAAAACAAGATAACCGGGTGTAAGCACTTTACGTGCATTAAAGGAGCGGAAGGACACCGGACCTACTTAGAGCCCGGCCTTCCTAGATTGATTTACGGGTTGACAACGAGGGGCCCGTACGATGCAATCCCTTGCAATTATGGCGGGGTCGCACCTCGTTTGTTGGGAGGCCAGCTAACGCTGAACCTGCAAAATAATCAAAGAAAACAGGAACTTAGCGACAAAAAAACAAAGTTGAGCGCAAAACTAAAAGAAACGCAGCACGAGAGGACGTGACGCGTCAGAAAGCTTGGGAGAAAAGTAATTCCTTAGATAAAATATACACGAGAGCCAGCTTACCTCAGACTGTTATAGTAGGCGCCTAAATCATCGTCCAGGTACGCCGTTAAGCCCCACGGGGCGATTATGATCCCGAAGACTCGCACTTGCTGGGTCGGGTCCTCGTCCCACGTTGCGGACTTGGTCGGCGACGAACTGGGGAAGCCCGATACTAATACCAGATTGGAAACGCTGACCTGCGACGGCGGTTTCACAATTTGCCAGTTGCTCCTTCGACGAAACTCTGTCGCCAAAATATCCAGGTATGTTTCGTCCCACGACGAACACAGCAAATGAGGCTTCACTTGACCGTAGGATGCACGGAGGGATATATCTTTTCTGTGGCTGGGCACGAGAAGCTCCCCTCGCGCCAGCCGGTCGGGTGGAGCTGAAGAAGCTATCGGAAATAAATTAAAACAGTCACAGTTACTTATATCAGAGGCAGGCAACAACACATTTTTAACACTCTTGCTTTCGGACTCGGAGTCGGCCCTGACGTTAGAGTTGAGGTCGCGGGGAAGGCTGTCGGTTTTACCGATGAACATGGCATTCTCCGGAACAGCGTCTTTAGAGCCCTGAATGACCGAGAGCTCACACTCGATGTCAGGAGGACCTTTTTGACGTGTTGCTTGGTCCGCTGGCTCGTGCTTTCTCCCAGAAACACTTTTCTCCTGCGTCCGCCTCTCACAAATCGCGCTCTCGCGCAAATCCCCGCCTCTTCCGGAATTTGGTCTTTTAGGCCGCCATCTGTTGACAGTACTACGCCGAATACGATCCTTCGAAATATTAATGAACGTATTAATATCGGCACTGTCAACAGATGACGCCTGAGGCGGAGACTTACAAGCAGACGCTCCCTTGGCAACTCTGCGATCGCGCTCGCACTTGCTCACAATACTTTGTGACAACCATATAAACTGTGTCACAAAAGAAATGTGCTAAATGCAAATGAAGAATTAAAACGTAAAATATTCCGAACACTGTTATACACAATCTGATAACTTTATTGAAAAACAAATGAAATTAAATTACGTTGCCTTATAACACAAAGACAACGGGGGGGGGGGGCGTTGGGTAGATCCTTAAATTAAAGAAAGTAATTTTTAAAAAAATGGCTACAAAATAACTTTTATAATAGGTAATGCCTTAAGCAGATAGCTTAAATATTATAATGACAAGAAAGAAATTACTAGCAGAAGAATTTTTTTTTCCCCGTACAAAATCGTTTCACTGATTACCTTAATCAAAGCTAGACAATCTTAATTCATTTTCTTTTTAAAAAGAGACATGCTTCTTAGCAACAAAACTGGAGAATTGGATTCTGAGCGTATCACATTAATAAATTGGACTACATTTTGCGAGTTGTCTGAGTCACGCTGAAAGTCATTTACAGAAGACGGCGACGCACATTGCGTTTAAGACAACGTCGTGAAGGAGAAACTGCAAAGTTACAAAATATGAAAATCAGTACAGGACCAATGAAATAGCTAACGCCTAGCATAATAAAACTTTGAACGAAATGGTGGCATGGTTTTAAAGAAGGCATGAAATAACAAGAGAGAGGGAAAATGTGAGCTCACCTGAAATATTAGCACAAACAGAAAGCTTCTAGGCCCCACGGGACGATCAGGCTAACCACAGAAAATTGTTAACCAGACGTGAAATTAAGATTTTCCACGAAGCAGGTCTGGAAGACATTTGGTAGGAATATGCTTGGAGCATGGGACAATGCAGCCGCTGACGGGATTGGACTCCACAGCATGGAATATGGAATCCGGAGGTGCTCATAAACAATAACTTGAAAATCACGTTTGCCTGCGAAGAAACCATCTACACGACGCTTGTTTTCGTTTTCTGTGCTGAGGACGTTTCAATAACGTTGACAGAACCGCAATTTGATGCCCGTTAAGAAATCACACGAGTGACGGCCTCACACGTTGACACAGGGAAATCATTCCTGGAAAAGCTTGAAAAAGTAGTAGAAAGCAATTTGCGGGACGTTGTTGACCAAGACACGTTAACTCCTTCGTTAACCCAAAGTTCTGTCTGCAAAACACCGGAGGAAGACGACAATTCGTTTGCTAATAACTTAGCATTGCCTTTACTCCCCTTGCATGGAGAAAAGACTGTGCGTTCCAAAGAGAGAGAAGTTTCTGTTGGCGGAAAGGAGACAGTCATGTCTACGGACTGGTGAGTCATTGGCTGCAGTGTCTCATCGTCAAAACATAGACAAATCAATCTGCCCAAAAGAAAAGTGATATATTGCAGGCTTTATCAGGCCAACACGACAGAAAATCCGCAGCCTCCGCGGATACGTCTTCACTCCTGCAATTTCTGCTCACTTCTCTCTCGTTAATCTCGTCAGAGCTTTCTGACTTAACTTCTGCCACCAAGATACCACAAACCCTGTGGCACTTCATTTTAACCTTCTTAAAATTAATATTATTATTAATAATATCATGAAATGGAGAAATCTTCTCAATGCTGGCGATAGATGGAGCCATTGAAGATCCGAGCAGACGCTCCCCTCCTGTCGCTCGCTGTTCTCCCGCGCATGCTCATCTATACGAATCACAACCCGTGACACTGAGGCATAGATGATACTATCGGACCATCTTCCTCTATGGTATGCCTACTTGTACGTGGGCGACTATAACTAAGTGTAGATGGAGTGAGCTCTAGTCGTTCCAGAATGTTACCCTGAGGACCATTACGCAGCTTGATAAAAGGACAGTGAAAAATCAATACACCCATTCAGATTTGAAAATGACTCCCATCGAAAAGTTACCCAAGATCTCCTGATGTGTTTGGTGCAGATGATGTAGACCCATGATAACGATCTGGTGGCTGGAATAGTGAAAACTAGATGGAAATGAAACGGTATACGAACAATAGAAAGTTTAGAGATGTCAAGATCTGGTTATCCGGTTCTTTTTTTCGGATTTTGTATCAGGAAAATTGTGTATATACAATTTTTTTTCTGAGAGCAGTTTATAAAAGCATTTTTTATTATTATACATGTATCATCTATTCGCGAAAAACAGCCCCTATAGGTGTCGCCACGTGAAATTCAAGATGGCGAACGAAAAAAGGTAACGTGGCGTTGA
Organism: Rhysida immarginata; assembly: GCA_023313115.1. Lineage (NCBI taxonomy): Eukaryota > Metazoa > Arthropoda > Chilopoda > Scolopendromorpha > Scolopendridae > Rhysida > Rhysida immarginata. The sequence continues at coordinate 26,277 of JAHWFO010070504.1, read as the reverse complement.
AGAAATCATATACGATGGAGAGAAATAGTTTTACTATCAATTTTTTCGTATGTGGATGTTGCTAGAAGAACATGTACATCATTTGTTATGGTTACACTGCAAAATCGGACTTGCAAATACACATTACTGCATTTAGTTTGCAAACTAGCACGCTGAGTGATATCCCACATAAGATACGATGCAGAATAGGTAACTTTTCAAATGAGACCAATTTTATCATAACTTGTACATGCAAAACTGTACTGAGCGGAAACTGCAAGCATTGCATAGCCACTTTGCTTTACATCAATCGCGAAGGAATCAACAACTTCCAAAACCAGAAAACCAACAAAAAATAACAAGCATTCTCAATGTTTAGCTTAACAATCCATGTTGTTCGTAGTTTACTTCCAACTTTTGGGAATTTACGGAGACTCACACAATGTTTATATCTCGCATTGCACTGCGGGACGCAACAAAACCTGTGCGATCGCGATATGACAATCAAAATAAGAACTTACACGCTAATAGTCATGAGCGTGATTTCACTACACTCACAGCAATATGCGGTTAATATGACCCGCTTGTGAGAGTCCAATGATTCTTCCAATACGACCCATTTAAGAGAGTCATTGGACACATATGTCAGTAAGAGTTGTTTGACCCGAATTTCCGAGTCGCCATTCTCGGGTCAATTGACTCGACTGTACAAGACTTAAGACTCATTAACGGATACGCGTATATACCTATTTACACAGTTTTACATACTTATTTATACATTTTCACAGCTACTTACTCATATACAGGGTGTTTCATTATTTGTGTCCCCTCTTTAGGTCCAAATAACGGCTCAAGGGGAACAGGTGGGAGGAAAATGGATATTAAATTTTTGGTTTTGATGTCCCCTAATTCAGAATAAAAACATTTCGCGTCTCTGGGGGTGAAGGGGTAAATTTTGAAAATTTTAATTTTGTAGGGGTAGGGGTTAGACTCCCTGTGTTATTTAGAAAGTTATAGAGCATCATGTAGAATGTGGGTTTAGCAAAAAACCCGGTGAAAAAATCTCATGCCCTGCCCCCTTTATCGAGTGGGTAAAGTGAAAGGTATGGACAAAAACCATACTTATTAGAAAACAGTAGGGCCTACATTTGGAAAATTAATGAGAATGAATGAGTCGTTACCCTGAAAAGCTAATAAACTCGACCGGGCTTTTCCCCCCAGGAAAAACATTACGAAATTTGAATGAGTTTTCTAATGAGTTTTTCTGTTTTTGTCTACATTAGCTAGCCATACCTTTCACTTTACCCACTCGATAAAGAGCAGGGGATCAGATTTTTTCATCGGGTTTTTTGCTCTACAACTTTCTAAGTAACACATGGGGTCTAACCCCTACCCCTACAAAATTAAAATTTTCAAAATTTACCCCTTCACCCCCAGGGACGCGAAATGTTATTATTCTGAATTAGGGGACATCAAAACCACATAATCAATATTCGTTTTCCCCCCACCTGTTCCCCTTGAGTCGTTATTTGGACCTAAATACGGGACACCAATTATGTATATAGTCATATTTACACAAATTTACATACGTGTATGCACAATATACACAAGTTTACACACGAGTATACACCTATTCACACAAGTTTACATACGTCTTTACACCTATTTACACAGGTTTACAGACAGTTACACGTGTTTACGCTTATGTACACCTCTGTACAGCTTATTTACAAACGTTTACACACATTTATACACATGTGCACAAATTTACACACATTTATAGACAATTTACGCATCTGTACAGCTTATTTACATAAGCTTACACAAAAATGTACATAAATTTACACGCGTATATACACTTATATATACAAGTTTACACATGGGTATACACTTATTCACACAGGTTTACATACGCCTATACACAAGTTTACACTTTTGTACATATCTGTACAGCATATTTACACATTTATACAAATTTACAGATATTTACATTTGTATACCGATCTGTATTTGTATTATAGTCAATATTCGCCAGCAGAAGATAGAACTTCAAGTTTGTAGGCAGAAAAAAGGATTTTAATGATAAATCTGTTGCCAAATTCTAATATAACGATCGCCGTGTTCATAGAGTTGGCAGCTCTTGAATGGTAGGCAACAATAGGAAGAGAAACGACATCTCTTAAAAATTTTTAAACATAATTTTTTTTTAAAAAAAGTTATTTATTGATTTAAAAATACATTCAACTTACAATGCACAATGCAATAAATTCACTATCACCTAACAGAATTGATTTGCACAAAAATCAAGGGATTATTTTTGTTGTAACCATTACATCGTTCTCATTATAAATCTGCAAGATTCCTTTTCCATTCCTTTGGCAATCTGAAATACAGAAAAAAGGATGAGTTTTAGATCAATGATTTACACTCCTTACAATAATGGAAAGGGAAACAGCGACATTTTATTTTAGTTAATATCATATCCGACCTCCATGCTGAAATTAAGTCAGCCATCTTTCTTACTTTCTATAAGGCTCCGATACACAGCTTTCGGCCTTTAAAATCCATTCTTGCTGCGAGAAACTAGCCATGTTGTTAGCAGTCGTTAATAATGAATGCTCTTCAGTGGAAATGCATTTCAGATCACAACGAGTAAATAAAAAATAATAATTAAAAATAAGCAAATGTGTTAGCAAATAAATTTGGAATTATTAAATAAGTATAATTTACGTTAGAAAAAGTGTAACTTACTTAGATTCCTGTTTTCGTTCAATTTTTCTTGAACTGGTAAAATTTCAAGGAGCAAGACGAACAACGTTGGAGAATGGCTTATTCAACGTTGGGTTTTTGAGGAAGACTGTTCTCGCACTCAGAGTTGAAGAAACTATCCCTACTGATAGATAGTCTTTAGATAACTTGTCCCATGCATATTCATATTAAAGAGTAGCATTAGTTCTAAGCATTAGGTCGGAAGTGTTCAGACTGTGACACGCCCCCTATCTTATTAATATGCAAGGACCCGATCCCACTCTCAAAGGGTTAAAGTCTTACTGGGGCGTGTGACAACAGAGTTCGGGACTGATATGAGAGGTGTGGCAAATAATTGTACAAATCATCCAGGTAGTTGACCAAGTTTAAATTTAATATAATTTATTTCATTAAGATTAATCAGCTCAATCTCGAAGATATAAAACAGAAAAGAAATAAACTACATGGAGTCAAAACGTTAATTTTTGTATCATACTTAGTCTATGGTCTATTACTCCGGATGAACTACAGTAAGCGCGATACACTAAAGGGGCCCCTTAGCCATTGCGCGTTTACTGTTTAAGCGCCCCTTGGCGCGCGAGACCCATGCTGTCCCTTACAATTTCATAAATAATATGCATAATCAATGCGGTTACGCACAGAGCATACGTTTAACCGGTACTTCGCCCAGAAATAAGCAATTCTTAATCAGTGTATGTTTAAGCATTTACAGACCGGGTCTGCAACGGAACGTCGACTCCATATTAACAGGGCTGTGGCGTGACGCCGGAGAGCGTCGTGTGATTCCTTTATGGGTTTTTGTCACTACGAAGAGCGACAAGGGGGGAGAACCACGGAAACGCCCACCTACGACTCCCGTGCAGTTAGCTACCGGTCTATAGTAGACGCTATCGGGCCCTTATCTTCCGAATTGCCTCCTACTCACATTAATGAGAAGCACGTATGAGGATTCGAAGCGCCCACACACACTATCATTGCTTTCGCTACCCCCAGACGATAGTACTTGGGTTAGAACGTATCCCGCATCACTATTAATAATTAACTTAATTAGTTGTAATAGCTGTCAATTCTACTGGTCATATAAGTTCAATTTTTACATTAAGAATATACACTTTACGATCAGTCTGTTGTCCACTAGGGTCGTGTTCATAACCGTCAAAGGAAGATATCGGTGATGCCTATCAATGTACTTGAATTACCTTCCGGCTCTTATTACTTGTTTTTTCTCACTT
>JAHWFO010070504.1:0-22287 GCA_023313115.1 Rhysida immarginata | reverse complement strand
ATTACATATGCTTAAAAAAATACGCGAGCAACACGTGACTTGTCACAAGACCATCATAACGGAAAGACTGAACTGGCGCAAAGTGTGCACCCAATGTGTGCCCCACAGTCGTCAACTACAACTGGAAGCATGTCGAATGGCCCACTGTCTTGATCATCTGCAGCGCTATTCCAGGGAAGGGAATGAGTACCTGGGACGAGTGGTGGCTGGTGATGAGTCTTAGTGTCATCACTTCGAACTAGAATCGAAACGACAAAGTGCCCAGTGGAAGCATCCAGGGTCACCACCACCAAAAAAATCCAAGGCAATCCACACAAGTGCAGGAAAGGTTATGCTGACGTTCTTTTTTGACCAAGACGGTCCCCTTTTGATAGATTTCTTGCAGCACGGGACAACAGTGAATGCCCTGCGTTACTCGCAAACCTTGATCACCCTTCGCCAAGCAATCAAATCCTAATGACCAGGCAAGCTCACCCGTGGGATGATTCTGCTCCACGACAATGCAAGACCTCATAAGGTCAACACAATCACGGCACTCTCGCAAAAAATCAAGTGGGAGGTTCTCTGTCACCCTCGTCCCGACGTCTCTCCCTGCGATTACGCCATTTTGGTCCCCTAAAAAAGGCTCTGAGGGGTAAACGATTCACCTCGGACGACGACGTCAATCAGTACGTGCGGAATTGGTTCACAACGCAGTCCCGGGAAATTAACGAGACAGCAATCGCTGCCTTGTGTCGCAGGGGACAAGTGCCTCAACAACCAGGGCCAATACTTCTGACATACGGGTACTGGTTTCTGTTCCTAGGCCTCCGGCTCGTTTCTTTTTGAATGCTCTTTATAATTTAAGTTAATAAATTTAGTTTAATTTTTAAGTGCTTACAAATACATTATGACAGGAAAAATGTTTACAAACTAAACGAAATTGTTCTAAAAAAAAAAGGTTAATTTAGTGGCAAAATCATCGAAATGGAAATGATTAATTATTTAGCAATTTTTGCAAGAAACAAGATGCTGTGAAATCCCTTCTGCAAGACGGCACTTTTTTCCTGAGATCATCCAACCGCCAACACCTTCAGCACTCAACATTTTGCTGGGGAGGGACGACAAAATGCAAACAAGCTCAGAAGGATCAGAACGCTTTAGCTCAGGTGAACTAGAGCGCTACAAAATAGAGCTTCCAATTAATAGAAATGATGATGTGCTTATAGGGTGGAAAAACAAATTTCCGCGATACCCAGCCATTGCAAAGCTTGCAAAAAAAAAAAAAAAGGAACAGATTTCATCTGCATGCAGTGCGAAGTTTAGTGTTTTTATATTAAAATATGGTGTAAACATAATATTATGAGATCTTTAATTTTTTCCTAATTAACATTGTTAGTTACCCATTTTATTGCATTGCGTAGAATATTAGTTAGATTGTTCCACGATTCCACACCAGAAACATCACATTAAAACGAAGGAAATAAAATGGTAAACTGCCTCGGTTTGTTTGGTTTTTTTTTTACAGTATCGAATTGATAATTAGCAACTCGACTTTAAGGAACTGATCAACTTAATGTGCAATGGGGAAAATTAAGAAAGTGTTTCATAGTCAAAAGTCCCTAAACTCCCTAATTCCCTATGACTGAGCAGTGGATCGCTTTAATGTAATCAACAATCAAAATCATCATAAAATAAAATCAGCTTTAATTTAACAAATCTCTAGTTTTCGTTCTAGCTAAAATTTTACCACATCCCATCAATCTATAAGGACTCGACTATTGCGATTGTGATAGTCTGAGTCCTCCTAAGTCCTAATTAGTCCTCATATGTATCCAGTGAAAGGATCCGTAATCCGGAATCCGAATACGAGACCCGGATCCGGATATTTATAGATCCGAATCCGGATTTTTTTCAGATCCGGATCCAACGGACATCGCTAATAGGAAGCCGAGGCATTTTCTTGACGTCAACTTTGAAGACATTGGCAACGTTTCCTTCCCGGATTAATGGAAGATGTGATACCCTCCCTAATCTTCTGACAATCGTCAATCTTATTATTTTTTTCATAATCTGGAAGACCTCTTGGGTTAGTCAGGCTTCTTGCCTACTTCAGTGTATTTCCTTTGGTGTTTAGTCTGGAAGGGTGTGCCTAGTGAAAGCACTGCTTCCGTCCCACTGAATAAATGTACTGTTCGGTTCTCGATTATTTTCCCTTGATGTTTCTCACTGATGAAGGAGACAGAGCTCCGAAATGTACGTATGAGCTTTTATTTTATAAAATTCATTTATGTGGAATAGTGATTTCTTTCTTCCTTTCTTGTTAACCAAATGTCCACAGTTTTGGCTGTTTATATATTTTATACAATTTTCCAGGTTTTTCGTGAACCCCTTCATGTCGAATTCACGTGCTATAACAGTAACCGTAAACAATACCAAGATAATGGCATGTCATATAACAATCGATTCGTCAAGAATAAATACACTGTTATTTTGTTTATCTTTTAAGCATTGTTGACGTGAGCACGCATACGCGACGTTCGCTTTGGCCGTGCTCGTAAATTCGTAAAAGTCAAAAAGCGCTCTACCAACACCTTCTAAATTTTGTCTCACTATATGAAAACAGCTGCAAGGCAGTTTAGAAAGTGATGGCAATACGCATTGAAACTGAAACAGTGCTTCGGAGACTACTTTACGGAGCGGAGATGAAAAAGTAGTGATGTGCTTTCCCACACCGCCTTGCAACTTTTTTCATATAGTGAGACCATTGTAGAGAAGACCAATGAGCAGGCCTTTATCTATCACGTAGGTCACGGTGGGACAGAGTACATACAGAAGGCCTGCAGACAAAAGGTGTATACATTGTTACATCATCATTAAGTGGCTATTGTTAATTGTTGGTTGGTTGGTTGATTGAAATTTTAGGGCGTCGGCTGCTATGTCCATTTTGCGCCCGATAAAAAGTTTAAAAACCCACATTTTCTGGGACAAAAGTTTAAAAAATCAGACGAAAAAGAATTCATAAAAACGTGAATTACAAAGATGAAAAACAATAAAAAATATGACTGAGGATTTTAAAATCACTAATAAATCTGAAAACAGACATTTTCCCCCCAGGATTCTCCCCTAATAAAAATATAATTAGTGTAGGGCAATGTAAATTATTAGTGTGTAAAGGGCACTAAATAAAACATATACTCAATGGTCAGATATATACAATGCAAAAGCAATAAAAAGATGACTATATGAATTTAAAAACATGATTAGTTTACGGCTGGCCCTTTTTTTCTTGTAATAAGATTCTCAAGAGTGCGTTGTGCGGAAAAAATGCAGAGAGCTCTCTTACGTTCTCGAACCGCTAGGGCACATTCTTCATTCCATGATGGCACTGGAATTTTCGTGGAAAAGGTTCTACACTTAGGAATGGATTGTTCTGACGCATGGAGGATGCGGGAAGTGAAATCCGCTACAGCCTCATCTACAGATGGAAAGGGTGTTTTATTCTCAAACTGTAGATGGGATTGGAAGACCTGCCAGTCTGCTTTATCCAATTTCCAACGTGGTAGAGGGTTGGAAATGGTAGAAGAACTCAGGGAAATACGAATCGGGAAATGATCACTACCATGTAAATCTGGGAATACACTCCAAGCTAAATTAGGTGTGAAAGATGAAGAGGATATAGATAGATCGATGCATGACAGAGAGCCGTTGGCTGAGTGAAGCAATGTTGGCGAGCCATCGTTTAACAAATTGATGTTAAAAGCATTCAAAACTTTCTCTATCATACATCCTTTTTCAGGGAGCTTTATAGACCCCCAAATGGGATTGTGGCCGTTAAAATCACCTAGAATTAGAAACGGGCTCGGAAGTTCACACAACAGATATGACAAAGATGTTTAGTCCGTATATTGATCCGGAGGTAGATACAGTGAACATACAGTTAGAGATGAGAGATCTTTGAATAAGACTCTAACTGCTACTGCCTGGAGATTAGATGTTAAATTAATGGTAGTAAAAGGCAATTATCTTTGAACTAAGATGGCAACACCACCACAGGCTTTATTTCCCGACGTATAATCCTTCCGAATAAAATTAAACCCTTTTAGGGTAGGATACTGGGGTGGCAAGAGGAACGTTTCTTGCAAAGCCAATAAGGAGAAGGAGAACTTATTGACTAAGAGCTTTAGGTCTTCTAAGCGACAAAAGAATCCATTAAGGTTCCATTGTAACATTGCCATGATGAGCGTTTTAAGATGTAGATTTAAACTCCCGAGATAACTCCATCTCCTCAATAAGAGAAACTTGTAAGCTTAAAGAGAAGTTTGGCTTTCCCCCCAAAACTGGAGAATTTGGTGTAGTTTCTACTACACAATTTTTGGAGGGGTCAGAGGAAGGTGACACCTCTGACGAGTGTTTCTTGCCATCTTCTCTTTCCGAAGTTTTTGGAGGAGTTCCTGGTTGTATGATGGAATTCGAAGTCCGACTAAAGCTAGCAGATGGTTCTGTGGGGGTGGAAGTTCCACACGAAAAATCTGCAATACGTAATATCTGCAATACGTAATATCTGTCATTTTACCAACTGTCATAACAGAAGAACGACTCTTAAATACAGATGCGTAATTTCGGACTTCATTCTGTTCTATCTGCCTGCGTGCTTCTGGAAAAGACAAACCCCCAAGGACACGAACCTCTTGGATTTTCTTTTCCTTCCGCCAAATAGGACAGTCTCTTGAAAGGGCAGAATGGGCTCCCTTACAATTACAACACCGGAACTCGTTTGAACAATCTTCCATCTCATGTCCGAGCAGGCCGTACTTGCAACAAACAGCATTAAAATGACAGTTTGTTCTCGTGTGGCCGTACTTCTAACATTAGAAGCATCACAACGGGTTGGGGATAAAGGGTCTCACGTGACAGTGGATATAGCCGATATAGATGGTATCAGGCAAAACTGTTCCCTCAAAGGTAACAATGAAGGATTTTGTAAGATGAGGAACACCATTCCTCCTTGGAGCGATCTGGCGAATGTCAACAACAGATTGATCATCCAATTCGGCAAAGATTTCCTAGTCCCCCATTCCTTCCAGGTCCAGGCACGTGAAAACACCTTTCTTATAATTCAAGGTTGCATGGGGAGAAACTGAAACGGCTTTCCCTGCAAACCTTTTTAAGTACAAAAGGGTGGTAACTTATTTATCCTTAACAACCTCGATCAATAGATGGCCATTAAAAAGTCTCTTAACATGTTTAGTATCCCCAACGAGGCATTTGAGTTCTTTAGAAATTAAAAATGGGCCTTCTCTCTAGGAGGTGTTGGCTCTACACGAATGCTCACACAGTTCTTGGCAGCGCTGTTGTAATTGACGAACAATTTATATCACTTTCGTCTGGAGAAAAGAAATGATCCGCTTGTTGATTGGTCGAGAAATTACGTTAGTCGTTTCGCTGAAGAGCGAACGTGGCGAGCTCGCATCGCATCGTAGAGAAATACCACATGTTAAGCACTTTTATCTTCGCATTGAGCAGCTAATATGAGATAAGATGAATATTATGAATGACGCCGACAATCTGCAATTCAAGGAACGCCACATTTCTTTTAAATATACAAGATCACATGCACTAATGCGTATCGATGTCAGAAATTAAGGACGAGCATCGTCCGAAATTTATTGACAGAGAAGATAAAAAAGAGGAGAAGAAGGAAAACAGAAAAAGAATGCAGCGAAAGCGCTATAGAAAGAAGATACCCCCGCCAAGAATAGGAGAGTTCGGAAGAGACCAAGAGAAGGAGAAGAAAGTGAAAAGGGGAGGAAGGAAGACAAAAAAAAATTACAAGGAGAGCAATTTTGAATTCCACGGAGAACGGTTCAGAAAAGTAAGAGGAGAGATAATTCAAAATACGATGGAATTAAGAAGGAGACAGGGAAGCTCACGAAGGAGTTTGAAGAACGGAGAGAGAAAAGAAATGTACGGGAATGGAGAGACAGAACATTCAGAGGTTGGTGCAAGCGACGAAAGGAAGCCAATGGGGTTTTAACAGAAGAAGAGATTCAAGCACGCGGAACGGAGGAGAGTGCCGTCTTGAATACAGAGACGACGGCTGGGGTGCGCAAAGCGACACGACACGCCTAGAGAGTTCGATCCGAGGAGATTTCAACGGAGGCGTATTGCGAGCAGGCAGCATTGCGCGAACAGGCGCCAGATTCCGCGAACAGGCGCCAGATTCCGCGAACAGGTGCCAGATTCCGCGTTTTGCCCGGCTTGCGTTGAAACCAGCTCCCGACGACGTTCACGTGAGTGCGCTTCCCTTTGCTTATTAATTAATTAGTGTGTGCAAGTTTTCAGTATCATAACTATTGGAATAATTAATTTATTGAAAAAGTTATTTAGCATTATGCTCCAGGATTGACGTGTTTCTCATACCGTTTAATAGTTGATTTCTAATACTTGTATTATTTTTATTGCATGTGGACATTAGCTGCTCCCATTTCACGAACTTCCCTATGGTCTACGGACATTAGCCAGTGCTTCCCGAGTTCCTGTCGAATCGTCCCGCCATCGTACCCACACTTACTGTAGGACCGACGTCTGTGGTACCTGCTACGCTTATTATAAGTAACAAATTTTGTTATCTTTCGTTCAGCCACGTTAACAACTTCGCTAACGCCTTCATTTGGGCTATTATGGATTAGAGCTAATTCTGCTCTTTGTGTCTTCCCTATTCCTAAGGAGCCCCCACCCTCCTCATGATGGGCATAGGACCTTTCTCTGTTATTGTGGTCGACATGGAAAATACAAGCCTTAACGATATGATGGCCTCCGCCGAAGCGGATTACATGATTACGTTCAACATTAACTTACGATATCAGCCCTGTTAAAGACTTACTTACTTGTCAAGTTTGATCTTATAATCAGACTTAATTATTCTGTGTACCCTACAGTTATTCATTTATTAAATTTATTTTGTTAATTAAAACGCTCCCCCTCTTTCTCTGCTATCACATGCACAGAGGCTTGCAGGAAAGCCGTGACAATCGATGCCTCCAACCCCCATCCTCTCCAAGCATATTTACTCCTTCTACTCTGTTTGCATCGCTTTATATTGGTTCTTTTGCAGTTTATTTCATGTAATCTTATCGCAGGTTACAATTAATGCTACACACTTAGAAAAGTTACAATTATAATGTATTACAATTAATAAAACTGATGTAATAATAATGGCTTCGAACAAAATATTAATAATAAATAAAATCTTGAAAACATTCCAAGAGGTGCTTTAGCAGTGAAGCAGAGATACATTTATACATTTATTAAAAAGAAATTAGGATAAGGCAAGTAGAAGATCCTGCCGTCATCTATTTTTAGCCCCTTTGTCTGCACTTTTTACCTCTCCCCAGATTTTTTTAATCAAAAAATTAATTTTCTCCAACATAATACGTAGAAAATGCAAAAAAGCTCGTATTTTCTTTCCTTTCCTTTCTCATCATTTCCGAACGTATGATATATCACATGCCATATGCTGCCATAGTTCTAAGAATCAAGTGAGTGCCACACCCGCAAATACGACCCCACAAGAACAATTGGGCCTAAACTTGATAGTAATGTAGATCTTGCCTATAGGAATCTGGATACTGAATTTCAGGTACTTTCCGTACCTAAATAGAACATGGGGTGAAATCGAGAAACAGCATGTTCCACAACAGATCGGTGTGTATCAGGCTTGACACTGTTAATGTGTTGTGCAATGCCTGTCTTCCGCTAATTTTGCATTCGGACCACTGAACACACTTTTCACATAAACCACAGTCAGAAGTCACAACGATTAAAATTAGGTGATCCTGGTGGCCAGGCTGATGGAAAATTACGGCTGATAAGTCTACCATATCCGAAATGCATGTTAAGCAGCTGCTTCATTGGATATGCAATGTGCGGAGGAGCGCAAACTTACATATTTTATCCTTATGCCATACGGTTTTTCCTTTCTTCGCGAAAATTCAGGTCAAATTTCAGGTTATTCTGACCAGTGGTTCTTTTTTTAACACCTTTTTGAAAGTTGAACTTTAATTATAATTATCCTGTAAATTAATAAAATCTTGCAACATTCCAAGAAGAAGCTTTAGCTGTAACGAAGAAGTTCTAACTAATATTAATAATAAACAACGGAAAATCAATTAATTCTTTCAAATTTACGTCTATTTTATTGCTCAACGCAGTACAATAATTGAGTGACTGAGTTACTGAGCCTCGACAAAGCGATTATCAACAGCGCGTGCCTCTGTCAACAATGTTTAAAAGATAAACAGAAACTGACTGTGTGTATTCATACTTGACGAATCCATTATTATAATGACATCTCATTACCATGGTGTTCTTTACGGTCATTGTTTTAGCATGTGAATTCGACTTGAAGGGGTCCACGAAAACGCCTGAAAGTTGAAAACAGAATTTGAAAAAGTTAATCCGTTTTCAAGTTATCGTGCAAACGGCGGACGGCGGATAAACGTACATACTAAGCGTGCATTCTTATTAGTAGCTTTTTCTTAAAGCTCCTAATAATTGTATTTTTACTTCCCAGCTGTTATTAGAATGTTTACAAAATTTTATTGCAGTTTATTTCTAGATTCTATTAAATGATAGAATATGATGAAGTGGCTGGAATATGGTTAGATAGTTAGGTTATGGTATGGAGAAACAGTCGACTTATTGCACTAGCTTGTGGCACCTCCGTTTTCTTGGGGAAATTGTGAAATAAAGTAAATCACACTCGTACAAGAAAGGTTCTGTCGATCAACAAATTTTAGATAAATTATGATATTTAGCTCTCATGCTTGATGGTGCTAGTCAATTCATGAGCCGGTTGTTACTGGAATAAATAAATTAATCAATCACGCAGACATTCCAAGAAGAAGCTTTAGCTGTAGAGCAGAAATCTTTCTTCTATCTATATATATAAAGAAGGATTTTTGTTTGTTTGTGGGTTTGTTTGTTTGTTTTTTATACAAATCTACAGTTTTATTCCGATCTTGATAAAAGTTCGCATACATGACCTTCAAACCATGAGAAAGGTCACTGTCTGCCTCAGATTTCGAAAAAATAATAATTATTGATAAAAAATCGATATTCATAGTTATGGCAGGGCATATTAATTAGAAATATTTCATGACCAACAATGCAAGACAAAGTTTGTGCAACAACAGGTATCAACAATGGTATCAGCACTTAATTCACAAACACTCTGCATGGACCAACAATATATATCTCATGACTAACAATGCAAGGAAAAGTTTGTGCAATATAGAATTCAATGCATAGAATTCCTGTTATTCAGGCTTTTCTTAGAAAAAGAGAATTCTTAGTACTTAAAAATTTCTTGAAAATCTTTAAGAATGATCAGTAACTGGAGATAATGAGCTAGCAGACTATTGAGAAAGAGTGAAAGACGATAGAGGAAGCACTCCTTTAGCTCCGTGCTGTATTGAGCAAATGGTAAGCAAGTAAATAGAAGAATCATCGAAAGCGCGACTACACAAAGTGAAGAATGGCCAATTTTTGCTTCAAGACATCAAAAGAAGAAAGGAAATTGCAACAACATCAAGTGTACATCTAAAGTAAGAGTACGTGAGTAAAAATTATTTTGACTAGAAGGCATCCTTGGAGAGGTCCATCCATTGTGAGCCTTTAAAAAATTTTTTTTTGGTAAATCAAGTCCCGGTATATCACCTAGAATGGATTTTTTCAGTGAAGAGATAATTTCCTGTCTTTCGGATTTTTCTTAGAATGGATAGTCCCTTCGCTCTATGTTGTAGTGATTGAGTTATTATTTAACCAATTTGGAGGTTTAATTTAGCTTTTTGAAGTTGTTCTGTTTACCTGCAAGCGTAATTATCCCGGGCAACGCCGGGTCCTCTGCTAGTCGCCTATATATAAAGAAGGATGTTTGTCGGTTTGTTTGTGTGTATTGAGTACAAATCTACAGTTTTATTCCGATCTTGATGAAATTTTGCATACTTGACATTCAAACTATGAGGAAGGTCACTGTCTACCTGAGATTTCAGAAAGTTAATAATTATCGATAAAAAATCGACATTCATGGTTATGGCAAGGCATATTAATGAGAAATATCTCATAACCAACAATGCAAGACAAAGTTTGTGCAACAATAGGTAACAACAATGGTGTCAACACACAATTCACACTACGCTCGGACCAGCAACAGATATTTCATGACCAACAATGCAAGGCAAAGTTTGTGCAACAATAGGCCCGTCGTTTTCGCATCAACAATGGTATCAGCACGCAATTCAACAATAACAATGAGCAAAAATAATGATGCATTATGGATAAGTTTCAATTTGTAACAATGCATAGAATTCCTGTTATTCAGGCTTTTCTTAAAAAAGAGAGTTCTTAATACTCAACAATTTTTGAAAATCTTTAAAAATTATCTGTAACTGGAGATAATAGAGAGTCAGCAGACCATTGAGAAGAGTAGAATGACGACAAAGGAAGCACTCTTTTAGCTCTGTGCTGTATTGAGCAAGTAAAAGAAAGTAAATCGGGGAACGCTAGACTACACAAACTGAAGAATAGCCAAGTTTTGCTTCAAGACATCGAGAGAAGAGTAGGAACTGCAACAACATCAAGTGTATACCTAAAGTAAGATTACGTGAGTAAGAATTTATTTAGGTTAGCGCTAGCATCCTTGGAGAGGTTCATCCATTGTGAGCCTTAAAAAAAATTTTTTTTCGAATTTTATTTTTTGTTTATTTCACAATTCATCACGCAGCCAAGTGTACGCAAATTCATGCTGACCTTCCAAACAACCGGAGTAGCAGCTTAGATTAACCCCTGCCAAGACTAAATCCGGGGTTTTTTGCTATTAATTGTAACAGGGACATATTTTCAATAAGAATTTTTACTGTATTAATTCTAAGCGTTTTCATGTGCTTATTTTTAAGATATTGCAAAATTTAATCAAAAAAAAAAAGTCCGAGCCACGCCGGGGTTATCACCATTTTATCCAAACATTTCATAAATATACATATTGACTACTTTTTGTGGGAATGCGTATATTTTGGAAGCTGAGATACTGATAATGCGAAGATTGAACGTTTGTTTCCAAGAATTATAAATAATGAGCATAAAATGATGATGCAGTGACAGAACATTAATAAGACAGCATCTATTGATGAGGCAAAGGAGTGACGCATGTGTCCCTTGAGTTCCCTATCAAACATCCAGCCGACTGGCAAAAATTTGTATGTCTGGAAAGGAAGGAGAAAAAACGTATATTGGTCATAGAAACTCTGCAACTAAAACAGAAAAAGCTATACGGGTATTGGAAACATCTGAACAAAGGGAGTTTCGAATAGAACAAGAGGGTATAAGAGCTTCTACGTCAAGGGCAAGAAAAACTTGAGTCTAAAATATCTGGTGATGCTTCGCAGTGGTGAGACAAGTCAAGAAGAGTTTAGAAAAAGTCCCGGTATATCGCCTAGAATGGATAGTCTTTCGTATTTTTCGTAGAATAGATAGACTTTTAATGTGGGAATGTGTATATTTTGGTAACTGAGATGCTGATTATGCGATGATTGAACGTTCGTTTCCAAGAATTATTAATAATGTGCATAAATTTCCAGTGATAGAACATTAATAAGGCAGCGTCTATTGATGAGGCAAAGGAGTCACTCTTCTGATCTGGCCTTGTCTGTGTAAATATGAATACCGTCCGGGAGAGTTTTAAAAAATCATTACCAAGCACCTCGTTTTCGGCTTCGATAAAATTCGCTTTCTTTCCAGCGAACAATCTATAATTAATAACTGGTTGAGGAAGAATCCACTGAGGAACTTCTCTGATTTTCCGGCTATGCATGGCTAGAAATGAGAGGCTCATGCCCTCCAATAGATTTTGGAACAAGTTGTTGATGCTTCTAGCCGAAGGACGAGGGGAGGAGTTTGGTTCAGAGAGACATGAAAAGCTGGGTGCATACTATCACCATGAACACAAAGAGCATATCTGAGGAGAAGATTGGTTCTTCTAAACCATAACGGTGGTTCTCTACCGGACTTGTACGAAAGGCTCCTGTAGCAATTTTTATGCCAAGATTGTGGACGGAATCCTGCATCTTCAACGCATTCTAATATCTCGTTCACACTGCACATCTGGATCATGATCCAGACGTCAATCATGATCGAGAAGTGCAATTTGATTGGTATGTCATTCATCAAATTGTGATCCGTTCGCGCGAATGATGATCCGCTCAACGACGTTCCCGAAACAATGTTCGAAAACGAGGCTCTGGAACCTCGACCCAGATTTCTCACTACAGCCTCAACATAGATTCCCTCAGCATCTATTTTTGAAACGGAATCGCACAACTGTCGCTCGCTAGATGGTGTTGATCAATCACACGTTCGTGCGTGGAATGTGAACACTTCTCGACCGTCAATCATGATCCGTCAAATCATGATTCGCAGTGTGAACGAGCTATTAGAGGCTGATGCAGTAACAATGCTTCCATAGTCTAATTTGGATCTAACTAAGCAGCCGTATAGGAATAAGAGCATCTTCCTGTCAGCACCCCATTTAGTAGCGGAATTGGAACGCAACACATTCATAGCTTGTATCCATCTCGATTTTAAATTGCGAAGATGTGGGAGCCATGATATTCTTTTCTCGAAAGTCAATCCCAGGAAATTACCGAAAACCGTAAAGAGTAAGATCCGGGTCAGGATGGAGACCTCTTGTTTTCTGAGACGAAAATTTAAAGCCAACATCGTTGCTCCAAAAAACTAGTTTATTAATGGCTAATTGTAGTTGGCGTTCAGTAGAGCACATTGAGGACCCTCGACAGTAAATAGCAATGTCGTCAACATATAAGGAATACACTCACTCACCAAAAGTCATGGCACACTTGCCTAATAACGTGTTGGGCCCCTTCTGTCCCTGATAACGGCGGCGACCCGTTGTGGAAGAGAGTCTACCAGTCCCTAGAACACATCCACAGGTACTGCCTCCATGCCACCTCCACTGCACTCCATAACGATGCTGCGTTTACCAGTTTTGTTGGTGACGACCCGACAGGTCGTTCGATGACGTCCCACAAATGTTCAATGGGGGGGAACGTGGAGGTCAAATCATTGTGGAGGCGCATTATCTTGCTGGAAGATGCCGTCGCCCGCGGGATAAAAACAGTTCATGAAGGGGTGCAGGTGGTCCCCAAGCAGATCGACGTACAAAGTAGCATGCAGAGGGGATGTCAGGCCCACCAATGGACCTATTGCATGACACGAGAAAACACCCCAGACCTGTATGGAGCCTCCACCTGCCTGAGTGGTCCCCACCTGATAAGCGGAGTCCATGCTTAGTGTGGCCTGCGACAGACACGGACACGACCATCGGCCTGATACAGCTGAAACCGTGACTAGTCAGGCCAGGCAACCCTTCGCCAGTCCTCAGCGGTCCAATGTCGATGTTGGTTGGCCCAGACTAGGCGTTGCCGACGATGTGCAGCTGTCAAGAGTGGCACCCATGGTGGCCTCCTGCTCCTAAAGCCTGCAGCTGCCAAGGTTCGCCACATTGTCGTCACGAACACAGTTGTAGGATGTCCCTGGTTGTATGGTGATTTGACCCGCATGGTGATTTGACCCGCTGTTGCCCTTTGGTCAACAGTTATAAGCCGGGCGACCCGGCGAACACCTCTGGCATCAATGAGGCGTGGGCGGCCCGTCCGCTGTCCGACATGGGTTGTAACCCCTCGTTGAGTGTACTCTTGATAGACCCTTGCAACGATTGTGGTAAGGGCTCAGTACGCTTCCCTGTGGGACACCGTTCTCCGGTGTAAAAAGGTCTGAAACCGTTGAGCCTATACGCACACGGAAGATTCTATTCTTCATAAAATTGCATAGAAAAGAGAGGAGTTGTCCTAAAAGGCCGTATTTCCGCTTGTCTTACTATTTCATACCTCCAGGTTATGTCAGAGGCTTTTTCCAGGTCGGAAAAAAGCCCTACTCCATGTTGTCTATGTCTCTGTGCTAAATGAATCTCATGCTCTAACCGGAGAAGGTGGTCAATAGTCGAATTGAGAATATTTTTTTTTCTAAAAATGAAGAAAATGGCAGAAGCATTCATTTCATCGACCCAAACACAATAAAAACGACATTGAACGGCCACCTCTCATTGAGACGAAGCTTTTTTGTAAAGGAAACTATTAAGTTTAAAGAAGCCCCAATCTCCCCCCTTTCCACACACACACACAAAAAAAAAATTGTCTTGGTACGGAAACTGCACTGAAAATTCAGTTGATTTTTTCCTAGGCATCACGTAAGTCTGACAGAGGCCATCCTTTCCAAAACTTTGCACAGACAACTAGTTAATGCAATTGGACGATAATTTGAAGGGCAAGTGTGGTCTATATTCGGTTCAAGAATAGCAATTGCGATTGCCCCTCTTCATAAACTGGGAACCTCTCCCTGGGACCAGAAGTAATTATACAATGAGAGGTGTGCGTAAGCTTCTTGCGTGAGGTGTTGTAGGAAAGTGATTTGCCTATATAATCACTTCTGGGTCTGGGGCAGAAACCCTAGAACAACAAAGGACATAATGAAGTTCCCGCAAGGTAAACGGGAGATAATAATCTTCAATGTCTCGGGATCGAAAATTTATAGTATGCAATTTTTTGGTACATTTTCGTCTTTGAAAAGATGTAGGATAATTTTTTGTTCGAGAAACCTCAGCAAATGTTCTTCCGAGAATATTCGCTACCTCTTTTGGGTCATAGTACATATGATCATTATGCATAATAGAAGGGAGTTTGTCCGAGAGTCGTTTCCTATTTATTTTCCTAATCTTATTCCAAATAACCTGAACAGGGATGTTCTTATTAATGGAGGAAATATAATCCCTCCAGCAAAGTTTCTTATTAGCGAAAATGATTAGTTTACAACTGGCCCTTTTTTCTTATAGGTAATACAGTTCGTATTAACGGGTTGTGCAGAAAAAATACGGAGAGCTCTCATACGTTCTCGAACCGCTAGAGCACATTCTTCATCCCACCATGACACCGCAATTTTCATGTAAGAGGGAATGTTTTGGAATGGATTGTTCTGCCGCATCCAGGATGTGGCCGGTGAAATCCTCTACCGCCTCATCAGCAGATGAAAAATACGAATTATTCTCAAACTATAAGTGAGACTGAAAGACCTGCCAGTCCGGTTATCCAACTTAGATGGTAAAGAGTTGGAAGAATAAGGGTAGGTAAAACTCAAAGAAATACAAATCGGGAAGAGATCACTACTATGTAAATCAATGCATGAAAAAGAGCCACTGGCTGAGTAGAGAAATGTTGGCGAGCCATTATTTAACACATTAATATTAAAAGAATTCAGCACTTTATCTATCATATATCCTCTTTCAGAGAGATTTATGGACCCCCAAATGAGATTATGGCCATTAAAATCGCCTAAAATTAAATAAGGCCGTGAGAGTTCTCTCAAGAAATTTAAAGTTGATATTTCATCCACTTATTGCGCTTTAGGCAAATAAAGTGAAGAAACAGTTAGATGTGGAAGATCTTTAAATAAGACTAACTACTACTGCCTGTAGATTACTGCTTAAATTAATGGTAATGAAAGGTAGGGATCTCTGAACGAAGATGGCAACACCACCACAGGCTTTATTTCCCGCCGTATAATCCTTCCTAATCACATTAAACCCTTTAGGGATAGGAGATTGAGAAGGCAAAAGGAACGTTTCTTGCAAAGCCAATAAGGAAAATGGAATTTATTAACTAAGAGCTTTAAATCTTCTAAACGACCGAAGAATCCATTAAGGTTCCATTGTAATAGGACCATGATAGATAATTTAAGAAGTACGTTAAACTCCCTAGAAAACTCCATCTCCTCAATAGAAGACACCTGAAGGTTTAAAGAAAATTCTGGTTCCCCCCGAAACGGGAAATTTGGTGTAGTGTCACATTTTTTGGAAATATCAGATGAAGGGGATACCTCTGACGAGCGTTTCATACCATCTTCCTTGTCCGTAATCTTTGGAGGGGTACCTGGTGTCATATTCTGTCTATTGCTAGAAGATGGTTCTGCAGAATGGGAGGTTCCACAAGCAAAATCTTCAATGCTCAACTCATAGTCCCAACAGACATATCAGAAGTACGATGTTTGACCGCAGAACATAGTTACGAGCTTCGTTCAACTCAACTTGCCTATGCGCATCTGGAAAAGACAAACCCCCAAGGTCGTGAACCTCTTGGATCTTCTTTTCCTTCTGCCAAATAGGGCAGTCTCTTGAAAGGCAGAGTGGGGACCCTTACAATTGTAACACCGGAACTGATTTGGACAAGATTCCATCTTATGTCCGGGTAATCCACACTTACAACAAACTGCATTGAAATGGCAGTTGGTTCTCGTATGTTAAAACTACAAACTGATCATCCAATTCGGCAACGATTTCCTCATCCTCCATTCCTTCCAGGCCCTGGCACGTGAATACACCCTTCCTATAGTTTAAGTTTGCATGGGGGGGAACACCGAGACCGGTTTCCCAGCGAACCTTTTTAAGGATAACAAGGTGGTCGCTTGCTTATCCTTAACGACTTCAATAAGTAGGTGGCCGATGAAGAATTTCTTCGTGTGTTTCGTATCCCAAACAATCCGTTTTAACTCCTTTACAATTAAAAAGGGGGAAATGGTCTTAAAGGAGTCCCCACTTTTCAAATTCAACTCCAAAAACTTTGAATTTCTAGGAATCTAGGACCAGTTCTCTCGTAACGATCATTTTTTGTTTTGGTTGAGTTTATTTGTTTAACATTGGGTTTTTTCATGATAAATGAAAATATATTTCATCTCCCTCGCTCTCCCCCACCACCGAGTCCAACAAGGGGATGCACATTGGCACCGGAGATAGAGAGAGATGTAGACAACGCCTAACCCTATGGCCGAAGCTCCAAGGAGCGACGACCAGCCGATTGATCTGGGGGCTCATCCAGACCACCCATCCTTCCGAGAAGCACGGGCCAAAGTGGCGTATTGTTCCGGAAAGCCGTCACTTAACCACCAGGATCCGCCTTTCCCCAGAAGTAAGGTCACTACGGAAGGCAAACACGCAAGTGGACGTATTGGCCATAATGGTGGCCATGTCGTAACACGCCTCCACCGCGAGCACCTGGTCCCTTGGGGATCCACAACCAACCGAACACTTTTAAGTCTGACCCCTCAGCTAAGGCCTGTCTGGCATGGGTGCCCTTATCCAGCATAGCTCTTTAACATCAGCACTCAAGCCCCTCCACCACGTCAAGTTAGGCGCACACAAACAGGATGGCTCAATATTGCCCAAGCTAAGTTTACACATGGAGCTTGCAAATGTTGTAGAAAGTAAGAAAATAGTCGTAATTATATGACTGGTGCTATTTGCATACACCGAGTTTGCAAACTAGCTTAGCCTAATTCGTAAAAGAAATAGAGGTTCGCTTTGTAATTTCTCACTAAAGAATGTGATGCAGCGGCATTCTGTTTTGAATAAGCAGCACTAAACGGCAGCTGACTGAACGATTTTGACGTGTTCAGATCTAAGGTAAGCTTTAAGCAACAATTTTATTTTCATAAGAGAAAATTGTAAATTCGAAGCACCTAGCATGTCTATTAAGAATACGATGAGCCTTTAATTTAGTTATATAGAGTATCCCAAAAGGTCGTTTACAAAGTTTTACATAGGAGGTGTGTCCGAAAACGTAACCATCCACCGCTGGAGGGCGATGTTCGCAGGCGTATTAGAGAGCGGAAAGCGGGATCATTTCAGTTTGTTTTTGTTAATAAAGTCATGTTAAAGTTTCTGAATGTCCATCACATTGCTTATCACCCCACGGTTTGATTTTCAGACACCACTACCTACCTAAAATTTGTTCGTCGTGGTCTGACAGACCAGCACGTAAAGTTTGTAAATGACCTTTCGGGACACTCTGCAGAACTTTAATGTAGACTCAGGGGATCGAGTGACATCGTGTACACGAATAATGCGGGTGTGGGTCCAACCCGTCGGGGTCAAAACGGACTAATAGTCCATTCCGTCCTCACCAGATAATTCATGAAATGATAGTCTATATCAGGGGTGGGCACGCTTGAAGTCAACGAGAGCCGCATTCCGGATTTTTATATATTATAAAGAGCCACATTGCGGTTTTTCATATATTATAAAGAGCCACATTATAGTTACATAGTATTAAATACACCATCTCTGATAGATGTGATGTTTACTTTCATTTCTGTGCTTTGGTTTTATTAGGCAATGTTACGACATTATCAGAAGAAGTCAAGTTGTCAGCAAATGAAATGATTTAAATGGACCTTGGAAACTGTGAGCGCAAATGTAAACTTTGAGCAGATGACAACTATGAAGATGTCACTGAAAAAGAACAAAAATTTCATTTGTAGGACATGCAAAAATCGATGATCCGTTGTGCCCCATCCCTGGGACAAAATGATCCAAAAGCACCTTTTTTTTTAGTTTTATTTTTTTTTTCAATGTCTGTGTTCAGATATTTCTGTTGTCTTTTTATCGTATTAAACAACAATTGTTCTCCATGACTAACATTTTTTTTATTTGTTAACCGATTTTCAAAAATTCTTTTTGTATCTGATACTCACATTTTTTCTTTATGTAATGCACTATTCACTTTTCGACATAGTCCCCATCCCTTTCCACGCATTGCGCCAACACGTGATTTGTCGGGTGAACCCTTCGGAGAGGTTTTCAGGGGTTGTTATCGACACGAGGATTGAATGGCATATTTGGATCCTCTTCTGCAGCATGATAACGCCCGCCCGCATACGATCGCCAACAAACTGCAGCGCCTACACTTCAAAGGTGAAAAACTGCAGTTCAAAGGTGAAAGACGTTTGTACCTTGCGACTTTCACCACTTCCCAAAGAAGAAAGAGCACCTTAAGGAACATGATTTGCGTTCTGACAACGAGGTGAAAGATGCTATTCAATCCTAATGTCGACAACAACCCTGGAAATCTTCTCCGACGGGTTCACCCGACTATCCACCCGTTGGCACAATGCGTGGAAAGGCATGGGGACTATCTTGAAAAGTGAATAGTGCAAGAACAGAGGACAAATGTAGATATCAGGTACAATTAGAATTTTGAAAGTCGGTTAACAAATAAAAGGGTTAAAGCCATGGAGGCATTACTTTTCGACCAAACCTCGTAACAATAAAAAAAAATGAAAGCATCCCAATGGTTTTTTTCTTAGAATTAAAGTCATTAACCTTAACACGTTCATCTTGCCCCACTTTCCCCTACATCACATTACATATACTTTTCATCAGGACTAGCTTCGATGGTCTCTAATAAGTCTGTCGCATATTGCAAAGTATTGGGATTGACGTCGTGGTCTCTCAAGGTCTGTATTTGTGAGATGAGGTCGAACCTGGATCCATAACCGTCAAATTTTAGAGAGCTTGGGTGCAGTTCACTGCATTTCTCAAGGCACCCAGAAAACTCTTAAAGTCTATGCCAAAACGAAATGGAGCAATATTGATTGCAACTGTAGCCTAATAATGTGCTAATTAGTGCTCCTAATAAATTGGCCAATGATTCTATTTTTGTTATTATTTGAAAGTAATTTATTTTCTGATCAACTCAGATCCAACCTGCATTCTTTGCTAGGTTATTTCAGTAAGTTCTAGAGCAACGGTCGGCAACTATTTTTATTACAGTTTTTTAACCTTCTTATATACTAAAACTCTTGCGTGTATTGATTTATTTATCTGTAATTCTATCTCCTCCTAGACGGTTTGAGCTAGCGACTTGAAATTTTCAGGGCAGGCTTATCAATAAACGACCTGCTCTATCGCCAAATATCAGCCCCTACGACCCCCCCCCCCTTCCCCACTTTCTGGGGTTTTCATTTAAAATTATCTGCTTTTGCTTTGTAATTCCCCTCAACAGATGGCGCGGGCGGGCGCAGCCGCGGGTAACAAGTAGTTTCTAAAATTTTTAATAAAAAGTGCACTGTTTTCCCAAAAAATAATTTAAAATTATCTTATTTCTGGCCGCTCAGTACATATTTCTAAAAAAATCTTGCGGGCCGCATGGAATCCGATATCAAGCCCAAAAGAAACCGGAAGCGGACCACGGTCTGCAGGTTGCCGACCCCTGTTCTAGAGGCTCCTCAGTTCATAATGTTCGTTTAATTTCTTTTCTAATTATTCAGGTTACTAAAAGAACTTCTTTCTCCTATAGGCAAGCGCAAGGCACTTCATTATATAGCTTCAAATTTGACAAGAATGGTAAAGAAGGATCTGGCAAAAGAGAAAGGTAATTTAAAACTTCAACCGTTTAAAATCTTATGTATATAATTTAGGTGATATGCTTTAAGTGTCCACCGTTTTCACTCTCGTTGTATGTGACGCAGGGCTCATCAACGTCGTCATTGTATTTGAGGCTTTCAATTTCGTCGCCATCCTTGTGGCAGTTTTCATGTTTGTTAGAAGAATGTGAGTATACAAACAAAACGATGGGCTTAAATTAAAACGGGGGGAAAAGTTCAACTCTATTCGGGACTTTCCATTTTTTTTTACTTGTCAATTGCTTACAGTTCTGTTTTCTGCAATTAATTGAACCGAATTCCAGTTAGAAACTTTGGTGGGGTCGAATTAAGTCAAAAGATTTTGTCAAATATTTCATATAATTTCCCTATAAATCATTTCAATCGAATTCATATTAATGTGGTAAATTTCTCAGTTCTCATTACAGATTCAATAAGATTCTCCAGGTTTTAGAGAAACCCGTTAGTAAGGAAGCCATAAGCAATGCCATTTCCCAAAACGAAGCTGAAATATCGTCTGTTGTCTCGACGCTCTCGGCTCCCAATGTTCCAGCCACGGAAGACGACGACTATGAGAATGTCACGGTAGATGACGACTATGAGAATGTCACGGTAGATGACGAGTATGAGAAAGTCATCGTAGACGACGACTATGAGGAAATCACGGAAGACTACGGAAGACAAACCCAATTTTCAATTCCATTCATCTGTCGTCGTGCAAAAGTTCACACGCGTAATGAATGACATGAGTTAGAGACGCCTACAGAAGATTTTGGAACTGTATTTTATTGGGGGGCTTTAAACTTATAAATATGTACTCTCAATCTGTATGTTTAACAGTCCGCCTGACCGCCGTTTATAGAGAATTTGAAAACGGATTAATTAAATTAATTACCCAAAATACCCAAAATTAATAAAATTAATTTTCAACAACAGAATTACCGTTGACTGCTCGGCCGTTACAAACATTTCAGGCATTTTCGTTGACTGCTTCTGGTAAAATAGTGAAGTCATATGTTTTGTCGATTGTTTCTCATTAATTTAGATCATATGAATGTCATTCAGTATTTTGAGAGAAAATATTCTGCAATTATTTAACATAGGATAAAACCGATACAGATGGCCCACTGGGAGAGATGCCTCAGTAGCTGTAGTTTTTTGCCGCTCGCTTAAGAGTAGTATGGGGACTCTAGCAAAGACGCAGAATGCAGTAGACAATAAGTGGGATGAGTTGCATAGGAAATAATTGAAAGTTTTCGTCGATTACAGTTAAGCTATGACCATTCACGACGCTATTTCTTATTTAGTAGAACAAGAATGGAATTTAGTGACACTTTTGCTTGTGCAATTGATTAAAATGACTTCAAACAGGTTAAAGTAAATTCTAAGAGTAACTGGAAGCCATTTTGTCTACTCTCGAAACAGGCAGTAAATCGGTAATCGCTCCCTATTGGATGAGGCATCTCATCCCGAAAGGGCATCTCTACCAGAAAAAAATACACTTTTCTTTTTGTAACAAAAGTGCATTTTAGCAGAATTTTATCAATGTTGTATGTGTTTTCTAAAACCATACACATTGGACGATACCTTTTACTATTTGTTATTGTCCAACACTATGCGAATAAAATAATATTACAGTTTTTTTCTTGAGTGGGACATCTCTACCTTATTTACTTTATTTATTACATCATACCAGATATCTGAATGTTACTTTATCAGTAAATAATTAATAATAACACCCCATACACAAAGGCATATTATCTACCCAAAAGTGATCGGACACTTTCGATTTTAGACGTTTTGTCGAATATTTAGAAAAATACTTGAGTAATTATCCTGAAACTTCAGGGGTGTAAAGAGCATGTTATACCTCATATTTCAGCGAAGGTTTTGTCCTGAAGGCAAATAGGAGACCAGCAACAAAGTGAACTAGAATAATAATGTTTGGGATCACCTTGTAAAATA
>JAHWFO010070500.1:0-11289 GCA_023313115.1 Rhysida immarginata | reverse complement strand
GAAATTGCAATAAAACAAAATTACTTAATAGTTAGTTTATTACACATCAAATAATTCAAGAAATATATATACGCTGTGTAATAAAATAAGAAGTAAAACATTTAAATGAAAAAACTATAATTAAAAGCAAAGTTGCATATTAAGAAACCCAAGGTTTACTCTGACTTTACGAAGCGAAATTAGGATTAATTATGAAAAGTTTGTCGGCCCTTTATTATTGTAATTATTATTATTATTATTATTATTATTATTATTATTTATTTATTTATTTATTTATTTATTTATTAAAATGATATATTATTGTATATTTTGATTTGTAGATAGATACCATTTGAAGTAGAGGCCGGTCGTAAATTTAAAACTACGTGTATTTGTCGATTTAGGAAAACGATTCATAACACAAATTAGAAATAGAAATTACTTTTTCAAAATAAATCCGAATCTATAATCCATAACGCGTAAAATTATTTTAAAATAAATTAATTAAAAATTAGTAATTTTATTTTAGATGAGCAAACAGGTTATGGATATCATCAATTTCGATTATGCTAAATGCACATTTGAAGAAGGTATGCCACACATTCATTTGAAAAAGGTATGCCACATATATACATTCATTTGAAGAAGGTATGCATTTTAAACAATAGGCCTAATATTAATTAGCCATATTTAACAATAGGCCTAGCGTTGCTGTCGCTGTTCTTTTTGTTTTACACTCTTGTCCTGCTCAGCATCCGCTCATACCCTCCCCCTTTTATTAAGCAGATGGAACCGTCCTAACAATGAAAAGGAATGAAGGAGTGATAGAGAGTGAAAGTGGAAAGGGATTCTTGAGCTCAAAAACAAAGCTCTTATTGAAGGAAAAAAAAACTGCGCAATTTTATTTAACTCATTAATTAACTCATTATTAAATTTTTTTGAGAAATTTCAGGTAGACAGCGCTCTTCCTCTTGCTTTGAAGGTGAAGTGTGCATAATTTTATCGAGATCGGAATAAAACTAGATTTGTATAAGAGACAAACAAATATACATACATACATACCATACATACTGTAGCATATATTTCTAAATAATTCTATCCCTGTCCCCTTAATTTTGAACAAATCTTTTTCTATAATTCTTTAAGTAAAAATGTGACCATTATAAGTTTTTTTATAGTAAGCTATTTTTTTTCATATTATATCGTAAGTTAGTTAAGATAAGGAGCGAAAATATTGAGAAGGTCGTCCTTTGGTTCTTACATTCATAAAGCAATTTCTTTGGATAAAGGTAATATCTTCATTATGGAAATAAATAATTATTAACGTTAAAATATGACTTTGATTTTAAGAGTGTAGTACCTTTAAAGGTCTATTGTTGGGAGAGCTTAGCGATTTCCTCAACAATATCTTTCTTGTATTGTCATGCGCATGAACAAACTTAAGAAGATTTAAATGAAAAGAAAAAAAATCTTTAATTTCCTCAAGGACGAACGCTGACGCGCGCTGGGCCCGTGCGCAAGACGCTCCTTGTTTAAGAATTTTGGTGGTGAACGATTTTTTAGTTTTTTGGTCAGGACAGAATATCTTCGGACTCGGCTTGGACCAGTTCATCTTTGGACGCTACAAGCAGCCGGATGGAGTCATCGAGCTCATGGAAGATGTTAGAGCCTAATGCAGTACTCAACACTCCATAGAGATGTAAAGATTTTACGCCTATGGAGGTCTATTTAGAAGACGTGCTGTCGCTCAACTTGTCAATGGATATTACGTCAAAGAGCTTCACCGTAGTCGTATTTCTTCGATGATATGTCTACTTCATTTGAATCGGCAAAATCGACGTCGAAAATCCAGAAGGAATTGAGTTCTGTTAATATGGTGTTAACTCGTCTGGACATTTTAGCAAATGGAGATCGCCTGTAACCGAAAGAAATGGAGGCCAAGTTTATCGTCATCCACCTCATGCAGAAAGAATTTCATGAATTAACGACGTTCTGATCCTACAAGGCGTAGAACTACAGGTTTTTAAGTTTTAGTATTAGCGTCCCTACTAACTCTATTAATTTTCCTTTAAGTAGACCTTTACCCTGTTTCCACCCCTTTCTGTTTTCTCCTTCCCCGTTAATACTATGCTTGTGCCTAGTTTTTTCTCGTTTCTAGTCTTGGTTCCGGAATCGCAATATCAATAGTTATTTCTGAAGACTATATGCATTAACTCGCTTCTACCCAACTTTTTGCAAGCCTTAGTTTTTGGATCCTGCGGGAATGGCCGCATCCTAAAAGGCGTTACAGCTTTCTACAACGACGTAGCGTTTAAATCGTCCTGACGGCAAGGAATATACGAAACCACATCGAACATATTAGTCTGGTTCTGCTGGTTTAATTTACAGTCCCGATTTGTGCTAGTTTTTGTTTTATAAAAAAAAAGAACTTTATTGTTTTACTTTCTCATTAGGACTCATTTTCAAAACTCTATTTCTATCTTTCCTTGAGGCAGACATCCATTCCAGGCCTGAACAGAACTCGAGACGTAAAGAAACAACTTTTGTGTCCAAGCCAATTAACTTCGTAATTTCTCTTGTCCTCCGAGAATACGTCGACGACCACAATTGGGAGGAAGAGATTGCGTACTTACCTTGATTAATGATAATAAAGGAAAAATGTCGCCAGTCCGAATTTTTGGTTAAAAAACATATTGAATGTTTATCATAATTCATTAATTTTGAGTTGTTTTTTTTTTTTTTTTTTTTTTTTTTTACATAAAAGAAAAGAAAAATATTTCTAATTTTGTTAATCCTTATTTGGTTAATCACTCCCACATCATTTCTAGTGGGTGCATTCTTGCATACACATTTCACTGAGCATGAATAGTTAACAGTAAAATTCTTGTATTCCGTAAAAGGAGTAGAATTTTGTACGTGTCTCTACTTAAGCGTTTAAAATATCTACTGCTTACAAATCAACAAATTAGCTTTATTAGCTTTATTATCAGCATCTTAATTTACATATTTTGTGAGAATTGCAAAACCAATCACAGCTCGGCCATTTTGCAAAGTGCAACTGCGAGTGCGAGCTGCGACGCGAAACTAGTTTCGTAGCTGAAACGAGTTCTCAGAACAAGTTTGAACGAAACGAGTTTCAAACGAGTTTGAAACGCGGTTAGTGAAACGAGTTTCGGTTCCACGGCATTACGGATCTAGTTTCGCGAACCGAACCGAAAAAAACTCGGTTCGTGGAAACGGGGCTTAACGCACATTGTTGCGTGTTGGCCTCAGACGTCTGGTTTCAGCACCCACGTTGAGAAGTGTGCATCGCAAGAAATGACGTGCGTTTGCATTGCAGTACAAACATTGGACCCTAGACCAGTGGAAAAAGGTTGCATTTTCCGATTAGTCGCGTTTTCTACTGTATCATATCGATGGGCGCTGGTGTATCCGCCGGGAGACATCCGAAAACAAACTACCCGAAACTATTGTTGGGCAGCAACAAGCTGGAGGAGGAAGTTTAATTGTCTGGGGCATGTTTTCGTGGCATATTTTGGATCCACTACTTCCTCTGGAAGGTACCGTCAATAGCTGTGCATATTTATCCATCATTGCCGACCAGGTGCAACTTTCAACAAGATAATACCACATGCCACGTGGCCAAAATTTGCCGTGCATGGTTCGAGGAGCATGAGGATGAGTTCCACTTACTACCCTGGCCTCCAACTCCCCAGATCTTGATCCTTGCGAGATTCTGTGGAAACATCTGGATCGACACGTCAGCAGCGAGACCCTCCACCGCGGAATCTTCATGAGTTACGTGATGCTCTGCTGTTTGCATGCGCCTAGCTGCTGTTTTGGCTGCAAAAGGAGGCTATTCGGGTTATTAGGTAGGTGGTCATAATTCAGTGACTCGACGCTGTATAACAGCAGTAAGGTTAAATTATAGTTTATTTTGATGTTACACATACAGGGTATTGCAGATAACTAAAGGGTAGTATAACGGAAAGCCTACCGCTCGATTGCAGGAGCCGGCTCGGTCGATTGGCAGAATGGAGGAAGATGAAGGTGGCCTGCAGCAGCCAGCAGTTTCCACAGTCAGGGAGGGTGAACGTCAAAACTGTCATGTTTTTGATAAAATTACCCAATTATCATTGATGTCGAGCCGGCCCCTGCAATCGAGCGGGTAGGCTTCTCGTTATACTGCCCTGTAGTTATCTGCAACACCCTGTACACCTGCACGAAATTACATACTCTATTAACATCAAAGTGAACTCTCTTCAGGCTTCAGAATAGTAGCTCATCGATTTTTATAGTTAAATCGCATTAGCACAACTTTTATTATGCGAAATCAGGAAAATGTGTAAAGTAGTTTGTCACATCTTAGAATTAATCTTTTGTTAATGAAAATTTTATAATGAAAACTGTTCACACCTATTTTCGCAGCATTGAATGTTTATTTAATACATGATTTCGATCTGTTTATTTAGATAGAGAACGCAACTCAGAACTTTTGAAAAAAGTTGCATTCATTGTGATGAGTTTTAAATATGTAAATTCAAATGAAATTTCAAAACGGATGGGATTTGGGATGAAAGGGGGCAGGTGGGTTTCTCTAATTTACGTAGAAACAATTACGTCAGGAAGTGACATCCGTCCGTGGAAACGTGTCCCCGCTGAGAGGTATTAAACAAATCGGATATTAAAAACGTTCATCTTTTAAATGCATTTGATCATTCGTAGAAGAGATGAAGCAACCGGATTTTCGCACCTGCCAATTTTACAGATCTTAATCTCATTAACCTTTGAAGTGCCACGCATGATTCATTAGGGAATTGAATTTTCTATTGTCTACTGCAACAGTTTTATAAAATTTGTATCGATTTTAGTTTCAAATTCGGGAAAAACTTTTATTTTTTCATCTAATTTATTTCCATTATCTTTGTTTGATTTATTACTTTATTTCAGTGAACTTGTTTTCTTCATTTCATTTTATTGTTTCTATTCACATGAAAGGCTTTCTCTAAATTATACCAATAGAAGGCAGGCGACAGTTTTCCTCTCAGAAATCTAAACAAGTGAATCAAATGTGCCTTCTAATTCTGTGTTATATTAAAGAATATAAAATGAAAATGTATCAAACAAACGTATTTAATTTTTTTTGCGTGTTTTCGTATATAATTTATCGGTGAACGATTTATTAGCCCATTTTATCAAAGTTGATGACATAAATATAGTTGACCCATTATTTTATTTATCAATCAATAATTTTTGAAAAAGATTTTAGAATGAACTTATAAATATCTTAATAATAATTATGGCAATGAATAGTGGTGATAAATAATGAACAAGATCATTATGTAGTTCTTGCTGAGAATGAAGGGGGTGTCCCTTTTACAAAAGGTAATTCACCCTTTATGGAAATGATTTTATTTCTTAAATTTTGGTCTAAAAATCCATATTTATTTTTCCTGTCATGTTCTATCTGATTTCCCTCGTTCTTGACAGTAGCCCGACACCGGTATTTCCAGGATACAAGGCTGTTTCGGAGGGCTAAGAGGTCCAATTTGTCCCATTCCTCTTGCGCAGCTTTCCAAAGTTCTCAACGTCGCTTCCCGAGGGCTCTACTGAACATCTCGAAAGCACAGAAATCCATTGGGGTGGTTCTCTCATCATTCAACGTAACACTCTTTTTCCACTTGTGTCCGGCTAAGAATTTCTCGTAAAGCTTTCGGCAGTTCACCTTTCTTTCTGCAATGTGACCAGGCAAGAGCTTGTGAACTTTCGGCTTGCGGACTTTACGAAGATTTAAATCTTTATTCATTATTTTGTTTACTGTTGCGGGCGATATTCCTAGTTTCGAAGCAATACTGTTTTGTGTTGGGGGATTTTCGCACTCTTCGAATGACGTCCGCGGCCCTCACTTTCTTGGGATGCGCTTTCGGACCCGGCATTGACCTCTTCTTTCTGCGGATCGAGCTTTATCACGGGAATTGAGTATTTTGAAGACCCCTTTCTTAGAAATGGCAAGACGTTTTTGTTTACAAGATTGTACTATTTGACTACAAGTAATTCTCCTCGGAAAAGGCTGTGACGTACCCTTCTAACCAACTTTCCACTTTCGGTAGCATAGTTACATGAAAACAAAATAATAATCCCACCAACACGTTCTTATGTACTGGACGTTTCGTACCCATAATTCCCGTTCACGCAGATAAATTTGCATGCACGTAAAATTGTTTTTGATATAGTTTCCAAAAAAAAAGTGTGAATGACCTGTAGATGGGGTTGGATATAGCTTTGATTCTTTTCATAACTAACAGGATGGTAACATCAGAGGATAGTGGTCTGCAATCTTGGACTACTTTGGCCAAACACAGCACCCATCTTGCGGGTAGTTTTCTCATGATGTGTAAAATATTCATGTTAAATATTATGTACGCAGTTGTTTGAGATGCCCACAGTCTTAGCACTTTTACGAACTTTTATTTCTGTAAAGAACTCAACAGGATTTCCACAACTTTCAACGTTATTTTTGCTCATATGGCCACTACATTATTACCAACATTTATAAACCAATCTAGTCGAAGGTGCAGACTCATTATGAAGTTTATCAATATCAACAAGCTGATCTGAAGAAGTTTTGGTTTCCTGAGCTGTTTTGCCTTTGAAAAAGTAATGTTTAATCACTATAGGAAATTCTTTCTCATCCATTTTTCACAAATCACAGTTTTTGATGGATTCATATGAATGCCAAACGCAGAGGAATACTTCTACATGATTATATGTGTGTGATCCTCCAACAGTTGTCAGCAATTAAAAATCACCTGGTTAAATACTGGATGCGCCGAATTTTATTCTTTGTACGGAGCTAAGGCCCTCGATGATGGAGAAAATATAACTGGAAGTCAATATGAAAATTGGGAAAAATAACTATAAAAGTATAGGCTCCTTTTAAAAAAGGAGAGCGATGCCACTGCCCAGTAAGGGTGTGAGGATTTAGTAATTTATATTTATGATTTTTTATAATTTAATTATAAAATTAGAAATATAAAGAATTAATGTCGCCATTAACGCTTTGGAAATAGGTAAATGAGTACCAAGATGCATTTGATTTATTCATTCAAAATCCTATTTAAAAACAAATATATCCATTTAATTGCATTTAAGTTATTCAATAGAAAACTACATTAAATTAAGCTACGCGACTCTCAATTCTTTGTCTTCTAAGAATCCAATAACTGAAATGTGAGCATGAGAGATAAACAATCAATGAATTTACGTGTCAAATTCCTTTTTCGTGACAGTAAGACATCATCGCCTTTCTCCCTTTTGCATCAGGTTCGAAAACGCAGCAGTTATTTGCACAAAGAAGGACCATGATAGAGTTGGGAATGACTACTTTTGTTTAGTCTGGGTCCCTGATGTGGCATAGTTACACAGACGCGTAAGTAAACAGAAAGGAAAAAACACAAGATTACAGGAGAGGGGACAACATCAATCATGTAATAAAAGCCCCCTCATGACATGATTACCATATTAAATTCAAGCGTTTTAGTTTTCCATGGTCTTTTGTGATGAGGTCATGTGTAGGTAAGGAGAAACGCGAGTTGAACTTTTAGGAATAGTGGATACAGCGATGTTAGCCATTCGGAAAGCCAAATCCACCAAAAACATATAAGATGTAACCTATATGCAAGAATTAAAGAATGACCCTAGAGTTATAATATGCACTTAGATGCGAATCATTAAGGTCAAATTTCTAAATGAATTAATGAGTAAGAAGGAGAAGATGAAACAAAATAGTCATTGACATTTTACAATTAAAGTGATACTACTCACACGATCGTATGACATTGATGCTTGCTAGATATGCTAATGAGACATTGCGGAAGCGATTGATGTTTGTTGAAGCCCCAGCATTGAATTCCGGTGTTACTTGAGGGAGTGATGCACGCTTATCGCGCGATACGATTTTTGTTGGTCATGTTTATCCAATCTCTTTTACGGTCAGAGCGCTTAAGTTCGATGTCTGATAGAATTTCTGTAGTCATAGAACATATCTGGATATCCAGCTATTTCACGCGTTCAAAGTCTCATAATTTGTTATAATCTGACATTCTCATAGAGCGTCGTCTTCTAGAAAAGGCATCAACAACCTGCGGCTCGCAAACCGCGTACGGCTTTTTGAGTTGATTATTACGTGCGGATCTCCAAAATTCTGTTATGATTTTTTTTGTTATTTTTCGTTTAATAAACATTTGAGTTAATTATAAATTATCAAATTACTAATTGTCAGCCATCATGTCTGTAAACGATTATGGCTGCCAAAATAAATTTCAAATCCTTGTTTGGAGAAGGTGTCAAAACGATTATGGCTCTCCTTTTTGGTTATTTTTCAAGTCCTTGATTTGTGTAGGTTTGGGTTTTTGTCTATAAAGATTGCCGATCCCTGTTCTAGAAGATTCCACAGTTTTATCGGACGTAAACGTTGGTCAACAGACGAATACGTAAGTAACGGTGCAATGCATTATATATTCTACATGGACTCATCTGTATTCACATTTTTGGCAATTCATTGTATATCGAATCACCGAAAACGTAAGATATGAGAACGTATTCTCCCGAAGAAGCCCCTCCCCCCCACCAAAACAAAAAAAAAAGATAAAAAGTTCGCTGTTCATGGCGATCCAGAACTTTAAAGTTCATTAACATAATAGTTTGTAATATCTTACAATGCAATCCAATATCAACAGTTAAAAAGGTAAATATTTAATAGCAACAGGTCAGGCAACCAAAATACCGAGGACCGATAGATTTTAAAGCATTCGAGAATGAAAAGGAAAGCACTTGATTTCTAAAGAAGCCTTTCGTCGTTAAGAATTAATGAGGTTGCTAAGGAAGCCACTATTGCTAAGCAAGGCGTACTTCTAAGGGAAATGTATATTTCAATCTGAATATAACTATCTGAAAAGTTAAATGGAGAAAGTAGCAATTCTCTATAGATTAGAACATATAAGAATTCTTTAATTTGTAAGCATTCTATTTAATGAAATAAGCGTTAATTGCTGAAGTCTTCTGTGTAAGTGTCAACTTTTATTCATAAATATTGCCAACGCCTTTCTACGTAAGCATGTACCATTGAAGGAATGTTTAGCTACTAGCTACCAGCTACTGTAAAAATTTGCCTAACATAAACTAACTATTGATAATATAAGGCGTACGTACATACTGTAACGGCCAGTTTTGGCGTTACAAATCAGTCCTTCCCTTTTATTTTTTTTTCAACTCTCTTACCACCCTTTTGTCTCTTGACATCTTACCGAGTGAAAATGTTTTGTTGACGTCAATAATAAACGGAACTCCTGTTGTAGAGAAGAAAACAATAGTCGAGCCCAACAATAGCATCTAAACAAAGGATGGTTGATATACGAGCTGCGCGTCGTTAAGAAAAGGACGCAGAGAAGATATAGAAAAAAAAAGCAGCATGAGAGAAGAACGACGGCCGCCATCGGATCCAGAAGAGATCGAACGACGACGGTCATCAAGTGTAGCGGAGTAAAATGAAAGATGCATGAAGAATTCCTTTATAAGAGACAACATTGATTTCTAAACGCCCCGTTTTTGTAGTATGACGACGGCGTAGAAATGCAACGAACTCATGGATGATAGAGGATTTTCATCTTGTTTTACTCATCGTTATCTTTTGATCGAACCAAAACGTTACAAAAGAGAAAAAACAGATGGGTTCCGGTCAGAAATCAAAAGATATTAAATCAAGATCATCTGGTACTAAACGTATTATTCGGGCCATAAGTTCTGCCATAGGCTTTTCTTTATTTTCTTTATTTGTATTCCTTTACAGAACAATCCAAGCTCGCAAAAGGAAATCAGATGTCCGGTGAAACCCAGCACACGCCCGTTTTCCTTCTGATGGCAATCTCGCTCCATGCGTGACGATACTCAACTCAAAGAAAGTCGGGAAGCCGCTCAATGATATCGATGGTTCCGTAAGATCTATCTAGCACAGTAAGAAACCCTACTAACCTGCTCAAATTCCAGTCCTAATTTTGGATTTGGGTCTTCCCCTCCTTTCCCCTGTTATTCTCAAGTTAGTTTTAGTATTTCCCGTTCCCCTTACTGTGGCTTAATTCTTGATTTGCTGGTAGTGATTAAAACTGTGGTACAAAAAAGGGAGCGCGTTGCCATAATTGTCACAGCCGATGAAACCCTGAAAAGAAACAAAGATGCAGAAAAGAGAAAAGAGAAAGTGATTAATAAACGAACTTATAGATATGATTTCTTTTGTAACTTACCTGTAGACTTTAATAATAGTCTCGGCTAAACTTGAAAAATTAAGAAGAAAAAAAGATTTCAACGCGGAAGAACAATTAGCGCCACGAAAAATGTGAAAACGATGAGAATAACTTTTATTTCTTTGTCTTCATTTATATTTAGAACAATCTCTTAAATATTTTACCTAGAGATTTCGGTTCGTTACCATTGTAAAAGAATTTTTTTTTAATCAATGAGTAAGAAAATATTTTTTTTTTTCTCTGAACGCCCTGAGGCGAGAAAAAATTGACGTAAGCGGGAAAAGATGTAATTGTAAATGTCACCCAGGCGAGAAATTTGCAATAAAGCCCCGGATTTTTGTCAGACATAGTTGTCTAACGAGCTTCTGATTTATATTACAACAGGACAAACAAATCCTCTACGTTGCGATTTATTTACTTTTCTTTTCTTTTCTTGATCTTATCTTTGTCCGTAGAAACTGAGAAAACAAAAGGGAAGTACTGCGGATTATTCATATTTGCTTAAACTAAATTTGTCTACTTATAACCTAAAGTCTCTCTGCTAATGCTTTGTGTTTTTTTTTGTGTTTAGGAAGAGCTCTGTACGGGGGAGTGTTACGTCATTGAAGAAGAAACGAACCTCACGCATTTTTGCCCGTTACAATACGTAAGATATGGCGTAAGACGTTCTTAGCCTTATCTAAGGCCATATCTTAGCATTGAAAGTTTCCAATGGTTTCATTAAAACACGAATTATGGAACCAATTTCGATTATCATTAATTTTACGTTATATTCATTCATGACACCTCATTCCAAGTTGTTTGATATATTACATGCCATATCTTACCATTGAAAGTTTCCATTGGGCCAAACTGAACCATGTATCTTTAAACCAATGTCGTCTATCATTAATTTTACGATATATTTATTCATGGCACATATTCCAAGTCTTTTGATATACAGGGTGTCCGGAAATAAATGGTAAATATTCATACACGTGAGAGAACATGTATAAAGAAGCATTTTTATTCC
>JAHWFO010070491.1:0-11770 GCA_023313115.1 Rhysida immarginata | reverse complement strand
TTTAGTGGAACCATTATGGTTCATTAGGACTTTCAATGCTAAAATATGGTATGAAATATATCAAACGACTTGGAATGATGTGTCAAGAATGAATATAACGTAAAATTGATCATAGTTGAAATTATTTCAAAGGTACGTGGTTTAATGGTATCATAATGGTCCATTAGAAACTATCAATGTAAACATAGGGCGGTTTAAAAATATAGTTCCGCGAATGGTTTAGTTTAACCTTTCGGTACTTGGTTATGTCATTCCTTAAGGTTTATTAAATACCGAAAGGTGCTTTATGCTAACAGTGTGGGGAAACGTGTCTGTCTGTCTGCAACTCTAACTCCTCCGATGCTATGAAAGATTTTCAAAATCAGTTTTCGTTAGTCGATGAATATAGTTAATGGCACGAATCAACTAAAAATATTATCTAAATCGGTTCATTGGCACGTGCACAAATGGTACCTCTATTTTCTCGCCTAGCAATTTTCAATGGGAAGATACCGTATATTAAGTAATATATCAAACAAATCGTAATGATGAGATAGAAGCGGTAATTCATTACTATTTTCGTCGGTCAATGAATATGGTACATGGCACGAACCATTCACACATATTATCCAAATCGGTTCAATAGCACGTGCACAAATGGCACCTTCACGACCCCACCTAGCAATTTTCAATGGGAAGATATATTAAGTAATATATCAAACAAATCGTAATGATGGGATAGAAGCGGTAATTCATTACTATTTTCGTCGGTCAATGAATTACCATGGCACGAACCATTCACAAATATTATCCAAATCGGTTTAATAGCACGTGCACAAATGGTACCTTCACGATCCCATCTAGCAATTTTCAATGGAGAGATATATTAAGTGATATATCAAACAAATCGTAATGACGAGATAAAAGCGGTTATAAATTACTATTTTCGTCAATTGATAAATATGGTTCAAGAATTGAAACATTTTGAAAATGGTTGCAATCGATACAATGGCACGTGCTCTAATGGTACCCTTATGACACCCCCCAAAAATTTTCAATGATAAGATATGGCATGTAATATATCAAACAAATTGGGATGATGTATCATGAATGAATATAACGTAAAATTAATGATAGTCGATATTGGTTTCAAGGAAACTGGTTTACTGGAACCATTATGGTTCATTGGTACTTTTTTTTATTATTTTGTGACCTCCCCTCTCAAGAACAGACTAGCTCAGTCTTATGAAATCCAGAAGAAATCTTCCAATATAATCAACGGCCAGAGTCGGGTTCGTTAAATTTAATAAATTTAACTCGAGAGTGAATTACTTCAAATTGAAATAATTAGGCAAAGTTTTTGAAATAATAAAAAAAAAATCTTTATTTCAAGAAAATCAAAATCAATGCAAAAAGAGTGACTAAATACTAATGAACTTACATGCTAAATCTAAATTCTAAAATTTCTATATGTAATTAACTGGATTAAATATGACTAAATTCAAAATGCAGCTGCCTATTAAACTTTAATCTAAATAATCATTCAACTAATTCAAAGCTAAACTAAATGTAAATAATCTTAGTTCAATATAAGTATTTTGCTCCTGTGACAAATCTATGCAAAGTCTCACCCAATCTTATTTCTAAAATTCTCTTAACTGTATAATTCAAAAACAACAAAGTGTAAAAGAAAACTTATTAACTTACAGTTCTTGTCCACTGAGCCAAATTCTTTATATCCTTATTTGTAACACTACACATGATCACTTTAAAATACACACACATTTATATACTGTATATCCAAGGGCACACACAATATTGAGCACAACTCTAAATTTCACCTCTTGTAGAACACTAAATTCCAGGCTAAGGCTATTCACTTTTCTTTGAAACAGGAATCTGGAGCGATTGCTTTATGAGTCTTTCGTTTGCTCAAAGTGTCTAAAGCAAGTTCAACGGATACCTGTACAATCTCCTAAATTCTATGCGTAGCT
This sequence comes from Rhysida immarginata, assembly GCA_023313115.1. NCBI lineage: Eukaryota > Metazoa > Arthropoda > Chilopoda > Scolopendromorpha > Scolopendridae > Rhysida > Rhysida immarginata. Next base: position 9,797 of record JAHWFO010070491.1, on the reverse strand, counting down.
TGTAGATTCTCTGATGCCTTCTCAATCAACTTGGATCCTTGTAGTAATCTCCTCTCTGGTTGACTATGGGGTTTTACTCAGTGTATCAATTTTCATATCATATAACATCTAATTCTTATCTCCATGGTTTGATTATTTTGCCATCTTATTCACACAAATGGGGAAAACTTGCATAACATCATCTTTCAATTGGAACTCAATTCACTTCATCAACGCTCATTTGATACTTCAAAATAAAAGAAAACGCCCAAAAAGTAAAATACGGAATCTGATAAAAGTTAATCAGATTTATATGTGATGCCTGCTCTACTTAAATTTGGAATTTACAGTTTGCAAGAAATAATTTGGCCGGAATGGTTTCACAGGGTACCGCCCTTCCCTAGTTAATGAAGATGCAAGGAGAAGGTTGCCTCACAAATGCCTGATCCCCAATCGCTTGAAGCATACAATCGTCGAAGCATCAGGTTCGGAAGATTCCCTCCCCAAAACATACATTAAACCAAGCGAGCTCAGCCATAGACTTGGGAGCTCGGGGATATTCGATTCACCCCCCCCCCCCTTTTCATAGCATCTCTTTTATCCTTTTCCAACATCCGGCCTCACTCTCATTCTCAAAAAAAAACACAAAAACGAAAGTGATAACAATAAAACCGCATATTTATTCAATAATATCATCTTTACTTTTAATCTCATAAAAGACATTGCTCATTATTCATCAAAATATATATATTCTCATCAGTCATTCCACAGACCAATGCTATTCTAACTCATTAGATTACACAATTATTACTATTTTCTCCCAGTTTGAACATCCCCTCCACATGAGAGCTCATTGCTAACATTACTAATCTAACATTATAATTGTTCATTAATACAACAATGGGTTATGCTGATTGCCAAACTCTTATAAACACAACGCTAATACATCAAATAAACTCAGACAACCCTTACTTTGAAAGACCATCAAAGTAATTATCATTAACATGAATTCATTAATATTCAAATCCACTATAAAAACACGTGAAACGTTACAATTTTTTTTTTATTTATGAATCGGGGTCCAATACGTCCATCCAGGGCCTGTATGGCCAGAGGCCGACGAGTTGGGTCCGGGATGGACCTGGATTCACGACTGCTGTATGACGGTCGCAGCATCCGTGGGGGGGGGGGGGGCCCTGAAGATGGTCACCCATCCGGTGACTAGCCGTGCCTGATGTAGCTTAACTTCACAGTTGTGGTTACTGAAAGCCCACCAGACCACGGCCTCCCCCCGAACTTTCAATGCTAAAATATGGCATGTTATATGTCAGACAACTTGGAATGATATGTCATGAATAAATATAACGTAAAATTATTGATAGTCGAAATTGGTTTCAAGGAACCTGGTTTAGTGTAACCCTTATGGTTCATTGAAACTTTCAATGCTAAAATATGGCATATAATATATCAAACGACTTGGAATGATGTGTCATGAATGAATAGTAAAAATGTAAAATTAGTGATAGTCGAAATTGGTTCAAAGGTACGTGGTTTAATGGTATCTTTATGGTCCATTAGAAACTTACAATGTTAACATTGGGCGGTTTAAAAATATGGTTCCGCGAATGGTTTAGTTCGGTTATGTCATTCCTTAATGGTTTATTGGTTACTTTTTGGCCGACCACTAAATTGCTGGTCTATGTTTTCGTCTATCCTAACTTGAAATTTTTTTTCACTGAAATCGACTTAAAACCCGATATGATCCGATATCTTGAAATATTGCAAAAAAATGTATACACTCTTTGTCAGACTGTATCGGGATATTGATACTGTCAATTGATTTGAATTACGAGTATTTGTAGTATGATCTTTCGCTCAATCTACCAGGTGTTCATGTATGGTGTGGACTATCATCTAGGGGCTTAGTAGGGCCCTTTTTCTTTGATGCTACTGTCAATGGAGAAGTGTACTTGCAAATGTTACACGCATCAATTTTACCAAGTGTACGCTTTATGGAGCTGATAAAGAAGTCTTCTACCAATAGGACGGGGCGCCTCCACACAACCACCTAGCCGTAGGACGAAGAGGGCCGAAGAGGTCCCATTGAGTTCCCTCCACTATCGACAGATCTAACACCTATGGATTTTTTCTTGTAGGGAATAGTGAAAGATCAAGTCTATTGACGTAAGCCGCGCACGCTGGAGGACCGTTAGTGTCTGGCCGCCAACGGCCAACATTTTGAACATCTAAAACAAGGGTGGGCACGCATGAGGTCAGTGAGAGCCATATTCTGGTTTATCACATATTATAAAGAGCCACGCAATAGAAGACATCAAACACCAAATTTAAAGTTTATTTAATTTAATTAATATGAATACATGTATTATGTAATGTATAAGAAATTATAATTAAGAGAAAGAAAATACAAAATAGTTATTTCAAAATTAACAATAACAAAAATAAGATACAATAAAAATACATTAGTATAAAGTAAAACATCTAACGAAGGCCTTTAGTCAAATCATTGAAAATTTGACATAAAATTTGTTAAAGCCGTCCGCAGGAAATGTGTGAGATGATCATTGGTCAACTGCGAACGATCCTTCGACTTCACCAACTTCATTGTGGAGTACAATGATTCACAGCTACAGAAATTGAAATTAGACGGCAAGTAGCTTTCTGTATGTGTGGATATTTTGAAAGTGGTACGTTCTAAAACTCAGTTACAGAAAAAAATTTGTGCTCCATTTACAATGCCTGATCTTCTTTCATCTCCAATAACTCCAATTCCCCAGTTGCTCTTTCAACAAGAATCATTTCAGAAATTGGAAAGCCATCTTCAATAATATCACAAATAAATGGGTTGACAAAGTATGCAAATGTAGATTTCAAACTTTTCAAATCTTCAAATCTATGTCTGAAATCTGATGAAAGTCATCCAGTTTTCCTGTGTAGTCGTTTAACTTTTCTTCTTTGATATTAATTATATTTGCTTTCTCTAGTGGAAAATGATTAAATATTTTGTTCTTCAGATCGTACACAAATCAATAATATTTTTTTCCTTTCCTTGTGAAGCTAGAGTAAGGGTTTGCAAATGTTCTAGCACGTCTGTAAGGAACATTAACCCAGAAAGCCAAATTTCATTTTCTAATTCTGGGTTCGTTTTCCCTTTTCCTTTTTGTAAATGTTACGATAGGATTTAGGAGTTCCACAACGGCTCAAAACAATGTAAGTTGATAGCCATCTTACAAGACACCATAGGGATAAATCATTGGGAAATTCTTCTTTTCGTCATTCATTCGCAACTCTTCTAAAAAGTTTTTAAATTGACGATGAATTATGCACAATCGGCAAAACAATCTTCCACACATTTTCATATTTCTCGTACTTCGCTATGAGATGCTCGCAGTGAATTATGCAGTGAGCAAGTAAGAAACGTGTAATTCAAACGCCTACGAGTTTATGACGAGGTAATTCAAACCTGTTCATTACACTTTCAAGCGCATTTCTAACATCGACACCGCGAGTTGTTTCATTTAAATATAATTAATTAATGATATTTAAATGATGGAAAAGCCATCAGATAAACTATAAGGCCAAACCCGTTGCTGTCCCCCAACAGGCACAAAGCCCAAAACGGGGTTGCTAAAAAAAAAACATTTAAAGACAATAAGACAACGACAATATAATTAAAGAATTGTTAATAATAAAAATAATGATAACGCTAATGTAATAAATATTATTAATTAAACTCGTAAGAAAATATTAGGTTTTACCATTAACTGATCATAAAAAAATCATAAGAAAATATTAGGTTTTACTATTAACTGATTATAATTATCAGCAAGTGTGCATCTTAAATCTAAAAATTTTGCATCAGTTCGATAAAAAAATTGGTTGGGAAAAGGTTAACCCAGACATTAAAGATCCCTTAGAATAACGCAAACACAGATTTTCTAAAAAAAATGGGGCATCAATATTACTCATCAATATACTTAACATCTTAGAAAATACCTAACCTGCAAGTAAATATACAGTGTCATAATTACATTGAAACATTCCCCGAAGAGTCCGAGGCCAAGGAAAACAATTTAAACAATCTCCTTAATTTAAAATCTAGACGATGTGTTAAAAATTTTGGTTTTGAAAAACAAATTTGAATAGCAAATAAAAGATGAGATTTAATTAAACAATTATACAAATTTTTATAAGTTTGACTATATTTAAAACATGTACATAACCTCAAAAAAGATCCAGCTTCCTCGAGACATCACTGATAACAGAGGAGATATGCTGATTAAACGAGGTAATATTATTAAAAATTACGCCCAAATCTTTAAACTCTTTCACTCTCGTGATTGACTTAAGTCAATCAGATATTCAAATTCAATTGGAGTAACCTTCTTAGAGATAGACATGATATGCGTCTTAGCACAATTAATTTTTAATTTAATCTCCTTCGTCCACAGACATAACATCGTTAATTGGTGTTGTAAAATCTGACAATCCGTCTTCTCCAAAATTATTCGCGAAAGCTTTATATCATCCGCATAAGCTAAAAGATTCACCAAAGAAACATCATTGTAACTTCCCAAGTCAGCAATACAGAGAACAAAAAGCAAAGACCCAAGCGGCGAGCCCTCTAGGATTCCGCTTTTGGCCTTTACTAATTTAGAACAAATAACCCTGTGAACAAACTTTAAAAGATCTATTTTCAAGTAGATGTTTCATTAACAATAAGCTATTATCGCTCAAACCAAGTGCTCCCAATTTCTCAAACTGACGCCTTAGCATAGTCAACATAAACAACATCCAACTGACTTTGCATATTAAGTGCATTGGCGATCTTTAAAGAATGATGAGCTAAATTTGTCACAATCGATCTCCTCCTAACAAAGCTATGCTGCCATTCTGGTAAAACGGGAGAAAAATAAATATACAGGTCATCAGTTGGTTTGGTTTGGTTTGTTTGGTAATAACGTCCTTTTCAACTGCCAAGGTCATTTCAGGACGGCGTTATAGGGGCCGCAAATTTTGCCTCGCAAGGGTTCTTTAACGTGCAGCCGGCAAACGACTACACGGGACCAACGGCTTTACTTCCCTTCCGAAGGAAGTGCGTGATCTCAGGATTTTCCCCCTGAAAAAATCCTCGTCGTCCTCGGCCGGGGTCGAACCCGCGTCCACAGGTCATCAGTAATCAAAGCTTCAAAAAGCTTCGCCGGTGTCACAATTAAAATTAATATAACTTGTGAACAGAGAGAAAAGGTACGGGAGACGAAACCGTCATTAATAATTTTCTTTTAATGAATAAATCCAATAAAGTGATTTACAAAACAAATTCTTCTTGATTCAAGATTCGAAAGAATTGAATGTAAATTGAACATTAAATAGAACTAAAATTTTTAGTTGACCAATTAAATTGTTTTAAACCACAAAACGTTAAGCCTTCTATATCTCCTGGGCTTCCTGATGTGGAATCTGATACTCGCTATCTAATCCTCTGGGATGCAGGTAAGATGCGTAATTTGTAGCTTCACACAGAAGTCGTCGTAAAGGCACTAGTGATGTGGAAAGATGAGATCAGATAAGTGTATGAGGTACGGGGTAGCTGCAGAGCACGGCGACCTTGTCAGGTTTAGCTTCTCGTGGACTGGAGCTATAAGTAACGACAATAAAATATCCTAATAATAATAATTACGAATATCCGTAACCATCAAAGAGGAGAAATAAGTTAGAGGGCGTATTCGCCTGCGCATTGAGCGATTTCTGATGCCGACATCAAGGCAAAATAACCAACTACGATTTGGGGACGGATGAAAGCGAAGCGGCGCTGTTGACAATGCAAAGACCGTGTCGGTTAGCATTTTCAGCATAGTATTAGAGTAGTGGAATTATGTTTACTGTTTTCAGGAATATAATTCTTCATAAGAGGAACTGTTGTTGCGAGCAGAGGAGAGGAGATAGTGAGTGCCTTTGCGCACTCTTATTTTTTCCTCCTTTATGGTATCTTTAGAATTTAGCGTAAATTTTCTTTGAGCACCGAGAGATGGCATTAATTTGGTAGCACATAATGGAGCACATCAAAGAGCAACAATAGAGAGAGGCAACACTCCTTCATTTAAAAAAAAAAAATATGCAAACCTGGTGCCCTCGGATGTCGGGTGCGTAATTCCTACCAAAAAAAATAAAACTACAGAAAAAAATTAATAATTTTTGGTGCTTGATTGAAATGTGGCCTCTGCTACAAGACCTTGCAGTGAAGCATTTTCTTCCCTATCAATCACTTTTCATGAAAATGAGCTCTAAAACTGTAATTGAAGGTGGCAGTTTGTTTTTTTTTTATTTTCTTAAGAATCGGACTTCGTTTACAGTGTTCATCCAAAGTTGCAGTAGAATTCTTTAAAAATTTAGAAGCAGCGTTTGAAAAACATTTTGAACTATCGAAACATCTAACCTGTTTTTTGAAACATTATGAAAGCCATGGCCGTACCCAGGGCTGCAGCGTCCCCCCCCCCCCCGAAAAAAAACACCTTGCCAACCATAAACTGAAATTCTGTTGCTTGGGGACGCCCCCAGCCGCTAAAAGGGCCAGCCACACTCATCCCCCGCCGAAAAAATATTATGGGAACGGCCCTGATAAAAGCGTCATGAAAACAGACAAAAGCAATGACTTATAATAAAGACCTAAATAAATATATTAATATTAATATCGTTGAACATAACTGATTCCATCCCAATACGATATGAAAAGTAACTTTAGATGTAGTGCGAGACGCTCTGTGAAACTCCTTAATAGAACGTTTGTATTCAATGAGTGTCGCTTCTCTCCATTGTTGCACTCTGGAATTATTTTGAGTGTATATAACCACTGGAAGTGAGTACCGCACGATTTTAGTGGATTGAAAAAAATTCTCTATATTCAGAGAACTGGGAGTAATCCGAAGCTTTCCCATTACGCTTCCACTGCTTATGGAAAAATTATCGTCTTTCCCTAAGCTGTAATGATTTTGGCGAGTTCCAGCTTGGAAAACAGGTTTTCTGTCTTTTATTAACATTTCTAAATCCAGGTGTATATATAAATTGATAGCATTTAGGATTTGTATATTCATATAAACAATCATACCACAAGGATTATATTTTAAAATATTCTGTCACCTTACCGTAGCTTACCTATTTATATTTATATATATTTATAAATACCTTTGAAGTCACCCATCCTAAAATTTAATGTGTCCTTCTGCGGAGCAACAAATGGCTCATAATTCAAGCTAATGTCAATAAACAACGGAGGATGATAATTGTCCGGTTTAACCAACTCAAAAATGCTATTCTCTACTGTTATGAGAAAGCTTGCATACATTTTATCTAAGGTTTTCGCTAAGAGCTACGAGGTCTAACATTTCCTCCTTCACATTTACGTCTGCCGCTACATAGCGGACAAAAACGGCTAACTGTGGCACATCCTGAATGTCTGTAGACTCATCGAGAGCTAAACTGAATGCTGTACAATTTTTCAAGTAGCAGATCAAACATACGTACTAATTGCACCTACGGCTGACATAGGAAGTTTTGCGACCAATTTATGTAGTTTTGTAATATCTGAAGCTACCAAATTTCTTTTCAGAAATTCGCCTTCTGCATATGGACGTTTGGCACGAGCAATATTCCAAGCTATCATAAAACTAGCCTCGTTTGCTCTATCATCTTCGCGACTAAAAGACGAAAAGAGTCCTTGCTGCTTATGAAGACCAGAGTGCAAGGACTTAAGCTTCTCTGTTTGAAAAGAACATAAGTTTCCTTCCATATGAGCCGCATTTGCCCACGTCTGATCTAAAGTAACCATGTGCTTAACTGAAGACAGTACCACATGTGTGCTCAGTATTTAAATGTAAAACAAAACACATAATAAACAGTTTTCGTTCCTTAAATTGTGTATACATTTTTTGGCGGACTCTGTATATGAACTTGAGTTCCAATTTTTGTGCAGCTAACTCCTGTAAAAAAGTAGAACCAAATAAAATTAATCCACTTTTAAAGGATTCCTGCCTTAAACTGTGCCATTATCACATATGGTTAAGCCTTTTAAGGAATATTAATTTTTATTCTAAAAATAAAGAAATGACTATAGCATTCATACAAGCAAACAAAAGTCAATAAATTCGACATGCATGGACTCCTCTCATTGAGAGGAATAAATTTTGTAAATAACATGATGGGCGTTGATGGGACCCCTGAAAATTGAGGGTTTTTATTTTATTTTTAAAAATTATTTTAGAAATTATTTTTAAAAATTTATCCACATACAACAATTTAAATTATCATCTCAAGCGTCAACAATGCGATCGTGACGTTCGCGTGCTTCATGTTAATGTAAGCAATGCATTAAATCTATTATTAAAGAAAATTTTGTCATTTCGAATCTCGTCGGCTTCCAGTAAACATCTTTTTCTGCCTACCAGTTACCATTTTCACCCGTCGCTTTTCCATCTTCATCATGGCTAGTAACAGCTGCAATAATAATAACAATAAGAAAAATAATAATAATAATAATAATAATAATAATAATAATAATAATAATGACTGTGATAAAAAACGCGGACAAGTGTGCGACAACCCGGATGGAATGAAGGTGATGGTCGACGTTGCAGATTACACGGCTAGTCAACTGTGCGTTAAAGTCGGCGACAAAGGTTTGGAGGTCCGTGGCCAGAAGGAAGTGAATGGCAAGAAAGAATGCTTCACCGAGAATTATCCTCTACCTGATAATATTGACAAATGCAACGTCAAGTGGGATTTCACGGACGGCAAGCTGGCAATCGACGCGCCGAAGAAGAAAGTTAAAACTTGCTGAAGTGATCATAGACTTTAAAATTTAATAGCGGAACTTGTACAAAGAGTGGTATGCGATAAATATATAAAAAAGTAACAATTGACATTTTTTGTTTTGATGAATTATATTTCTATTGTATACTTTAAAAATTCTTGAATGATGTAATTTAGGAGCTGACGAGATTCAATAAATTTCGTATATCACTCAAATTATTCGGCCTCAAAAGTCTGTTTTATTGCAGTTTGGAAAGCTATGGTAAAGCCTTTAACAATGATCTTTAACCCTTTGTATCTTTCTATAAACTAATTTCTTAATCTGTCGCCCCTATTTATTCATTCTTTTTGCACTGAATAGACAAGGGCAACCGAGGTGATGAGCGTGTTTTTGGATAACTGCTTGGTCGAGAGGTTGCTCTTTGCTGATGACCTTGTCCTCTTTGGATCTTTATGCACTAACCTTCTGCATGCACTAGGTCTGTTTGCATCCAAGTGTGAAGAGGCCGGGATGAAAATCAGTTTTGCAAAGACTGAGGTTCTTGTCCTTTCAAGACAGTCTGCTCAGTCAACACCTCCTAGAAAGAAAGCCAAACAACTGAAACGTCATACATTGTTACACCATCATAAATCGGCCAAATTTAGGGCTTATTATTGGTAGAAATGCGATTAACAATGGTCCAAATATGATGTAACAATGTATGACATTTCAGTTATTTGGCTTTCTTTCTAGGTGGTGTTGGCTCAGTCAACGCCTCCCATAGACAATGCCTCCTCACTGAAACGTCGTACATTGTTACATCATTCTTCGTCCTTCGTTAATCGTATCATAGTCTTTTAATCCCCTGGTCTGTGCACAGCATTGTTTTAGTCCAACAATTTGATTGCTGTATTTACTGAAAAGTCGTTTTTTGCCCCCTCTCTTGAATGAATTTGGCTACAGCTCAAACATAACAATGCATTTTAACGATCGCACAACGTAACAAAACTGTCAG
>JAHWFO010070484.1:0-13938 GCA_023313115.1 Rhysida immarginata | reverse complement strand
ATTTTTTTGTGTTGAGGTAATAAAAGTATTTTGAATGATTTATTGAATCCTCAGTGTTTTAATGACACTTTATAGTGTAATCGTTTTCATTTAGTAGTTTAAAATAATTAAGTCTAATCATTTAAAAAAAAATCTTTACTTTTAAACCCTTTATCAGACAATACTAATTAAGATGACAATTTTTTTTATTTAGTTTGCTCTTTTCAGCATTATATTAATAAAAAATTGTAATTATAGAATGTTGCAAAATAAAAAGTTAAAAAAATGAATTTTTGAGGAAAAGATACAGCGATATTTTAAGATATGATTTAAACGCTATTGGGAATTTTAAACCACTTTATTTTTGTATCTAAAATTAAATACTGATTAAAAATATAATATTAACAAAGTCTTATATATGGTGCTAAATTTTAAATTTTATATATTATATTGGATTTTAAAATTTTATATTTTATATTATTTTTTGAATTTTGAATATTGTATTACGCCTGATTTTTTTTGATGAAACTATTAATTTGTATTTATTTTACTTTTATATTTATAATCTGTCCGGTTGTATTTTAAAATATAGCGATTTTTGAGTGTGATTTATTTATTTTATTTTTATATTTATATTCTATTCGTTTGGATCTCATAAATAGCGATTTAAGTGTGATTTAGATTTTAAACCAAAAATCTCACGAGCAAAACTGCTCATTCAATCTGGTAGATTTTATAAATTATTAATTTTTTATATACATTTTTTCTCAGACCTTTTGCTATAAGTGCTTCTAGAAAAGCATTTGGGAACGAAGCACTTAACCATCGTGTAATAAATCGAAAAACTATATTAATATCGTAATAAGTGAAACGTTTATTATCTATATACGTTATAATGACAGAACAGTTCCAAATGTTTATGGTAACAGAATAATGTAAGAAAATAACGGTAAAATCAGCTCTTATGGTGAAACAGCTTACACATTCGCGCTATTTTCTCTCTCTCAGTTAGGGCCCAAATTGACCGCAGCGCTGCTAGTTCATGAAAAATCCGTGACAAAAATGGGCAGAACTTAAGCTAGTGATGCATCAACATAGTATTTTTTAAATTACTTCAAAATGAGCCATGATAAAATCGAAATTATTGAAATGAATGAATACTTGGAATGCCTATTGTTTATGGGGGAAAGTTTTTAGTTCATTTTATTATAAAGAAAGTGCTTAATTTATTTAAATTCACAGGTCTGTCGAAATTGGAGTGGGGGAGGAGGTCGGTGAAGCTTCCCTACTTCTACTTCTAATACTATGCTAAGACCAAGTCGTGATCACGCCTGGAAACCTGCCTTGAGAAAGGTATTCGTAGAAGGGCTCATCGAACTGCACCTCAAAGTGATCCCCTTTGGGTTTGTGCTGCACCGCAGTTCAACTTCCCCCACAGGTCGCTTTTTGGGTGCACTACCTCCAAAAGTTGCCTGAACAGGTAAGTATCCCCAGGTAAGCTTTCCTTCCCTATTTTTTCCCTGCTTTATCCTCTTACATCTTTCTCTCCTCCTATCTCTCCCTAACGTTCCGCACCTGTAGCCCATACCCTCCCTCCATGTAGATAGAACTCTCGGTTAGCTCTTCTACCCTACTCCTCTAACAGTCCCTAGCTTTTTCCCTTTCTAAGCCTTTCTCTGTCTCGTTTCCTGATTTTATTAGGTTAGGTTATTGCTTTTTCTTTTCCTGCTTGTTTCGGCCCCTGCGAGTGCACTTTTGGTTTTTATTACCAGTTGATGCGCGTGCTCTGGTGCCTTTGTTTTTCTTTTTTCTTCCTTAGGTCCACGCAGCGCCTCTCCCCAAGCCATGGCTGGGAGAGAGCACCTGTGTTTAATCCACAGCAACGAGCCTATCGGAGCTGTGGATCTGATGAAGTTACTGCTTAAGGATGGAGGACTCCCAGAGGTTCTTATCTCAGGAAACCCTGCCATCGCATGCCTACAGAAGCTTTCGCCGACAACCTATTGGATTTTGTTTCAGACAGTGGATTTAGCCAATAGATTCCTGGATGCCAGGATTTGGAAGTTAGGAAACTTCACTTTAGAATTTGTTCCGGTGCAACCCCGGAAAACTACAGTTACTTTGCGCGGGATAGATCCAACTATCCCTTTGGCCAGTTTGGGAAGATTCTTCCAATACTATGGAAAAGTTGTAGAGGTAAGCCGGGAAGGGTTTGAGGGTTTCCCTCGCTCCCAGAACGGAAATATCATTTTGAAAATCATTTTAGATAAAGACATCCCAGATACAATTAAAGTTTTTGAAGACAAAGTATACGTGTCTTACCCCGGTATGAGGAAGATATGCTATTATTGCCATTCTGTTCAGCATTTAATTACAGAATGCCCAGCCTTTTCCAGGTGCAAGCTTTGTAGAAAGCTGGTGGGGAGAAACCACGCGTGTGAAGAGGAGCAAGAAAAGACCACGACAGCCAAGCAGATCCCCGTGACCTATGCCGAAGCTGTGAACTCCCCGAAAGAGACAGATGACGTCTCACCGACACAATCAGCCGAAAAGGAACCTGAAGTTAACAAGACACCCACGGAGGACATTACAACGGATAAAGCCTCCACTGAAGAAACCAGTGAGGCAACAGGTAAGCCTTTCCCAACCCCCTCAACCCCCTCACCCTCCCTTTCCCAAGTCTTCGCGAACCCACCTTCCCCTTTTATCAACCCCAACCCTCCATCCCATCTTTCTTCCCCCACCTCCCCTACCCTTTCTCTTACCTCCTCTCCCTCCCCTACTAAACGACTAACGACCAACCCAGCTCCTCAGAAACAGCGAACTCCGCGTCGCCGTCTCGACTTCCCTCCCTTAGACCCAAACCCAACTAATAATACTAAAAAGGTCCGACCCAAAAGGAAGTAGCCACACCCTCCCTCTCTCCTCGTCTGCTTCACCATGCTCCGTTTTCTCACTATAAACGTAAACTCCCTCTTCTCCCCAGCTCGCCAAGCCTTCCTATCCAATTTCCTTTCTTCTTCTAAACCTGACATAGTTTTCCTACAAGAACTTCATATTGCATCGCCTAGTCAACTACAACCCTTCCTTGCACAACATCCTAATGTCCGATTGTTCACCAATTGCTATACGAATAAAGCCCGAGGAGTAGCTATCGCGATTTTCAACTTGCAGATAAGAGTTAATAATACAAGGCTCGACCCTGAAGGTAGAATTATTTCTCTGGGAATCTCTATCGCCCAAACTACTTTTCAACTTGTGTGTGCCTATGGCCCAAACATTGGGGCTCAAAAACAAGAATTTTTTTCTGAGCCCTCAACCTTTTTAATGTCGACTGCCCCCATTATTTTAGCTGGGGATCTTAATTGCACACCCAATGCTGACAATAAATTTGCCACAGGTCATGTTTACAATTTAATGGCTCAGAACAACATCATTGACGCCTGGCCAATACACCATCCAGACAATCCTGGACACACATACTCACGCCCTCAGTATAGTAGCAGATTAGATGTAATACTAATTGATAATGGCCTCATTAATTCAAGCAAATCAATACAGACTATTCCCTGCCCCTTTTCAGACCACAACGCCCTCCTGTGGCAATGTGTGGTTCCCGATTATATCCCAAAAACCAAACAGTGGTGCTTTAATTCTACCCATCTGAACGACGAGAAATCCCAAGCAAAATTCGCGACCTTTTTCAAACAGCAAACTTCTAATCATCTTCCTAATCTAGAAAATTGGTGTTACATCAAAACCAAAATCAAAAAATTCTTCAGACGGTTGGGCTATGCATATGCCAAACGCGAAGCCACCCACGTTTGCATCCTATATTCCATCCTTGCAACTTTAACAAATTCCTGCCCTCCTGAGGACTTCAAAACTGAAATTAGGCAAGTCAATAGCGAAATCAAGGCTATTTGGACCAAAAAGTCGACCGGCGCTTCCATTAGTAGCAAAGCCAACTTCGTACAAGGTACCACTTTACTCTCCTCAGCCGTTTTCATGAGAGAGAAAATTCGAGCCCAAAACAAACAGATTCCTGTCTTGAACTTCCAAGACAAGGTTATTGACGACCCCAATCAAATCATGCAAGTTTTGCACGAATACTACTGCGAAAAATTCTCGAAATCCCAACCTGCCTCAAATGAGGCCTATAGCTGGATCAAAACTCTAAACACTTTGACTAGAGATGATGACTCCTTCCTCACTCGTAGCATCACAGAGGCGGAAGCTCTTGCCTTCCTCAAACATTGTAACAATGCTTCGAGCCCTGGGCCGGATGGCCTCACATATGCCTTCTACAAATTAGCCTGGCCTACCATCGGACATTACTTTTTAAATGCCCTTAATGCAACTCTTTGTTCTGATACCTTTCCCATCTCTTTCACTAATGGTAAGATCATCCTGATTCCTAAATCCAACTCCCCTCAGACTCCTGATGATTGGCGCCCCATCACACTACTCAACTCCGATTACAAGATCCTAATGGGTATCTTGGAGATGAGACTACGCACAGTCGCAGACCAAATTATTAGCCCAACACAATGCTGTGCAATCCCGAATCGCCGGATGCAGGACAATTCCCTGGCTCTCGACTGCATCATAAAAGAGGCAAAACAAAGAGAGCAAAAAGTAGCAATCCTCAGTCTTGACCAGAACAAAGCTTTTGACAATGTCTGCCATCTATACCTCCTGGATATTTTTAGAAAGATCGGGATTCCAAAATTTGCTAAAATTCTCCAAAATATATATTTACATGCATCATCCAATCTATCTATAAATGGGGCACTCTCGCCCCCAATTCCTCTAAATAGAGGCATCCGACAGGGCTGCCCGCTATCAGCGCTACTCTATGTATTTTACATAGAACACCTGACTAGAAAAATCCACAGTGACAACTTAATCACTGGATATCTCCTCCCAGCTATGTCAATCAATATTAAGATTCTGACATATGCAGATGATATTGTGGTCATTGCAAGTGACTCTATGTCCTGGCAACAGCTTGATAACACCTTTCGCACGTTTTCCAACACCACAGGTAGCTCCCTCAATCTGAGGAAGTCTTTTGGAATTCGCAACGGCCATTGGAAAAACAACGAATTAAATATATTTCCTGTTAAATGGAGTCCATCAATAAAAGTGCTTGGCCTGTACCATTCCTTCCATGATGACCCCCTTCCTGAATCCTATTGGAAACAAAAGCTACAGGAATGTGTTGATAACCTCCAGCACTTCCGGAATTTCAACCTATCTATGGCCATAAAAAGTAGGATCCTAAGGGCCTACATTGCCCCTAAAATTATTTATTATTCTTTCCTTCATGTCCCACCACAGGATGTTCTTAAAGAATTCGCCTCCCTGGCAACAAACTTTGTATGGGGTCCCCATATCAAGAGGAAGCCGATTAGCTCTACAATCCTAAGCCTACCCTCTGAGAAAGGAGGGCTAACCGTCCCACTCCTACCAACACTTATAGCTGCCAATTTCCTCTGTGTTACCATCAGGTTGTTTTCACCACACCCACCTATATGGTCCCCCTTTTTCCTTGCGCATCTAGGTCCTTTCCTGAAAAAACACAGCCCCCCTCATGATCCTCAATTAGCCCTTCTTGCACACGCTTCCTTTGATCCCTATGTTCGTTTCAAAAACCTCCTGAAATCTCTACTTCCAAACCTCCAGCATGTAGACTTTAATGACTCCCTATCCTTGAAGACAAACTGGTTTACTCTTGCTCTGTCTCCTCAAACTAATGCACCCTCAGTTTCCAGCCGACCTTACCTGCCATGGACTTCAATTTTGAAAGTGATACACAAAATGCGTCACCTTTTTGGTTTGACATTAATTGGAGACACATACATAGTGCCTTCTTCACATTAACTGATATGCTCAAATGGAAAATAACCTCTACTGACAAGTGTCCTTCTTGCAATAAACAAGAAACATTGGACCATATCTTTTGTTTCTGTGCGGACGTAGGAAGCTGCTGGACCCGCCTAGGGAAGGTGTTGCAAATTCCTTTAAATACCCCTTCGGCCATCCAGTTCTTTACTGATCCTCACTGCAACAAGAGATTCCGTTTTATTCATATCCTCATTATAGGATTTTTCAAGGCCTTCATATGGCAAGCACGCAAACAAAGGTTTAATGGAATTTTTTCCACCCCCGAATTAATCTGGGAGAAAACTCAACATGCCCTGCGCCAGTATCTACTGATAGAATGGCAGCGACTTGGCCATGCTACCTTTAAAAAGGTGTATGGCACTTGCAACAAACTCTGTCTTGCCTCTGACAAAGGTTTTGTGTTCACTTTCCCGTCCGCATATGATACCTAACCCACCCTACGCCTCAGTTTTACTTACTAATCAGTCCACCTTTTTTCCTCCTTCCTATTGGGTCAACTTTTCTCCCCCCCCCTCTTCTCCTAACTGCACCTTTTACCCATCTTCTCCTTATACCCTTTTTTGTCTTTTCCCTTTTTCCTTTACTTTTCTTTCATTTTCACATTTGCCTAAATTTCAGTATATACATTATCCAAATTTGAATTATATATATTCCACATGATTTTTGATCTATGCAATAATCCATCTTTTTAGTCTTTTTCTATCTAGGTTTTACTCTGGTTTTGTTATTTTTTTTCTCTATTTGTCCTTCTCCACCATATGTTTGTGTCGTCCCCTTCCCCTCCCCGGGTTCACTGGATTCGAAGAGCTTTCTGTGTAATGCAGAAACTCCCCACCGAGTCATAGTGGAACCCGTTTCCTAGGCTATGGGCTTGCAGCGCTAACAGACGCCGGCTAAGACCGCCTTTTGTATGGTTTTGAAGATGTCTTTGAGATTGTTTTTTTGTTTTGTTTCACGTGCATTGGCTTAGGCCTTTTTTTTCCGTTTGTTATCTATGTTTATGTCTCTGACGTTACTGTTAACCTGTGGGTCGCTACACCCCACTTCAAAACCTGTAGTATCTGTTCTTATCAGCTTAATATCTGATACGGCTCCCATTGGGGGCCCAGAATATTAAACTGATTTTTGGAACATGGGGTAAAGTTCGGGGCTCGCTCCACTTCTGCCGCAGGTCGCCTTGGTATGGCACAGTCTCCATGTGTGCCCTAGCCTCCCCCCAGGGGATCATAATTAAACCCAAAGTTAATTCATTAAGGTGTCATTCGAGCACCTTTCTGACTGCAAGATGGTCGTTTATTAAAACGATTGCGTTTCGCACTAAAATTGACGCTCACGCAATCCCATTCAGTGTTCATCTCCATCCGTGTTTCATTCTTTTGTGTATAGTTTCATTTGTATTATTAATGTCCAACAAAGGAGGACAAGTGCATGAAAAAAAAGGGAATGAAGTTGGCTCCCTATCTTTATGTGGGAGCAGTGTTGCCAATTTAGCCCTTTCTTCATGCACGTGTCCTTCGTTTTAAACCGATAATTTCACTCAATCCTTACCTACATTTGTCAAGAGACTAAATTGCTACTTTCATTACTTTTCTAGAACAAAGCCACAACATTCAGACGGCCCCAGTCCAAGTTGGATCAATCCAAAAATATAATACCCCGTTTGGACTTATATTATTGTCGCCCACCGACCAAAGGCACTCTCCCAGAGTTTTGCAGGTAATTATGTCCGATCTGCTGCTGCACTTGTTGGAACCTTTTCCTTCTTCTTTCTTTGTGCAACACAGAGAGGCCAGCACGATACCACTTCTCCTATCTGGCACATGCCATTTCTAACAATGCTTACACAGTGCTTTTTCCTTCCAGCCTAACATAACATAACCTAAGGTAATCTAATTTAATCTAATCTAACCTAACCTAACTTAATCTTCCTTCACTCACGAAAGACTTCTCAATGATCCTTCTCATCAATCGCTCTTTTCTTCTTTCTTCAAGTTTGCAAGGCAAATCAGCTGCTGCCTCGGACATCCAAGGGCATGACGTACGCCTCAGTTAGCCCTAACCCGTCAAATTCTGTTGTTAAAAAAAGGGCTTAGTCCGGGCCATTTTTTTGGATACCGCTGAAAATTTATCGCTTCTCGGCCTTTTGACTAAGACCAATTCGTGATCACGCCCGGAAACCTGCCTTGAAAAAGGTATTCGTAGAAGGGCACACCGATCAGCACCTCAAAGTGATCCCCTTTGGGTTTGTGCTGCACCGTAACTCCACTTCCCCCACAGGTCGCTTTTTGGGTGCACTGCTGAGGGAACCCAGGTAAATCCCCCGAGGAAAGCCCCATTAGGTATCTTTCACCCCCTACTGATCCCCCTCTTATCTCAGGTAACCCCCCCTATGTAAGCCCCCTTCCTCAGGTAAGTGTTCCCTAGGTAACACCCTTGCCAGGTACGCCCTTTTCAGGGCAGCACCATCCCTGCAGGTAAGCCCTCCAAGTAAACCCCCTTCCCCTCAGGCAATTCTCCTCTAGGACAGCCCCCCTCCCTTTTAGCCCCGCAGGTAATTCCCCTCTAAGGAGAGCCCCCCCTACTCCTCAGGTAATTCCCCCCTAGAACAGCACCCCCCTTAGCTCTCCAATTAACACCCCCCTGTAGATAAGCCCCCTCATGTAAGACCAATCCCATGTAAGCTCCTTCACTGTAAAACCCCATAGTTAGCGCTCCCCTTTCAGGCACCCCCCAGGTAAGTTCCCCGTTAGGTTAACCCCCATAACCCCCACCATCCCGGGTGCTCCATTTTACCAGGAGCCTATCTCCTCCGGCCTCATTATGGCCGGGTGAGACAGGCTATGCATCCTCCAGTTGGATGGGCCAATCAGCTCGGTGGAGCTTATGAAGTTGTTATTGGATGAAGGGGGCGTCCCAAGCAAGCTCTTGTCTCGGAACCCTGCTATTGTTTGCTTGCAAAAGCTAGCACCTACCACCTTTAGGGTGTCATTCCAAACCGCGGCTATAGCCAATAGGTATTTGGATATTCGTTATCAGAAGCTAAATGGCTTCACTATGGAGTGGAAGCCTGTGGTTCCTCGTAAGACCACAGTTATTCTGAGAGGAGTGGATCCCACGATCCCCCTAGCTCATTTTGAGCAAATTTTTTGCCATTACGGCGAAGTTATTGAATTGGTGAGGGAAGCCTTTGAAGGGTTCCCTCTCTTCCAGACAGGAGACATCCTGATGAAGATCAGGATGGCGAAGGATATCCCCGACACCTTATGCATATTTGATGACAAGGTGTACATTTCTTATCCGGGGATGAGGAAGTCGTGCTACTGTCACGCCACTGACCATGTAGTAGCTGCCTGCCCATCCCTGGTGAGATGCAGCATCTGTCACAAGTATGTGAGCAAGGCACATCAGTGTGAAGCCGCTGATGCCCAACCAACTCCTGAAAACCCCCCCGTCTACTGACAACCCCCCCACGGACAACCCCCCCACTAGTGACAACCCCCCTGCTACTGACAACCCCAGCCCCAAGTCGTATGCAGAAGTCACTACGTCCCCACCCACTGTTGTCAGTATTCCCACCACCTCCAAAGCTAGGCACCCCACCTCCTCGCCCACTGCCTGCAAAGACTCAGGTAAATCAGCCTCCTGCTCACTTGCCTCTGTTTTTGCCTTCCCACCCAGCCCCATCCGCCCCTCCTCCCACACACCCACATCTCCCAACCCGTCCACCCCACCTCCTCTAACCCTTCCTCACCCCGAAACTCCCCTGCCTCCCAGCCCACCTCCCCAGCCCAACCCTCCTCTCCTGCCCAACCCACCTCCCCAGCCCAACCCTCCTCTCCTGCCCAACCCACCTCCCCTACCCACCCCTCCTGCCGCCGCCTAGCCTTAGCTATACCGCCCTCGTCCCCACCCAAACACTCGACTCGATTAAGGAGCAAACAGAAGTAGCCTCCCCCCATATCCTCCCCTTCAAAATGATCAGCCTCCTCTCCCTAAACGTTAACTCCCTCCTTTCTCCACAGAGACAATCCATTATCCACCAGTTTATTAGTCTATACAGTCCAGATAGATGCCTACGCCCCCACCATCTACTCGGAAAAACGCTCCTTTTTTACTGATCTTGTCCCGCATCTCATGTCGTCTGCCACAACTATGGTGGCCGGCGATATGAATTGCACCCCTTCTAATGGCTTGACCTTCTCTTCTGGGAATGTGTTTAACCTCATGGCCCAGAATGACCTTGTGGACCTTTGGCCACACTACCATCCTGACCTACCTGGCCACACTTATTCTGGTCCTCAGATTAAGAGCAGACTTGATGTCACCCTTGCTGACAGACTTCTGCACTCTCAGCAGCAGCATTGCCATCGTGGCCTGCCCCCTCTCCGACCACGATGGTCTCCTTTGGCAATGGAGTCCCCCACAAACCCTCGCCCCCCCTAGACGGCGGAGGTTTTTCAACTCTGCTTGTTTAAAGGATCCAACTAATTTAGACAATTTTAAAAACTACTTCACTACGCTTACCGCTTCTAGACCCCCGAATATCACCAATTGGTGCCACATCAAAATTAGAATTCAGAAGTCCCTCAAGTGCCTTGGCTACACCCTGGCCAGGCGCTCCAAAATCCGATTGCTGACTCTGCAGTCCATACTGCAGACGTTCAAATTGTCTTCAGTCCTCTCCGACTTCAGTTCGGGAATCAAGCAGGTTCAAAACGAAAAACATGCCATTCTTAAGCAAAAGGCCATTGGAGCTGGCATCCGCAGCAGAGGCAAGTTTGCTGAAGGGGCAGCTCAATTGTCCTCTGCTATCTTTGCCAGGAAAAGGACCATGCTCGTGCACTTTCCATCCCCTCTCTGTCCCACAATAACAAAACTGCATCCAGTCCTCATGAGATTGTCTCCACCCTCCACACAGTTTACTCTTATAGGTTCTCCCAACCTCAACCCCGGTCAGCCGGAGCTTATCAGTGGCTCTCGCTCCTCCCTAGCCTGGTTGGCACCGACGACGATTTTCTGGCTCGCCAGATATCCTCGGACGAGGCGGCCTCCTTCCTTGGCGGGAGCGACGGTCACTCTAGCCCCGGTCTGGATGGTCTTACGTACGACTTTTATAGAGTAACTTGGCCAATTATCAAAGACTACTTTATTAAAGCCCTCAACACTCCTCTTCAGCTCCTCTGTGCCACCTGCCTTCACGCAAGGAAAAATTATCCTCCTTCCTAAATGTTCGGCCCCAGCCACCCCCAATGATTGGCATCCGATTACACTTTTGAATTCTGATTACAAAATCCTCATGGGTGTCCTCTAGCAAAGGTTATCCTGCTTTGCTGAGGACATTATCAGTCCTAACCAAACCTGTGCTATCCCAAACCGTCGGATCCAGGACAATTCCATCATGCTCGAGTGCATCATGGAGGAGACCAAGTCCCGCGGGCAAAAGATCGCCATTCTTAGTCTGGACCAGAACAAGGCCTTTGACGCCTATCTGCTTGCTATTTCCAGGCAGATGGGCCTGGTTAAGTTTGCCTCCCTACTTGACACCCTTTACAAAGATGCTGCCTCAGTAATCTCTGCAAATGGCCTACTTTCCCTGCCCCTCTCCCTTCACAGAGGGGTGAGGCAAGGCTGCCCTTTGTCCCCCTTACTTTACGCCTTCTACGTCGAGCCTCTGACGAGGCATATTAATAGCAATACATCCATTACGGGATTCTACCTCCCTGCTATGCAGGTTCGCTTCAAAATTTTACTGTATGCGGACGACATTGTCATCATTGCTAGCAACCAGCTTTCCCTTTGCAGCCTCTACGACATTTTTAAGTCGTTTACCGATTCAACTGGCAGCTCCCTGAATTATGAGAAATCACAGGGCATTTGCCATGGGAGATGGTCGCCCGGCGACCTTCAGTGTTTCCCCGTTTCTTGGGGTGAAGCACTCAAGGTCCTGGGCCTCCACCACTCATTCTCCCCGGCCCCACTCCCAGCATCCCACTGGCGTCACCTCCTCCAAGCCGGTTCCGCTACACTCTCCAAGTTTCAGAAATTCAATTTATCCATACTTAACAGAAGCAAAATCCTTAGGTCCTTCATCGCCCCTAAAATTATCTATCCATCTTTACTCCATGACCGTCCATCCGACTTTGTCCAGGCTTTGTCTTCCCCCTCCATCAACTTTGTGTGGGGAAATCACGTGAAGAGGAAGCCTCTCAATTCTGCCCAACTTCTCTTGCCCCTCGAAATGGGGGGCCTTGGTGTCCCTAATCTCCCGGTACTCATTAAAGCCAATAGACTTTCAACCTTCATCAGGATCTTTTCCAGTCACCCGCCACATTGGAACCCCTTTGTTTTCGCGCATATGGGGCCCTTCTTTAGAACCAACAGACTTCCTTTTGACCCGTCCCTCGCACTTCTTGCCAATTCCGATGCCTCACTCTACAGTAAACTCAAAGACACCATCTGCCCCCTCACTCCCAAACTCTCTTCCCTCCAGAGTGACTCCTGCCCCCAGCTCACCACCAAGTGGTTCACCAGTGAGCTTTCCCCCAACGACCCTGCTGCTACCATTAAGGCCCTCCCAAGCCTCCCTTGGAAATCTATTTTTCAAGGCCTCACTAAAATGTGCCATGAACCCATGTGGTTCGACATGAACTGGAGACTTCTCCATAACACCTACTTTACTCTTACTGACCTCGTCTCGTGGAGGAGAGCCTCCTCGGATAAGTGCCGTGCCTGTGGTGAGAGGGAAACCCTTGACCACATTCTCATTAACTGCCGTGTGGCCAGTGTGTGCTGGCACAGCCTTTCGAACCTCCTGAAAACACCTATTTCGCATGCCCTCCCCATTAAATATTTTACTAATCAAGATTCCAAAACTAGGCTCCCTTTTTCCTATATCCTCATTATTGGCTTTTTTAAGATTTTCATCTGGAAAGCCCGCAACCTGCACTTTAACTCAGTTTATCAGTCACCCCAAACGATATGGTCCAAAGCCCACTCAGCCATGCGGCAGTTTCTCCTGTCCGAGTGGAGGCGCCTTCCTCGCCTGGCTTTTATCAAGAACTATGGAAGATGCTCCTTACTATGCAAACCATCCAAAACTACCGACAGCCTCATTTACACTTTCCTGGAAAGACCCCCTTAGCTCACCTCCCTGTTTGATAGCGTGTGAATGATCGCCTCGGAAGCGTCTGTGCACCTTCCGATGGGTATGCAAGTGACGAGTGTTTTCTGCCCTTTGCTTTCGTGCCATCTATTTATATTTATATATACTGTCCGTCCCCTCTTTGTGATGCCGTTTCTCCTTCTCATTTGTTGTGTTGTCTCTCCCCTCCCCCAGGTGTCTAGCCTTGCGGTTTACCCCCGTTTATTAGTATTTATTATTATTATTTTGTTTAGCAGATGGTATATGTTTACTGCTTATTGTCTATTGTCTTTTTGTGGGTCGCTACACCCCACTTCAGAACCTGTAGTATCTGTTCTTTTGATGCCGGTCCAGGTAGGTATTGTTGCGTACTAACTCACCCCTCCCCCCCTTCCATTCTCATTCCCTGTAGTCTCTGATCGCTTCTCGGCCTTTTGACTAAGACCAAGTCGTGATCACGCCCGGACACCTGCCTTGAAAAAGGTATTCGTAGAAGGGCGCAACGAACAACACCTCAAAGTGCTCCCCTTTGGGTTTGTGTTGCACCGCAGCTCCACTTCACCCACAGGTCGCTTTTTGAAGGCACTGACTCCAGAAGTGGCCTGGTGAGGGACCCCAGGTAAGTCCCCCCAGGTAAACCCCACTAGGTATTTGTCTCCCCCTATTTACTCTCCTCTACTTTTTGTTCCCCCCCCTTATGTAAGTCCCCTCCCCCAGGTAAGTTTTTCTTCCCCCTAGTTTTAAGCCCTTCCCAGGTACGCCCTTTTCAGGGCGCCCCCCCCCGTATGTAAGACTCCAGGTTATCCCCAGTTAAGTCCCCCTAGTTAACCCCTCCCCCCAGGTGTGTTCCCCTTGTTAACCCCTAGTTAACTGCCAGGTAAGTCCCCCCCTAGTTAACCCCTCCCCCT
>JAHWFO010070451.1:624238-642167 GCA_023313115.1 Rhysida immarginata | reverse complement strand
GGACTAGACATAAAAACCCTGGAATACAATAAAAGTTATTAATTAAAAAATAAAAAAGCAAATACGGTAAATAATAATAAAAAAAAAAATTAAATTAATAAAATCAAAATAAAAAGCTGACATTTTGGATAGAGACTATCCTTTATCAAAGCAGAGAATATTAGAGAATTATCCTGAAGTTATGAAAGGAGTATTTAAGGACGACTTTATATATAGCACTGGGAATAGTAAGATGGTATTGGCTTAAATACTAGAAGAGAACAAATGGGAGGCCAGGAAATTAAGAGACTTGTTGGGATAGGATTCAAAAGAGGACAAATAGAAGGCGATAAGAGGGTGGCAAAAAAAAAAAAAAAAATGCATTAGGACAACACAAACAAAATTGAAATGACAGAAACTGCAGGGTTCTTACATTCTGGAAAGTCAGGGAATGTTAGGGAAATGAAAAGTTATCAGAGAAAGTCAGGAAGCAAGGCCAAATTCTTGCATTTGTCGTGGAAATGAGATATTTTCTGGGAAATAGATTTTACTGGAGACATTATGTTATTAATCGAATAACTAACTAATAAACCAAATTACAATGGATGATCACAATTTAGAAACTAAAGAATAGAAAATTTAGAAAATTTTCACTTCACTTGTGATCTTACCTTTCAAGCCTGCTTTTCCATTAGAGTCGTGGAGGCAACAGTCTTGTGAAGAACTTCCAGTGATCACAATCTTCCGCCAGATGCACGTCGTTAATGGTATACGTAAGCAACTCTAACTAGATTCTCCTTGTAGTCTAGCCAGCTGGTTCTAGACATTGGCTTGGGTGGGGGAAGCAACTGCATAAGAAGAAATTTATCTTCCTTCCTAGAAATCAGATGTAAAAGTTAAATAAAATTAACATACTACATAAGATGATTCACATTTAAAAAGGCAATAACAATATCAGATATTCATACACGCTTATTTTTAAGCAAGAACACTCCATCTTTACCTAAAATTCAAATTCACAAAACTAATTTGAAATTTTCATAGGAAGTAGTGCAATGCTCAATTCAAATTATAAAACTAGCAATGTTCTTAAAAACAGTCCCAAGTCATCTTATAAGGAATATTGCTCAATGTCATAATATAGAGTTGATAAACAAGTTTATTATTATGTTGAGGCTACCAGCAGCTTAAAAATGAGGCAACCTGTGTTATAACGAAATCTTGTGTAGCTATTTCATATATTAAAAAAAAAAATAAATAAATAAATAAAAAAAATAAAAAAAAAAAAATCTCACCTGAAATTCCAAAATATGCGTGAAATCCGAACTTTCTTCAGAAATAAATTGTAACTGCAAACTGAAGCGGAAAAACAACCAGAACTTCAAAACAATTTTAAACTTATAAAACTATAATTCAAAACCTTAGGGAAGTGAAGAAAAATAAAAAAAAAAAGCCATAATTAAAAACAAACAAAGTTTCATAGCTATAGCAAAGAGCGAAAACGCGAAAAAACTTTTAGCTGTTTTATTAAAATTCACTGCTAAACATACGGCAGGGCTCTCCAAAGTACAAGCATTGGTATGCAAAATAGTAATTTAAAAACCACACCAACCCCGGCGTTTTGAATGGTCTCACAATTAAGTTTAAAAATTAGCATGAAGAAATAACTACGTAGAAACGCAGACAGTGAGAAGAAGTAAAATAAAAGCAATGAGACAACAACATGCGTTTGTCATGCGTACTTGACTTCAAGCTAAAGCGGGATATTTGAATTGCCTTAAGACAAATCAATTGCGTAGTAATTAAAGGAGAGAAAAAAAAAAGGTTATTGCGCTTACCTGCTTAATATCCATGATATAAAAACAACGTCAACTAAACAGAAGTCCGGCTTGTTCACTCTTTTTATACTGACAACCGACAGAGGAAGCAAAAAAAGAGAAGTGACGTTCCGAGATCAGCCCATTTCGAGCAGGTGGATGAAAACAGCATTTACCGGTTGCGCCATCTCCTATCGATAATATCAACTTTAGAATGAATTGAGATATCATATTTTTTGTATTTTTTTTTAAGCAACAGATAAATGTTTTTCCGACTAAGATTCTTTGAAAATGCTAGAAGATATACAGTCAACCATTCTGTACGCATTGAACGCCTTTCCTGGGGCGCCTCCTCATTGATGTCCAGTGGTGATCATCGATAGAGACCCTTCCTGAGCTCACCTGATTAGATTGACATTGAAATCTCCAACAGTCACGTGACTACTGAGACCCAAACCCCCTCATTAAATTTTTTTATTGACAACATAAGACATGTAATATGTCATTCGAACGGGAATGACGAGGACAAGACGAATATGACTATCTTTTCGATTTTCGAAATGCCACGTCCGAGAAAATGACCCCCAAAGAGCACTTCAATGACCCTTTATTACGAGCTTTAGCTAAAGTCCGAAAAGTCTAGCACTATGATGCATTAGATAGAACAAAAACGTTTTATAGCAAGTGGATCGTGGGCTTTCCATTTTCGACCACAAAAGTGACCTTCAAGGTCATCTTCAAGGTCATTCAAACCGTAACTTTTTCCCTATCAGAGATAGAAGAAAATTTCCAATTACGAACTTGTAGAGCACCCCAAAATTAGTCTAAATCTTCATAGGAAAGTTGTGAGAGACAATTGAGGATGAAAATTGGTATGCTACTCGCCCCCCCCCCCCCCCAACTCCTCACACAAGCTTCTCACGCGAAACTCTAAGTTATTTAAAGTTAATTTGCATGTAGTTTCTTCATGATCTCCATAAATTGTGCCGTCAAACAGTTTTCGTTGCTCTTCATACGACCTGAGTGTTACTGCCATTACTGTTCTGTATTAGTTTCATCACAGTTTCGTCAAAGTTGTTGAATTCCAATTCCAGTGTTTATTTGTTTTACCAGGGACGGATGAAAGTAGAGCAAAATATACGTATCAATAACATATTTGTTACAAAAATTGTGCACTTAAATTTTATTTTTGGACATAATTTAACATTAGAATGCAACAAGTATAATTACATATTACACACTAATCAAAATAATTTAGGGAATAAGATATACCGTGCGTGAAATAATGAGAGAGCAACACTGCTTAAATTATGAAATATCTTTATTTAAAGATAAAATATTTTTATTTATATTAATTTGAAATTTCCCTAGTTTGTCTCCTTGTAGTGGGAAGAAGGGTATACAACTTAACAGCGGTGGCCCAGCAGTTAACGTCAGATTCTGTGGATTTACTAATCCGGGTTCGATTCCTGTAGTATTGAAAATATTTTTCATTTCCCCCCCCCCCCCTTTATTTTTAATTTTTTCTTTGTGTTTTTCGCCATTATCATTTGTGTGCTCTTTGCATAATAACATTCACATCCACAAGTAACGTCACAGGTCAAATAAAAAAAATGCAAGATGCGTTGTACAATATTTTCACGGACGGTCATCGCTCTGGCGTGAGAAATGAAAAGGAAACGATAAAGATCTATTCGCACTATCGACGGTCTATGCGCAATCGTCACTGTCACCGCAACATCACGGATAGCCAGTAGGTAAAATAACACAGTAATCGAACCTGGACCAGTAAAATTAACCACTGCGCCACCACTGTTAAGTTGCATACTTTTCTTCCCACTTGGCTTATCTGGCACTAGAATAATAAACGTCATATATTTTATTGTTTTCCTCTGAAACTAAAGGCCAGAAGATATATTAATGTTGTAGATTGACCTCCTAAAATTTCAATCAAATCCGCGATTTACATGTCCGTGTGGTCCCCTTGTAAGTTGCTAGTGCATCATTAGGAGTTCTATTCGCCGGGAGATTTTTACAATCTGCCGGGTGATCAGGTGAGATTGTCAAAATCCGTGTGATACCGGGTGAGTTGGCAGGTTTGGGTTTGGCAGGAGATAGACTATTGGATTGGCTTGATGCGTGTCAAGTTACGCAAGGCCCTCACATAGTACACGTCTGATGTGATGTGTTTGAAGTAAATTTTAACTTTTACATTTCGTAGCACATGTCTCACAATATCACATGTTCATTAGATTTCACAGAGTAAACCTCTGAAATCGGGTCATGATTTTGCCCTGTACATCTGCATTTTACGAACTAGAATTCCTAACAAAAAATCCTGTTTAGTGCAGGGACAGATCTCTAGAAATCGAGATTATTATAATTGAAATTTACGCGGGAAAAATTAAGATTTGGTATGTGCGAAAAAAAGAGCGCGAAATTGAATACTTTCATTCTTTGCTATATAATCAATGAAAACAACAAAATGGACTTACTCTTTTTTTCTTTTGTGCTTCAGAAATGTTATCTTAATAATGATATTAACAAATCCAATAAAATCTATTTTGTTCATAAATAATGTAATTAGGCCTAAATGTAATAATTATGCATCTTATTGATGGTCTCTGGCCAACGCCACCTAGAAACAAGAGTGGCGTTGCTCTGGCAGACATTTTCCAGTAGCGCCATTTCCTAACGATAATGTTAACTGAATAAAATTTTAAAAATTAGGGAGAGATCGTTTAAGAGATGAAAGTTTTTTCCCAAACTGAGATTCCTTGAAAGCGCTTATACAGTTAATACAGAACGCCTCCTCTTTAGCGTTGATCAAATAGGAAATAAACCGAGAAACAAAGCTGCATCAACTCCTAGCTTAAGTTGGACAAATGTTGCTGTTCATAAACAAAGCTTACGGTGATTCACATAAGAAACTACCGCTTAATACAAAAGATTACTTCTTATAGAAATGATCGCGATCCTTACTTGCTTTACTATAACTTCGCCAAAAAGCTCTTCACGGTTCTTTGGTGCATTAAATGATTTCCCCCTTTTCTAAGGATCAGAAAGAACATCGCAAAATGGCTGTGAGCACATAATAAGGAAACGTTGTTAATGTCTTCAAATTTGACATCAAAAATATGCCTCGGCGTTCGATGCTTCTTATCTCACTTCGTTTCCATCGTCTTTATTGTCTGTACCATAATCAACATACACTCACATGCCAAAAGTCATGGGATAGGCACCTAATAACGTGTGAGACCTCCTCTAACCCGGCGAAGTGCCACGGTGCGACGTGGCATTGTTTCCACAAGTCGGTGGAAGACATCTGAAGACAATGCCAACCATTCCGACTGGAGAGCTTCCCACAGTTGTTTGAGGTGCAGGATCCCGTGAACGAATGGCCCTCTCGAGCACATCCCAAATGTGTTCAACTGGATTCAAATCTGGTGATTGGGGTGGCCTGTAGCTACGATAATACTAGGTAACCACAAAAGTTCTTGCCGTTTTTATGTTGCCATAAAAGGAAGTGATAGCAGATATGCAAATGAGTGTAGTGTTAGGAGGGAGCAGGAAGTTTAGCCTGTATAAATACAGGGCTGTTGGGCATTCACATCAATCACATCTCCTGCAGAAGTGAAGACAAATGGAGTTTTCGAAGGAGATGGTTAGGTGTTGTTTGCTTTATGACTTCAAGGTGGGCTTGTCAGCAGCAGCATTAAGTCGCAGAATGTATCTTGCGTTTGGGGATGATGCTGTGAATGAACATACCGCATGGCATTTGAAACCACCACTGGGGACCTGTATTGAAACGTGTGCAAAAGGCATTGCAGCAGAAGGAGCCAGCATTGGTGAATCGCAAAGGGATAATCTTCCTTCATGACAATGCCTGACCATATGTCGCGCGTGTGGCCAGGGAAACCATAGAGCGATTTGGCTGGGGAAATCCTACACTAATGATACAGACCTGCGAAAGGGACTCATGGACTTCTTTGAGTCCAAGACCGGCAAGATTTACAGCCAGGCGATTGATCAACTAGAAACACGTTGGCAGAAAGTGCTAGATGCCAATGGGGATTACTTTGGGGGCTAGCGATACGCTACTTTTTGTGTACATCATTTTGTTTTCCGGAATTAAAAACGGCAAGAACTTTTATGGTTACCTAGAACTTACATGCAATTTCAAATTGAGGAAATATGTTTACGTATAGTGAACCTACTGAAACTGGGAAGGGGAAATACAAGACTTTTCACTAAAACACCATTATTTCTTTCAAATACAAAATAAAATTCAACATATTTATTGAGCCAAAGTAACCATACAAAAAATTCTTATATTTACATGTGCACAATTATCGGATTTAAATAAGACATCCAGGCTCTCTTTGTATTAAAACCTTACCGACCCCAACACAACTTTCTAAAGCAATTCTTTCTTCCAAGGCAATACTAGACACCCAAGGATCCACGACTCCAATCTTTTCGAGACTTACTTGTCTTAACGACTCGGTTAATTGAGTCGTGAAAATGAACATGCTTCTTCTAATATTGGTAATGCCACACAAGCTACGGAAAACCAAAACAGCATTGGCAGGAATGTAACCAAAATGTTCAATGAGTACGACCTGATCACCACCATCTTTAACAGAATCTTCTATAATGTCCTTAATGATTCCAGAACTCTCTCCTCTAAAACGAAAAGCGTCTATTTGGAGAAAAGATGGATTTTCAAGTACGCTCTTCATGTCCGTTGCAAGTTGTTTTGCCAGGCACTTTGAACTTCTGTCAGCTTCTGGAAACGACATTAAGTTAATGATGGACGGCTTCTTTGTACTCAGCAAAGACTTGACAGAACTCCTCATCACTTGAAATGTTTCGTTACTCTGAGATGGAAACCTGGTACGTAGAATGCGAAATTTATCGTCTATAAGTCTCTCCAAGTCAATGTTAGGAACAATATTCTGTGAAGGTTGTGGTGAAAATCCTTTAATGAAAATTAGAGCCAATGTACATACAAATACAACCATAAGAGCTAAAAAGCATCCCATTTGAACTCTGTGTATTATAAAGAGCTCTCTATTTGAATGGCATATGAATTCCTGACTATTCAGATTCTGGAAATAGAATTACTTCAATCAAATTAAATATACACATAATAGGTATCTATGTTGTACACACATCGCTAATGAATTAGGAACCTTCGTTCAATATAGTATTGACCCTCCTTTGGCATGGACTCTACAATGCAGGTAAGGTAATCGCAGACCATGCATTCGTCAGAGAGATCTTCAGGTCCTGCAGAGTATATGGAAGCGGATGCCTTCGACGAATGTCCCAAACATTCTCGATCGGATTCAAATCCGGACTTTGCGCTGGCTACGGCAGATGTTGCAACTCGGTGTCATGTTCAGAAAACCACTCCTGAACAATTCTTGCTCGATGGACAGTAGAAGAACCAGTCACAATTTGGGTACAAATGCACCATTGCAGGATGGACTTGATCTGCAACAATGTTCAGGTAGTCTTTGGCTTTCCCCGACTGTCAAGGAATATCAGGGGACCCTTGCCAAACCAATAAAACATGGCCCACACCATGACACCTCCTCCTGCAGCTTGAACTGTGTTCACAACACATGAGGGGTCCATCGCTTCGTGGGGCTGCCGCCAAATTCTCTGCCGGTCATCGGTGCAAAACAATGTGTAACGTGACTCGTCCGACCACATCACCTTTTTCCAGTCGTCTACTGTCCAGTCACACCGTTCTTTACACCACTGCAGGCGACTTCCCATCCCTATTCGCTTCAACTCTCGGTGCATTGTTCTGGAGGAGATGGGTTGCGATGATCCTTCATTGAAGTCTGCCGTCAGTTGCTCCACAATAGACCTTCGGTTTTGCCGCACAATCCGTCTCAGACGGCGTCGGTCCCTGTCTGTGTTGATTGTTTTCGACCCACAATTCTGCCATTTCGACAACTCTTGTGGATTCCATTTCCACGCATTGAACACCTTGGAGACCTGACCTTTTGAGATAGCGGTCAGTTGTACTGTCCTGGAAATCGTAGCTTCAGCTAGACGGGCTCCCACAATAACTGGTTTTTGGAACTCATACAGATCTACTGTTTTCCCCATTTTGCTCAACTTGGAATGAGCATGTACCTCACATGACTGCATTCATTTGCATTGCATATCACAACCGTTTCTGACCTGTGGCCCCGTTTTTACATATCAGTACAGTAATTCATCACGGGTTTCTAATTCAGTGGCAAGTGTGTGTACAAAATTCGCATTAATAATCACCGATTCATGGCCGTCACTCCCCGAATGGCTAAGGTCTATCGTACTATGGGCGTGGTTAAGCAGTTCAACCTGGATATAGAGATTAAACAAAAACGCATAAAACTCTGTATCATTAAACATATCATAAGTAAAATAAAAAAAAAAAAAAAAATTTAACAACCATAAATACCGATTCCCTATTTCGTGATTTATCAGCGCTTACTACATTTAACATGTTCATTGCTTTCTAAAATAGAAAAATATTTAAATATTAAGTAACATGCGATTACCGAACCTTTGCTGTCTATGCTCTAAAAATAATGATTTGCGTTATTTTGAATTTTTAAAATCTCACCTCCAATGTATTAAACGATTGATAATCACTTCTTCTAATTTCGCTTAATATCGGTCGAGAAGGATCCGGAGGCATGATAACCGTAGAATAACAACTCTAGAACTGGTTGATATCCAAGAAAACAACAGCGCAGGGGAAAACAACACCAATGATCTGGAAGCAATGCTCTCGTCCAAGAAGAAACTTCAGGAAATGTAAAAGAATCCAGTTGGCATCGGCATCAAAGTTGACTCCTATATCTATTTGTATTAATCTATCTAATATGATCTATCATGATATAGCGTGGCTCTAGATCGATAAGGTGAAAGGGATTGGTAGAAGTTCCACGCACACTTATATTATCCAATCACATTGATAACAGATAATATAAGTGTGCTATATGAAGCGTCTTACAGATACGACTGATGGTATTTAGTTGCTTTTAATCTTGATTTCGTTTTTAATAAAATCTTGCAAACATTCCAAGAAGGAGCTTTAGCTGTGAAGCAGAAGTAACTTTAAAATTCAGAATCTGAACTTTAGCTGACAAAACGATCATAACAGGCGTTTGCTCCAAGCCTACGTAAACAATGCTTAAACGATAAACAGAAAATAAAATTGCGAACCGATTGGTATATCACATGTGATATCTTGCTATTCTTAACGTTCGAATGCAATTGATTTAAAGGACTGCACGAAAATGGCTGAAAAATCTATACAGCCCAGCTAAAACAGTTCAAAAATAGACCGTCATTCTTGGAAACAAACGTTCAATCATTGCATCGTTATGAAAGTATTATTGCATCATCACCACATCGGTTTCCAAAACATTGACATTCACACAGATTATAGTCAAAATGTATCGGGGACTTTTTAGAAAATGTTTGGATCTGCTGTGCCACTAAATAAGCTAGGTGATAAGGCTGCGTGCGAGTCGAATAATTTCAAGAAAACTTTGATTTGAACGCATTCGAAAATCCTATCAAATCTACATTAAAACAATTCGAAATGAATTTATCTGTTTCTCGAGTCATTCGAGCTTTTATCGAATTCATTTGAACTAGCATTTGAAGTTTGGATGCTGTAACGAATTGTGTGATTCATTCAATTAATTTGTATACCAGCTTTTGAATACCTTATTCGAAACCTATTCGAATGGCCTTTGAATATTCCTTTCGAAACTATTTGAACATATTTCTCTTGAACATATCTTGTTTTCTTCTCTTTTCTCAACATATTTGTTGTAATGTTTCCATATGAAAGACCTAGATGATGTATTTGGTTCCATTTCTAGCATTATTATTCTAACGTTAAAGTTAACGCTGTAGTCGTATGCTTACATTTGCATTTAAATTAGGCATTTTAACTCAATTGAAACAGCATTTGCAATGTCCCCGAAGATTTCTAATGGATTAGTCCGCAATAAACACCGAAATGAGCTATTATTTGTAAGCAGCTATAAGCTTACTTTCGGATGTACTCGAAGGTTTCGAATGGTATCGTTCGGATAAAACCAATTCGAGCTTACAGGACTGATCAGCCTCCTTGAATTGAATCAATCGAATAGATTTGATTTCAATTCATGTGTTTTTGAACTTTTGTCCGAATCCATTTAAAATTGTATTCGTTTCATTTGAAGCAGAATTTGTGTTTTTCAAATGAATTCGTCTGCACCCATATTCGACTCGAGTTAACACTCGTACGCAGCCTTACTAGGTGATATCCCCGGCGTTGCTCGGACTCTTTTTCTGATGAAATGTGCAATATGTGAATGTAAAAGCGAACACAAGAAAAAGCTTAAAATTAATACGGTAAAAATTCATAATGACGGCATAATATGTAAAATAAATAAAAATAATAAATGCCATCAAACAGTGTATAAATACAGGGTGTAAATTATCTCCTTCAAAAAAACTACACTACGACGTAGACGAAATTCAGGCGATTAAAGTAATATAAGATACTTGGGGTCGCAAATCGCATGCAATGCCGTAAATTGAACCTCAAACTAAGCTGAATGGCGTGGCGCTGCATAGCACGAGCCAAATTTGGGCGACTGTTTTCGCGCAGCGCGGCCCGGCTGGTTCTCCCATTTCCTACTACCTCATCCCGAAGAGGTCCGCCTTCCACTCCAACGTGACGTACTCTGCTCTCGCGAATGTTTAAATGGGCATAACTACTTGGTATTTTTAACTGAAGTGTTGCCTGGTCTCTTACGTGAAGCTCATGTTCCAGAAGGAACAATTCAGAACATGTATGTTCAGCATGATAGACCCCTGTTTCGCTCGAGCTGTTACAGATCATTTAAATGCGACTTACCCAGAACAGGGCCGTAACCAGGATATTATCTTGGGATGGTCGATTTTCAAAAATTCCACTGAGTCGGACCTTTTTCCATAATGGGTTGGTCGTCGACCCCCCTCGACTGACTCCGGCGCGAGAGCAGAGTACGTCACTTTGGAATGGAAGGCGGACCTCTTCGAGATGAGGTAGTGGGAAGCGGGAGAACCAGCTGGGCCGCGCTGAGCGAACACAGTCGCCCAAGTTTGACTCATGCTACGCAGCGCCACGCCATTCAGCATAATTTGAGGTTCAATTTACGGCGTTGCTTGCGATTTGCGACCCCAAGTGCCTTATATCACTTTAATCGCCTGAATTCCGTCTACGTCGTAATGTAGTTTTTTTGAAGGAGATAACTTATACCCTATATATCTTGAGAACATAGCGATGACGCTTACCACGATATATTATTATACTATCCAAATGAAAATCGATGCTACACTGTGTTTTGGACACACTCATATGGACAAGTTATGAAACGGGCCAATGAAATGGCAGGAAGCCCAAGAGAAATTGGGAGGGGGGGGGGACTAAAACAAAGTTACAAGTACAAAAAGTCATTAAATAGGTTAAAAATATGTAAACATTAAATAACAGAATTAAATAAACATTAAAATAATAATTAAACATAAATAAGAAATCATAAAAATAAAGAAATTTGTTAATATCAGATCTGGATGATTTTGATAATATCGAGTACATTGGAGTCTAGTTCTAGAGGGACACTTACAGAAGTGATAGCCCCAAGTAAACGGATGTGGCAGGGTTATTGTTAGTGATGGGTATATCGTATCGAACGTATCGATATTCTTTAAAAAAAAAAAAAAAAAAAAAAACCCACCGGTATATCGAAAACTTTAAATATCGATACGGTTCATGTTTTTTAATTTTTAAGTTATTGTTTTGAAGTAAACATGTTATCACACTTATTTAATTTGCTTATTCGTATTAATTTTATGTATTTCCGCAAATAATGAGTAGCATCCAATAATATATTATCTGTAAAATTTTGAACGAACCACAGTTATATTTCCAAAGTTCTACTTCAGGTTTTAAAGGAGTGGCAAATCAGTGTAGACAAAGTTTCTTGTACGGTAACGGATAATGGTGCAAATATTGTAAAAGCCAACGAAATTGCTTTGGGTAAAAAAAGAACCTATTCTGCTTTTCTCGCACCTTAAATTTAATCCCAAAAGAAGCCATTAACACTGTGGAACCATTGAAAGAAGCTATCGCTAAAGTGAAATCCATTATGAACAAAGTGTAAATGCAGCGGATGAACTCATAAAATGCCAGCAGCAACAAAATGTTACAGCAGTGTTGAAGCCTAAACAAGAAGTTCCTACTCGATGGAATTCTATGTTCTACATGATAGAACGTTTCATCCAGGGTGACCAGACGTAGTAATTTCATTACTACCGTAGTAATAAATGGCCTAAAATCCCAGCCGTAGTAATGACCGTAGTAATTTGGAAAAAGTAGTAATATGTAGTAATATTTGAATCTCCGTAGTAATAGGTGTAGTAATATCATAGTCTAAGGAAGTTTTAGGATATTACTTCCTTAGATTATGGTAATATCCTAAAACATGAGCACTAATTAGTCATCAGTCCAACATGCAACACCACCTTGACTCATCGGATGGTGTTGAATGATAAGTTAAGTGATGACTCATGTTTGCGTTTCGTTGCGTGAGTGGATGAAGTGGATGTTGTTGTTTCCGTTTCACACAGTTGGCTGCCAACTGTTGGCAGCAGTTGATTTCACGTTCAGTCTCACATCGCTTTCGCCAGACGCCTGGCAGCAGTCCCCTGGGCTGAGCCCAGTAGTTTGCCGCATCGCTCCTTCCGCACTCCGCATCCGCTCCCTCCGCCTGCCGCCGCATTCGCATCAAGTCGCATCGCACTGCATTCGCTGGTAGGCCACAGCTTTTGTGCTGATGGTGTTGAAGTATGCCGCCCTCCCTTGCACTGTCGACTCGTTTAAAGTTATCTACTTGCCTTGCGTTGTATAGCACTGATCTATAATTAGTAAAAAGTCCCCTTACTCAGGGCTGTATTTAGATGAAAAGAGGCCCCTAGGTTATTCCACTTTCACCTCCCATTTTTAATGCTAACAATTTGAATGTAGGCCCCTCTTGATCTTGAGGCCCTAGGCTGAATCCTAGTTAGGCTAATGGAAAATCCGGCCCTGCCCTTACTGTAGTAATAAGGTAGTATTTTGGGACACTTAACGTAGTAATATGTAGTAATGGGAGGCCTTGCGCCGTAGTAATTTCGAGTTTAAAAACCTGGTCACACTGGAAGTAATATCCTAAAACTTCCTTAGACTATGATATTACTACACCTATTACTACGGAGATTCAAATATTACTACATATTACTACTTTTTTCTAATTACTACGGTCATTACTACGGCTGGGATTTTAGGCCATTTATTACTACGGTAGTAATGAAATTACTACGTCTGGTCACCCTGAGCAGAAGCTGTCAATCTCAACAAATTACGAACTGTTGGTATTACTTTTGACAGGGAAACTGATGCCTCAGATGTCGTTACGGCAGAAGATGGGTCATTGCGGTAATTCCACAATCGATATCATAAAAACATCGATGTTAACATCGAACATCGCCCAGCACTACTGCTCACTTTCTTTCAGTGTTGCCAAGTCTGACGCGAGCTCCATCCCTAAATAGCGACAAAAATTTCCCCAGATCTTTCCTACTTATCCCTGAAAAATTCCCCAGGTTTCGTGCAAAGAGAAGTCAGAGAAAAAACTACTTCTACAACTAAAGATATTTATTTGAAAATAAATCATGATACAAAATGTTAAACACTATTTTGAAAATTATAAGGTTTCTGCTATCAAACTTACAACACTGTTACAATCATCATCTTCATTTTTTGTAAATGGTCATACATTGATTGATTAAATTTTGTGTACATTTGTGCTGAGGGTTGGAAATTCACACAATTTAAGCCATTTTTTCGCAGATCGTAACGGATGAAGAGTATCGCTTCAGACATGTCAAGGCTTAAGCGGTTTCTTAATTTATTCTTTATGACATTATGCCGGGAAAATACTCGTTCCACTGTGGCATTTGAAACTGGCAAACAGAGACCCTTTTTAGCTAACATATAACATAGCAATATCTTGAAACCTCCCATTTCCGGCAGCATCAGTATCATTAGCAACTTCAAACCAAAATTTTTCTATATCAGACATATTGATCCAGCATTTATGTTTTGGATGTTTTGTCACTGAGATTGAAGGTCATCCATTTTGCTAGGTGGAAATCTAAAACACTTTGCAAACTCGTAAATAGATTCTTTATGTTGTGAGGTGGCAATAGATGGAGAGAGGATTCTAAGCTTTTGTAGCAGAGACAGGTTCTCTGGCAAATATTTTTGAATATTTTTACATAAAGCTATCAAAATTTCTTTGCATCTGAATTTAACATCATTTACTTCTTCAAGTAACTCATTACCAATCAAACTGTTACAAAGAATGGTGAACTCGTACCCAAAATTTATTCCAGCTATGTGCATTACATATTGTTCAAAATTGTACGCTATGAGAGCAGCTTCGATTCACCCTACCTAATTGCGAAGACACAACAATTCTTGCCAATAGTTTTTTAAACAATTTCAAGGGTTCAACATGATCACTTTGAAACATTTCGTTAACAGCATATACACCTGTGAGCACATTTTTTTAAAAATAACAAATACAATTTGTAGGCACCGTGGCTCATCAAATTGTGCAATATTTCTGCTGCTGCACAACATTTTTTTTTTTTTTTAACAATGCAGCAAAGGAATGATTAGCGCCCACCATTACATTCGCATTGTCTGCACTAACACCTACAATATTTTCTAATAGCTTCTAATTGATTCTTAAATGCATCTGTAATGGTTTTTTCAAAAACTAAAGACGTTTATTCAAAAAAAAATATTTCCCCTAGATCCCTAGATACAAAAAAATTCCCTAAAGTCGCACAGATTTACCTAGATCTAGGGATAAAATCCTTAACTTGGCATTGCCCTGCGATGGATCGATTTTCCGATCTACGATCGATTTTTTTTTCATGTCGATCAATCTAAAGA
Source organism: Rhysida immarginata (assembly GCA_023313115.1). Lineage (NCBI taxonomy): Eukaryota > Metazoa > Arthropoda > Chilopoda > Scolopendromorpha > Scolopendridae > Rhysida > Rhysida immarginata. The sequence continues at coordinate 627,317 of JAHWFO010070451.1, read as the reverse complement.
CCGATAGATCGAAAAAAAAGATCGATCTTTCCCCTAGGTCTAGCTCAGCCAATCAGATGGATTTTTAAAGTAGAAGTTAGCGGAGACAATAAATTTTTGGGGTATTAAAAAAGCAAAAATCATATGTTGTGTTACTGACAATGCAGCTAATGCAAAAAAAATCAGTTGAATTATTTTTGGGACGAGGAATGCAGTTAGGATGTTTTGCTCATTCACTAAAGATGTAATGACTGGTGTTTCTCAATTTGCCAGCATTGTTCAGAAAGTTAAAGATGTCATAGCTTTTTTTCACATAAGCAATTCAGCTTCCAATGCACTTTTAGAAGAAATTCTGGGTCCCATCCATTAGCAAAATAATTCCTCTTGTTAGATTGCCTGTCCTCCCTAAGTCCCTCAAGTGAGGTAGGCAAGCAATTAAGGTTAAGCGCCCTGAAGCATACACAAGCTAGGTTCAAGAATGTGGAAAGCAATTTACTTTATAGTGTATCAACATTGCTTGATCCACCTTTTAGTGAGCATGACTTCAGAAGCCGTAGCTGTTGTGCTGCTGCTATATCTCAAGTTAATTCACTGTTGAATAAGTTGCCTTCCTCAGAATTTGAAAGTATGAAAGTTGCCTTCAATTCTCATTGATTCAAGTTGGTTCTTAGTGAGAGACTCTTCTCAAAAGCAGGTAATATTTTGACAAAAAAAAAAGGGCTAGCATTAAACCAAAATATTTAAATCAGTGTTTGATTCTAAGCTGTTTATCTATCGATGAATTGACAAAATTGTATCTTTGGTGTTGTATCTGAATAAAACTTTGTTGAATTTAAAAGCACAGATTTTTTTATTTAAAGATCGATCTAAGATCATTGCTAGGCTGGAACCAACGATCCTCGATCTTTAAGGGATCGCAGGGCACTATAAAATCCTTAACTTGGCAACACTGCTTGCTTTATAATAAGCCTTTATTATAAACGAAAAAAATTAGGATTAAAAACAACGTATTTATTGTACAATGCTATCGGCAACTTCCTAAGAACCAAGATATGAATAATGAAGGAGAGAATAACTAAGTCTGTTATACATATCTGATTGGATAATACAAATCTGCCTGTAACTTTCCACCAATCCCTTTCCCCTAATTGGTATAGTGACAGGGTATATCATGACATATCGCATTCCCTAGGTAAATCAGACACAACTAGATTTCTTAGACATCAACCAGTTCTAGATTTTCATTATTCTAAGATTATCATGACACCGAATCCCTCTCGATTGATAATACCAAGACTTGATTACCGAACTTTCTCTACATTAGAGGTGAGATTCTAAAAGCTGCAAAATAATTTACTATTTTCTTAAATCTTTATTTAGAAAAGGGTAGCAGCAAAGTTGGAGGTTTATATATGGTTAAGTATTTGTTATATTTTCTCATAATTACAACTTCGTATGATACATTATTTTTTTTTATGTTAGGAAGCACTGAATACGCTTTATGTAACGACTGACGATGAATCAGAATCGGAACTTAGCGAATCGGTATATGTGATTATGTTGAATGAACTTTTTTTCTATTCTACTCATTATTATTTGATTATTATATGTATTAATATAATGGAATTATTATATCTCTTCATACATCCAGATTGAACTGCCTAACCCTGACCACAGTACGATAGACCTTAGCCTTTCGGGGTTGAACGACTATGAATCGGTGAATATAAATCCAGTTTTTGTGCAATATAAACTCCCTGCGATCTGTCTTTAATCTAATTGTTATTCTATTCCAGGATTTGAACGACCTCGAATTCATATACCATCCAGACATAGAGCCGTTTATAGTACGTAAGGTCGAGCGGAGGTGGAAATGGTGCTTTTTAGCTTTTATGGTTACACTTGCATGTCTCCTGGCTATTCTTTTCTTTTCTTTTTCATCGCAACCTTCAGAGAATATGTTCCTTAGCAATAAAACGCAGAGACTTGTGGACGATGGATTTCGCATTTTACGTACCAGGTTTCCATCTCAGACTAACGAAACATTTCAAGTGATGAGGAGTTTTGTCAAGTCCTTGTTGGGTACAAAGAAGCCGTCCATCATTAACTTAATGTCATTTCCAGAAGCTCACAGAAGCTCAAAGTGTCTGGCTAAGCAACTCGTAACGACCATCAAGAGCGTACTTAAAAAGCCATCGTTTTTGCAGTTAGACGGTTCTCGGTTCAGGAAAGAAGGCTCTGGGATTATTAATCGCAAAATAGAAAATTTTAGACATGGTAGTGGTGATGTGGTTGTACTCGTTGAACATTTTGATTACGTTCCTGCTGAGGTTGTTTTGGTTTTTCGAAAATTGTGTAGCGCTACCAGCGTTAGGAGAAGCATCTTTATTTTTACTACTCATTTGTCGAATTCATTAAGACAAACAAGTCCCGATGAAGTTATGGATCTCTGGGATTCTACTATTGCCTCGGAAGAAAGAATTGATTTAGAAAGCTGCATTGGGGTCGTCAAGGTTTTAATACAACGAGAGCCTCGGTGTCTTGTTTAAAAGTTGTTTTTTGGTGTTAGTTTTACAAATTGATTTAGGTCATAGAATTTTTTTTTGTATATAATAAAGGAATAAAAACATTTTAGCGAGAAGTCTTGTGGTTTTTTTTTTTCCCTAAAAATTTTATGAATTCAAGCACATATTTAGCAAAGAATGAAGCTAATATTTGATGCAGATTTCCACGTAATTTTATTATGATGATGGAACAATGTATGACATTTCCTTGCACAAGCCTTCTCTTCCGTGCGGGATTGCGAAGCTTAAAGCAGGTCAAACTCAACGTACGGTAGCTGACACCATTGGAGTGCCACGAATTGTCGACTGGAAACTTTATCACGGAGTAGCCAGCGTACTTACCGGACTTAATTCCCATTGAACTTGGTTGGGACGCCCTTGGAAGACGCATTGCAGCAAGGCCAGCCCTGCATAGGGCTGCACTTACACTTTGAATAAGGTTGATGAAACCAGTGTGACCAGGTTTTTAAACTCGAAATTACTACGGCGCAAGGCCTCCCATTACTACATATTACTACGTTAAGTGTCCCAAAATA
>JAHWFO010070451.1:565011-623838 GCA_023313115.1 Rhysida immarginata | reverse complement strand
AGGCCTTGTGCCGTAGTAATTTCGAGTTTAAAAACCTGGTCACACTGATTGTAGTTAAAGTTCTTCTTCAAAAGTTCCCAAGACTCTCTACAGGCATCTTCAAATATGCTTTCAAGTTTGAATGTATCCCAAAACTTTCATTACATCTTGCATTGTATTATTTTGCAAACTTAATTTACTCATTATGACTGTCATATGGCAGCTCAAACTGCACATTGGGAATTTTATGTAACTCTGAATTTACAAAATTGATGGCCTGGGCAGTTGCTGTTGTACTTTTTAATAATTGTGATCGGCTAGAAAAACCGGTTAGCGTGTTTTTAAAAAATTCCCCGTAAACCCCAGGTCTAGCGGAAATTTCGCTTAGTTGGCAACACTGAAGAGAAAGATAATTTTTCCGATTACTTCGATTAGTAAAGATAACATCATTACATCGTATGGAAAACAATCGATTACTTGCGAACAATCGATGCCATCGCGCGGCACTACTTGGTTGGTTGGTATATTAAAATTTTTGGTGTCGACTACTAAGATCATTTTGTGCCTTTTACATAAGTTATATCTGTACGCAGCCCGGGACAAACACAAACAAACATCCATGCCAGCGGCGGCAAGAATTCGAACCCACAACCAGCTGGTATCGAGAACTAGAAAGCCTACGCTCTAGCCCTCTCGGCCAGCTGTAAAGGGTGTCCAAAAATTTGCCGCCATTTTTTTTTTCGTGGTACAATCAGAGTAGAAATTTTTAGGTTGTCATTGAGGTTAAATTATGCATAACTATACAATCGAACAACACGTAGAAATTGTAAAATCTCATTTCAAAAATGGTGAAAATTTTACGAAAACTGTCAGCTCAATTTGGGACACCCTTTATTATTCCAAAAAAATTTCTACGTGGGGAAAAAAGACCTACATCACTAACGTAATGGCATTTAACACCTAAATAAGATTTCCGGTTGTGGAATCTGTCCAGATGTCTGTGTTTAGTGACAAATGTTCGCATGATGAAAATAAATTTTTGGCATATTCTTTCATTTTTTCGCATTTCAGATCCACCATTTTATAGTCTATCCAGCCTTAGTATTGCGCGAAATGTGATGAACTTGTTATGCATTGTTTAATCTTTGTTGTAACAATATCCAACAATCGAAACGGCCATCACATTTCGCGCAAACTAAGCCTGGATGGGCTATACTTAAAGAAATGTTACTCCTGGAGTTATGGCTTTCATGAAGAACTTGTCAGCTCTTCCCTCTTGTTCTATTGTAAGATTGAAACTACATGTAAGTTGTAAAACAATACATTCAGTAAGTGCTTATTAACTGGCAGGCTGGAATTTGAATAGTCATTACTAATGGTATCGATATATTCGAATAGTATCATTATTTTGAACTATTCGATTACTAGTCAAGTATCAAGGACAATTTAATCGACTAGTCGGACTCAAATTTTCAGATCGTGCCCCATTGGAGTGTAGGATAAAAGCCCCTAGATCCGACGCCCCAAGGTTAAAAGCCCCAACAGACCAGGCACTGGAACATCTAGGACGCTCCTCCATATGTTATATGGATGGGACTTTTGCAGTGGCCTGGTTTATGGTTAGTCACCCTGAACATAAATATTATGCGATTAATAACTATACCCTCTAAAAATGTTGGCAATGTCTTCCTCCCGTTCACATAGTCCAGGCACAGGGCCTTAAGCCGCCGCTGATGATGTTGCGCGGCACGTCTAATCCGCTTTTGTGAGGTGGTCCGCGAGATACATTTAAAAAAGAAGCTTCGACCACACTTTGATCATTCCAATCGCCTTCCAAATGGTTGGATGTGCACGCACCACCAAATTATTAAAAGAAGAAAGCCAACTCTCGCAAAAATTATTTGTTCGATCTTCGTCGTCGAGAGTGGCTTCGTGGACATTCCACAGCTGCGGCAGAAACAAAGGTGGAATGGATCTAATAAACAACGGGAAAATTGTGCTACTGAAGTAATCGATATAATCTTGAAGCCCTTCAATACCAGGTATATTTTGCAGAAAATGATCGATCTATCGCATACGCCAACTATAGACAGGAAAGCCAATCCATCTAACATCCCACAAAAGTATCTAGCACTTTCTTTATCCATATATACCAGCTTAAGCCCGGACTCTGTACTCGTCAACATGTGCTCTGGGTGAGAGATTGAAACAACCATGCAATCAGACTTATGAGAATGATGGATAAATGAAGTTATAGTATAAGGCGAATGTCATCCGGCATCATCGAAGTTTTTGTCCACAGTGGTTTTTAGCATGCGGAGTTATTGTCCACCGGAGATTTAGTCCTGTGTGGTTTTTATCCTATACAAGTCATTGATTGAGTTTCAGAAAAGTGGATTGCCACAATTCCAAGAGTTGGAACTCCCGAAACGGTGGGGACTTGGCGGACGTCAGCATTAATCATCTTAATTAATTTCGGATGTGCGCGGAATTTCGACTTTGGGATCAGGAAGCAGCAAAAGCGGCCTCTGGGTTCGTTGATCCCAATCTTCCAGAAAAATCTGCGGATCTTGGATTTCAGAAACAGCCATGAAGCAATCTATAGCCCTCGATGTACAGTGGAGAAACGTTAATAGCGGTTCCTGGACAACAGGCACCTTCATGGATCTAATGTGTCAGCAAATGCATTATCGACAAGAAATAGGTCGAGTCCTAAAGAGATGCCGTGTCCGTGTTGGAAAATGACCAGGATGATTCCTTTGTGGAGAGGTTCATACATTCTGCTGACATAGATGGTACACATTATTATATATATTAGTTTCTACGATGGATTCAAGACATACCCATGGTAGGGAAAATGAAATGCTCAAGAATTTACCATTGGAGTAAGGACTACGAAGACGAAAGTAGGACAATTTTCTACCGGACAATTTCCCACCGCATTTACATTTTTTGGAATTACACAATTTTTCCTGTTTTTTTGGGGAGGGGTGGAATCGACTTAAGCCCGAAAATCCGTGGCTGTTTTTTTCACTTATAACGCAAAGCACTTTATAATCCGTGGTCTTGCCTTTCTGCCTGTGAGAGAGGTTTCAAACGGAATGGCAAATGGAGCAGAGGACGTTATTGATTATTTCGACAAAACGTATGTCACTGGAACACACCGAGAGGTCCACAGAATATTAGGGACTTTACGAGTTAGACACTGTGTCTGATAGTCATAGAACGAAAAATTTCTCCGAAATCTGGAACAATAAGTTTTCTCATATGGTTGGACACCGTCATCCTACAGTTTGGAAAGCCATTGACTATCTCCAGGCGCAGCAAGCTACAAGCTACAGGAGGTTTCAGGACGTCCATTCAAGAAGCAGCAGAGATTAGAGTACAAAGAAATGCAAAGAAGACTGAAGACACACTGCAACTAGTTTCGAGAAGGAGTGAAGCCCATAGAGGAAGTTCTGACCGGCCTGGGACATATCATTCGGCTTTAATAATATAAATCATTTAATTGTATATGCATGTGCGTTCATCACCTTTCTGGCACAAGGAGATTTGCAAATGTATCCAAAACAAACAAATGAACAGTTAACGTGTAATGGTGCAGATAAATTTGAGTATAAATACAAAATGTTCAGGAAAACTTGGAGTTAAACTTTTGTTTAGTATAAGATAGGCGCTTGGATTTATATATAATGTTTACAGGGGAGGGACACATTAATATGACCACCTCTCCTCGAACATGTTGGAACGTCCCATGGTATGCAGATGAAAAAATCATTGCATATCATTAAAAGCTGACAACAGCAGACAATTGTCGCCGTCATGGGCAGAGCAAGTGACCAGTCGGACCTCCAAAAGGGGATGAGCATTGGCTATCAGACCAATGGGGGCCAATGGACCAAACGGCCACCTTTGTGAACTGCTCTAGGTTGTGAAGGTGTACGGCGACTGGACGAATCAGACAGTTTCGAGCAACCGAAGAGGTAACTGTGGGGCCCCACGGGCCATTAATCCTAGAGGCGAGCGTCGGTTACGACGCCAGGCCAAGACCAATCAGCGTGCCACTGTTGAGCAACTGACATGGTAAATGAACAGTGGGGCCACTAGGCGTGTCAGCACCGAGACAGTGCCACGATCCCTCTTGAGGTTGGGGCTCCGGAGCAGGCGTATGGTAACAGCACCCATGTTGATGCCTGTGGATCGCCGAAAACGCCTCCGATTCGCAATGGACTATCGCCATTTGACCTCGGCCGAGTGGTAAAGGGTTGGTTTCTTTGGCGAGTCGTGGTTTCTGGTGAACAGACGGACGATGGAGAATTCGCCGGGAAGCATCTGAGAACAGGCACCCCGACACCATAGTTGGCAGATGACAGGCTGGTGGGGAAGGTGAGACTGTTTGGGGGATGTTTTCGTGGTATGGTCTGAGTCCACTGATACCGCTGGAGGGTACACTGAATGCTGTTCGTTACTTGACTATGGTCACAGATCAGGTACACCCCTTCGTGTCGACAGTGTTTCCTCAGGGTGATGGCACCTTTCAACAGGACAATGCTCCCTGCCATACTCCAAAATTGTCCACGACTGGTTGGAGGAGAATGAGGATGAATTCAAGCTACTCCCATGGCCACCAAACTCCCCGGACCTCAACCCCATTGAATATGTGTGGACCATCTCGATCGACATGTCCGCAAGCTGGACCCTCCACCACGCACGGTGATGGAATTACGGGATGCACTGATCGTCGAGTGGTCCTAGATACTTGCAACCAACTTCCGAGGACTTATTTACTCTCTGCCACGTCGACTAGCTGCTGTGCTTGCCGCCAAAGGTGGATATTCCGGATACTAGCAGGTGGTCATATTAATGTGTCCCGATCCTGTAGAGATTCATCGTCGGCTGAAAGTTGGATGTTTAAGAGGACCGAACAAGAAGACAACTGAGATGCTGAGAAAGTTCAAATGGAAACTCCTCGAGCATCTTCCGTAGCCCTGACCTTATTCCAGGGGACTTTCATTTGTTCGTCCCTCTTAAATGTCATCTTTCGGGTGAACACTTTCCCTATGATAAAACTGTTCGGTCCTCTTAATCGAAGCGACGATGAAGTTGTACAAAAAGCGACGAAGCGTAAAAAGGGAACTCAGCGCCTGGTTCAGACAACAGCCCAAAGAAATTTATCTTACTGGTTTTGAGGGCCTGTAAAACGATGGGTCAAGTGCTTCAATGTATAGGAAGATTATGCGGAGAAATGAAAGTAGTTTTCATATAAGTACTCGTATTTGTTTCATTTCTGTATCCATTTGTAACTTACTGACTTACCCTAATAGTTTACATGACCAAATGAAACGGACTTTATTTTTTGTAAATTTCATTGCTGGGATGGCAACTACCGCCTGTCATGCAAAAGCACCACCACTCATGCGGTTGCCATGACAACCGATTGTTTGTTTAAACAAAATGGCGGACAGCGATGAGTCGACCAAAGTGGAACAAATATTCAACTTAAACGGAGGCAAGACCTTTAAATAATAATAATAATAATAATAATAATAATAATAATAATAATAATAATAATAAACTTTCTCCACTCATCAAGATGTCATGTTTGTCTCGTTCAATCGTCTTTGCTTCAATACTGAAGAGAATCCACCGGCAATGAACCTCATAAGGCAAGGCCAGCAACTGCTGTCAATGATGGCATAATCGCCGAACAAATGAGCTGATAAGGGTCAACTCATTTGCTTCAATACTGAAGTCAGTATTGGCAGTATGGAGACCATCATCGACGACAAGCTGAAGTTCAACAAGACCTTGCCAGATGGGTCCCTAAGCAACTCTCTGAAAATCACAAAACCACCCGGGTGGAAATCTGTTCCATGCTGCTGCAGTGATATGACAGGGAAGGGGACATCTTCCTAAGGTGTGTGGTGACCACTGACGATATGTGGATTCTGAAAGCAAGGATGCGAGCATTGAGTGGCGACACTGACTCACCACGATCCAAGAAATTCAAGATGACACCATCGGTAACGAAAGTGATGGCGACTGTATTCTGGGACATTAAGGATTTCATTCATATCGATTTTCCGGAAGAATGCCAAATCATAAATGCACCCTACTACTGTGACATTTTGGGGACGTCCTCATGTCCAACATCCTCAACTGGTGAGGGTGAGCGTTATCGTGTTGAAGCAAATAATCAGCTGGGTTGTTATGGTGTCCAAGTCGCTGGAAGCACTTCTTGAGTTTGGTTAATGTGTTCACATATGCCTCAGAATTAATGGCGCTGCCTCTCGGCATCACATCAATGAATATGATACCATCACAGTCCCAAAACACAGTGATCGTAACCTTACAAGCAGAAGCAGATGCTTTGAATTTTTTCTTCTGTGGAGAGTGCGGATGATGCAATTCCATCGATTGTCGTTTTGTTTTGGGCTCAAAATGGTTTCATCAGCTGTCACAATCCGGGACAAGGCGGCTTCCCCCTCAGCTTCAAAACATTGCAGCAACTCAGGAAAATGTTTTTCTCAGAGCTTTGTGTTCCTCTGTAGGACAGTGCGGAGCCCATCGTGAACACTTTTTTGTGTAATCAAGAGCACGGAGGATGTCCGCCCCGACCACGGCAAATCTTAGACCTCCGCTGAACCGCTTTCTGATGGCCTAACCCTCTGTGCCGAGCGACTAACTCTACTTCTGCCGACTGCTGATGGTCAATAGATTGCACATAAACATTTGTAAACGTTTCCAACCGTTTCTTGCTTCACAGTGAAAAATTCCATGACGACACGCTGTTTGTAACGTACATCACTTATCTTATAAGCGGGTTGTCAGTCAACAGCCAAGGCAGTTGACCGCAGAGGCACTAATTCCTCTAAGGAATATTGCCCCAAACCCAACAGAAAACGTTGAACACCAAAAGGTAGCCAGACAGACTTAAAAAGCGAGTCAAGCTGCCTACGGGGTCCAAGTGGATTCTTCAAGAAAAGTTAAACCAACCGTGAAGAGACGAAAATGTATCAGAGTGACACAGTCAAAAAGAATGTGGTAGGTTATTTCTTCCGCCAAGCCGCACTTCGAACATAGTGTCTCTTCCCGAAGGATTCCCATTCTATGTACATGTTTACGGAGTAAGTCATGACCAGTAAGAAAACCAATAATGATCCATAATTTGTTTCTATTAAGTTATAAAATGCCTAATGTTAGACTGAGAGAAGATCTCTTAATCATGAGTCTGGCATGTTTTTGATCGGTGCTATGATCCACCTTTCCATCATTTCTTGATGGAAATAATATTTATCGCCCTAACTGCAGTTTGTCTGAAAATACCGCAGAAAGGTTCAGGGCCAATAAAAGTACGAGGGTGGGCTGAAAAGTAATGCCTCCATGGCTGTAACTTTTTTATTTTTTAACCGATTTTCAAAATTCTTTTTGTATCTGATACTCACATTTCTCCTCTATGTAATGCACTATTCACTTTTCGACATAGTCCCCATCCCTTTCCATGCATTGTACCAACGCGTGACTAGTCGGGTGAACCCGTCGGAGAGGAATTCCGGGGTTGTTGTCGACACCAAGACCGAACGGTAAATTTCACCTTGTCGTCAGAACGCAACTCATGCCCCTTAAGGTGCTCTTTCCTCTTTGGGAAGTGGTGAAAGTCGCAAAGTGCAAAGTCTTTCATTTTTGAACTGCAGTTTTTCATCTTTGAACTGTAGGCGCTGCAACCCCCACTGATGTGTGGCAATCGTGTGCGGACGGGCGTTATCTTGCTGCAGAAGAGGATCCAAAGCCTGCCATTCAATCCTCGTGTCGACGACAACCCCGGAATTCCACTCCGACGGGTTCACCCGACTAGTCACGCGTTGGTACAATGCGTGAAAAGGGATGGGGACTATGTCGAAAAGTGAATAGTGCATTACCTAGAGGAGAAATGTGTGTATCAGATACAAAAAGAATTTTGAAAATCGGTTAAAAAATAAAAAACTTACAACCGTGCAGGCATTACTTTTCACCTCACCCTCATAGATTTGGCACCCTGTTTAGCTAAGACATCAGCTACCTCGTTTCCGACAACACCTTTACATCCACGAACCCATTGCAAAGTGACACTGTTGTGAAGAGAAAGGTCTTGTAGGAGCTGCTGACATTCCAGGGTAAGTTTAGAATTGACCCTAGAAGATTTAATGGCTTTAAGAGCTGCTTGACTGTCGCTGAGTATAAAGATACGTCAATGTACATAAAATTTATCTATACACAGCTGCAGACAGTAAATAACGACCAATATCTCTGCCTGGAAAATAATGACCCAGTGACCCAATCGACGAAAACGGAGGGTTCTGGGAGTGCCACAATAAACACCCAAGAGTCCATGGTGACGAGAGCCATCAGTTTACCAAATGATGGCTCCCACATACATCACTTACAGACGCCATGTTGGTCCATTGCTGCATGTACTCTGTCGGAAGAAACAGAAACTTTGCGCGTGCACTCCGAAAACTTCAAAGAACGCATATCTCAAGTTTCGCATTAGTACCATTGTTGGGGACGGAAAAAAAATTTGAATGTACAAGATTTGATTAAAAAGAAATCGGAAACTAAAGATTATGTTAAACATTTTCGTTTATTAGACATTTGTGTTGTGTACAAAAGAAATTTTTAAAACTCTAAAAAAATTGGTGCCAGAAAATGTACATGTGTATGACTTGCCTACACAGGCAGATACAGGAGCCTAAAGAATTCGTTTATATTCACGTAAACAGGTCTTACTTTCTCCGTTTTACTTCCTGATAGAAGAAATTTTTACACCTAAAATTATAAATAACCTATCTACCTATTGCAAATGCTTTTATTCTTTTTGGCACAATACATTATTTCCTGTGCTAGGGCCAAGCTCTTTGCTGTTTACAAGAGAAACGGAAAGCCGTTCGGAGCACCACACCCCAAAGGGAAAACATTTCTTTTCCACAAATACACAAAAAAAAATAAAAAAATAATAATAATCAAAATACTCAGAACATGTACGAAACAATTCAACAATGAACATCGAGAACCCTACCTTCACAGGCTTTTTGATACTGCTAAAAACATAAATAACCTTTTAATAACGTTAATTTACATCAGTGCCTCGATAAAAAAATAAACTTTAAAAAATACTTAAGTGTCACCCAAAATATTAACAAAATTATAATATCTCATCCTCGACTTCATAAAGGATTCTCTGATCTTTATTACATATCTACACGCCTCTTCGTTCTTCTTTCATCCAAACAAAAATGTTTCATGGATAAACGTGCCTGGTGCTTCGCGAGCTGTTTTTTTAATGAGAAATTAGTAATCAAACCACTTTAACCCTTGCACACATTTAAAAAAACCACTTCAGATGAAACGTATACACAACAGGCGAGTGAGTCTTGATGGAAAAACTTTTCTCACTAACTTTCCCATTGTCTCGAGATGAGTGATATTCCCCCCCTCCTTTGGTCTTTATATTATATTTACAGTATTTACTTCTTTTTCAACAAATCATTTATCTGAAAGAAAGAAAAAGAAGAAATCATTTCAATAAACAATATAATACACTTCTCCTCTTGCAAATACCATATCCAGACTCAACTTGTGCTTTATACATATCCTTGATGTCTTGCAAATCCAGACGCAATTCATCAGCTTCTTCTACTTTCTCACCATACATCTGAAGAAGAGCATTGTATTTCTGTTCCATATCCTACAAAGAAACACACCCGATATAAAAACGATTACTTGCAAATTAAATACGCATATAAACACATAACCTTTGATTAACTTAAGAATAAAATAAAACTCTTTTTTCCACAATGAAACAGGAATTGAACAAACATAAAAAGAAAAAGACCGAAAATAAATTGAAAAAATACAACCTGAGTCTGTAAGCGCTTTTCGAAAGCTTTGCTTTCATCATTCAGCAGCCAAGGACCCCCTCGAGAGAACTTGAGAGAACTGACTTGGAATAGAACATGCTGAGTATTTATAATGAACGGAAGCCAATCAAGACAAAAAGATCCAACTGAAATTTATTGATTGGGTAAGTGCGTCGCCCATTTGATCAATGGTGATTCGCTAATAGGGCCCCTATCTAAATTGAGTAACAATTTTTTATCTGTTTTTTGAATGGCTAGGCTTTCGAAGACGTCCAGAAGGTGTTTCTTGTTTATTGACTCAATAAGTTTTTACATTGTTTATTAAGAATTCATGCCCGGTATCTAGAGAGTGTTTGGCTATGGATGACTGATTCCCTCTACCATGATTCCCTCCAGTGTGGCCAGATTCCAGACAGCGGAGGTGCTACGGTCTCACCCGAAAAAGTGCTACATGGTGCTACGGTGCTGCCCCCAAAGTGCTACGTGGTGCTACTAACAGGGCTGGCGTACTATACATGTACAACAAAAAATATGCTATTCCGTAAACTTTCAGAATTTTATAAATGTATACATTTTTTAATAATACAAGACTATGATACCAAAAGCATTTATCAAATGGACACTTCAAAACGTGTAGTTGCATTTTGTCCTCTTGCGACTATCCAAGAGTGGAGATAATGACCGCATTATATGGCAAACATACAACTTATTTTCCGTTTTGCTTCATATTTTCTTTTTTTGCTGTGTTTGCATGATGTATTCTGACAACTTTCATCCATTCGCAATTTTGTACCTGGTGTTTAAAGTGTATGAATAAACCGCCTATGAAGTGGTCACAACCAGGGCTAATAAAATAAAAAAAATAATAACTAGCTAGCTTTTAAGCTATCGAAATGAAAACCATACAGCAGGTTTAAGAGAAGATAAACCTAAAAACTGTGAATTCTTCAAAATTATTTTTGCCTAGTGTGTGCTGCTGGAGTTTATCGGTAGTCAACTGATGCTGAATCACCTTACTTATCTGCTTATATATACCATGGAAGAATACAAGGAAGCGCCTCTTGTAACATTTCTAATGCTAAAATGTATCTGAATGTGTCACTGGCGGCCTACATGATTGCGCTTATAACCCCTTTGATCTTTTTATGATTTTAGAGTTACAGATGTCTTTAAAATAATTGAGCACTTGATATTTCATTTAAAATTTTTGAATTTGCATTTTATGATCATTTTTATAGGAAATAAATGCTTTTCTTTCATTCAATGCTTATTTTCTCCTTTCATTTTAATGACCCTTTTCAAATTTAATATGGGCCCGGCTTAGGAGCACCTTTTTTTTAAATGGCAGGAAAATGACTTGGAATTATTTTTTTTAAATTAATTTAAATGGTGCAGGGGTTTCCGTGAAATTAGCTGTTAAGTTCTTGACATGTTGACTAAGAGAAAGAGCAATATGAACAAAATTTCTTCAAAATATCATTGTTTCAGTTATTTAACGCACAAAATTAAATATTTATTATATTATTACAGCATTATGATACAAAAAAGATTCTCGCTCAATGAACACAAACATTGGGATTTCGTGGCACTCTGGCGGACACATGATATCTCGTCCTATTTCGCATGACGCTTTTTTCGGTGAGAGGCACTTCCATGTATATACTCAATTGCGTATAAAGCGCCAAATCTTGAAACCGGATTGGCTACTGTATCAATGATATGACATAATGACGCCTCTGGTCTTGTATTGGTCTGACTAATTTGGTCATCTGATTCTGATGCCATTAAAAAATTCTATCTTATTAAAAATTATAAAAAATTCTTATGGTGCTGCAAAAATGCTACAATTTGCCCTATAGTGCTACAAAAGTGCTACAATTTAAAAAGTGCTACGGTTTGGTGCTACGGTCAATTTTAGGTTCAAAAAGTGCTACAGTAGCACCAAAAGTGCTACATCTGGCCACACTGATTCCCTCTACTGATTTGGTAGAGGGAATCAGTCATCCATAGCCAAACACTCTCTAGATACCGGGCATGAATTCTTAATAAACAATGTAAAACTTATTGAGTCAATAAACAAGAAACACCTTCTGGACGCCTTCGAAAGCTTAGCCATTCAAAAAACAGATAAAAAATTGTTACTCAACTTAGATAGGGGTTCTATTAGCGAATCACCATTGATCAAATGGGCGACGCACTTACCCAATCAATAAATTTCAGTTAGATCTTTTTGTCTTGATTGGCTTCCTTCGTTATAAATACTCAGCATGTTCTATTCCAAGTCAGTTCTCTCAAGTTCTCTCGAGGGGCTCCTTGGCTGCTGAATGATGAAAGCAAAGCTTTCGAAAAGCGCTTACAGACTCAGGTTGTATTTTTTCAATTTATTTTCGGTCTTTTTCTTTTTATGTTTGTTCAATTCCTGTTTCGTTGTGGAAAAATAGTTTTATTTTATTCTTAAAATAATCATCTGCATTATCCACATAAAATTTTTAGACAACATAACCTTTGACTCAACCAATACACTGCTCGGCAAAATGTTTTATACCACTTGATTCTCTAAAACTAAATAAAATTCAGCTAAATGAAGTGTTAAAATAGACATTATATGCAAATTAGGATATGAATATATAAGGCAGGTAGCTTCCCAACCTCCCCTAATAGTACATGGTTGAATCCATAGGAATCGTGTGGTCAAAAGTTTGTGTACCACTGGGCGTTTCCAGAATTTCATCAGGTATAAACGGTCATATTTAGTGTACGAGGCGCATCCAGAAAGTAAGTTTCCTGATGTTTTCCCCTTTAAAGTAAACGTAATTAGCCGTGTCAATTGCGCATGCGTAACAGTTCTATGACGTATCAATCATATGCCAGCTGGACAGATCCCGCCTCGTGCCAGCAGCGTGGTAGCAATTGTCCGAAATGGAAGCACTTATTTCTTCTCCCGCCGCCTGCGACATTCGGTCGGTGATAAAGTTCTTGAATGCACAAAGCATTGCGCCAATTGAAACTCATCGTCAGCTCTGTCAGGTCTATGGGCCGAACATCGTGAGTAAGCAGATGGTGCGTCGCTGGTGTAGGCAGTTTTCTGAAGGTCATCAAAGTGTCCATGATGAAGAGCGCAGTGAGCGACCATCCCTCATCAATGATGATCTTGTTGAGCTTGTGCGGCAGCGCGTGATGGAGAACCGTCGCTTCACGATTACGGAGCTGAGTACCTCAAGAAATTCCTGTCCTCCGGTGAAAGTTTTGGCAACGACGAAGAGCTGAAGACGTCTGTCACACGCTGGTTCCATTCACAGGTGGCAGAATTCTATGACAGGGGGATACAAAAGTTGATCCCACGATACGACAAGTGTCTCAATTCTGGTGGTGGCTATGTTGAAAAATAACTGAAACATGCAGTACTTGTTGCCAATAAATATGTTCCTGTAAGTGTGAGCTCTTTTTTTTTTATTTAATAGGGAAACTTACTTTCTGGATGCGCCTCGTATATACAGTATTATACAGGCTAAGATTGATTTCAAGCTAACGAATAGATTAGACATGTATTCAGAGGAAAAAAGGAAAAAAAATTCGAAGGTTGTTTAAGGAACACAAAAGTTTGCGCAACGTTGTAACGTTAACTGGTTTGCACAAAACAACTGTGATAAATATCATCATCAAAAATCGGAATCAGAAGACCGGCAGAAAGGTTGGGAGGCCAGCTGCCCTTAGTAATCGTGATAAAAATCGAGGAAAACCAACTGCCAAAGCAAACATCGCCCGTGGCGAGGTAGTTAACAGTTGAATTTTGAAGAAAATAACTGGCGTAAATGCATCGAGAAGGACAATACGAAGATTCTTAGCAGAGAATGGATTTACATATCGGCGCATTGTAAAACAAATGCCACTGACTGCAAAACATAAGGAGGAGAGACTTAACTTTGCCAGGCGTCACGTGACCGCCCATACGGAATTTTCCAGTGTCATATTTTCAGATGAAAAACGATTTTGTCTGGATGGCCCTGACAATTTGAGCTCCACATGGAAAGGGTGAATAGTGAAGTGGTGGGTCCATCACGTAAGAAGCGCCAAATGGGTGGAGGAGGCGTCATGATCCTTGGAGTCATAA
This sequence comes from Rhysida immarginata, assembly GCA_023313115.1. Taxonomy (NCBI): domain Eukaryota; kingdom Metazoa; phylum Arthropoda; class Chilopoda; order Scolopendromorpha; family Scolopendridae; genus Rhysida; species Rhysida immarginata. Next base: position 609,852 of record JAHWFO010070451.1, on the reverse strand, counting down.
CATCTCATGGAAATGTTAAGATACAAGTTGTTAATGGAAAGTATAAGAAAGAGGATTATCTTAATGATCTTCAAACAGTCTTTTTCCCGTGGATCAAGAAAGAATTTCCTCGGAAACAGTGGGTTTGGCAACAAGACAACGCCACAATCCACACTGCCAATATTGTGAAGAATTATTTTCAACATAATAACATCCGTGTTTTAGAGTGGCCAGCCAGAAGCCCTGATTTGAACATTATTGAAAACGTCTAGCATCTGCTGGAACTTGCTATTTATCAAGAAAAACAATATGACAATCGTGACGAGTTGATTAATGCCATCACGGACACTAGCAGGCGTTTTCCCAAAACAATCATTAAAGATTTATTCAAGTCGATTCCTGGACGACTTCTCAACGTAATCGAGAAGAAAGGTGGTCAAATCCAGTGATTTTGTTCTGCTGTATGTGCTTTATTTCATTTGTTTTGTAGAAATTCAAAGTGGTACAGAAAGCTTTGTCCACCACCATTTCAAGAAATAAATGTTTAACAAAGCAATTCCTCGTGTGATTTCGTAATTTCTATCAGAAACAACACCTTTTAGGTCAGTTAGTATACACACACAGTTTCAGGTGTGTACCTTTTAGATTTACCTAGTTTCAAGTGGTACAAAACATTTTGGCCAGCACTGTACGAGGGGCAGTCATAAAGTTTTAATTAACATCTCGAAAAAATAAAGTTACATAACTGCAGTCGAAACCCGCTAATACGAAAACCTGGTCAATACGAAAAATTTTGCCAGCCCGTCCCCGTGAATGATATTTACATGTAAATTTATCCTCTTAATATGAACGATTTTTAATTAAAGTCCAAAGGAAAATTTCGGAAATTTACTGAGAAAATACAATAAAATTACAGGGTCACTTTGTCGTCATTGATCTGGTTGTCGCTCGTCAAGTTCGGTCTTCTCTTGGTCAATTTTGGTAGATGTATCCGATTTCCGATGTCTTTTAGGTGGGTTACACCTACTGGGCCCCAGTCACTGTTCAATAGTTTTCTAGGATCCTCCGTGTTAATCGCAGAAGATTCCACAAAATTCAGCAGACGGCAGTCACCAGTGCTGTGTATAATGTCGAAAGTTTCTTGCTTAAAGTCATGTCTTTGGTCCAGGATATGGTCCGCAAACCTCGATACTCCATATTTCCCGTTTCTAATGCATGTAAGATGTTCATTCATTCTAGTACAAACTGCCCTCCGGGACTGACCATAATAGACTGCCTCACAATTCAGTTTGTACACACCTGGTTTGTCTTCTGGGGCAATTTTGTCTTTGGGGTTCTTCAGTTGTTTTACCAACGTGTCAGAGCTTCTGTATGTAACTTCCATACCAAAGTCTTTGGCGATCTTTTCCATGCCTTTGTTCAGTTGCCTGTTATACGGAAGTACCAGTCTTGCATCAGTTTTCTTGCTTCTCTGTAGCGTAGTGATTTTTTGTACCGTCAATTTTCATTGCACCTAAAAGACATCGGAAATCGGATACATCTACCAAAATTGACCAAGAGAAGACCGAACTTGACGAGCGACAACCAGATCAATGACGACAGAGTGACCCTGTAATTTTATTGTATTTTGTGTTGTAATTTGATCTAATTGGCTGTTTGTAAAATTTGGTAAATATTTTTAATTGTTCCTTTATTTCGCGCTGTAATAACTTGCTCACTATTGGCTGTTTTTCCCTGACTTTGTACTATAAAAAGATGTTGTAAACCCTTGCCCTTTTATCTGAACAGGTTTGTCTGTTCTGATCAAAATCCTTGTGTACGCTGAAGAAGGCAGCGTGGCTGCCGAAATGCGCATACGTCCGATTAAAAGTTTTATGTGGATCAGTGGTTTCCTGTTATCTTTATTGAAGTTCATCCACAGTGTCCGGCTCCAGTTCTCTCTTAAACCAGGGACTTCAGTTTTCACGGCCTTCTCTAAACTTTTAAGAACTGTACTGAGAGATTATCCCCACCCAACTTTACCTGGAATTTTGACTGCTGATCTTGCAGTTGCTTTAGTTCCTCTTCAAGATCTTCATTTTGAGAAGATAGTCGCACCATTTCCTGGGCCATAGATTCACGAACTTTCTCTAATTGCATAATTTCATTCTAAGAGAAAATCAACATCATTAAACAATGTGGATCTGCCTCCGTAATACGTAACGCAAGCCCACAAGATTATGAAAATAATAAACTATAAACTTATTAAAAAGTAACGTGAAAATCGATTCATGCAAAGATGGTTTGAATTAGCTCACATTAAAGTAAGATTTATATCAACATGTATATACTGTAACGCCCCAAGTTTTTTTAAGCGGAATCTTGTCCCTGAATTAAAGGTTCACGGGGTTCGATATAGTTGGTAAAAAATTATAAAAGTGAGTATGTCGGGGTTGATTCCTTAATTTGTGGTGATGACTTTAGGTAATAAGTTACGGTCTGTTTAAATTTTTACTTTATCGGAATTTCACTAGCAGGAGAGAAGTCAAATTATAGACACTTTAAGCTCTTGTTCTTTATTAATTTTTCTCACTGAATTTTTTTTCATTTTGTTTATTTTGTAATTTTAGATATTTTATTTTAAGTCGCAGTTTTTTTTTCCATCTGATAAGTTATTTTGATTGTATTTATTCTAGTTTTGATCTATGTGTTTTGAGTTTTGTTATCTGTATTTTTGTATTTAAGCCTTAATCGGTTATTTTGGTTAATTATCATTTTTATTTTTATTTTTTCGAAGCCGTTCACGAACCACGTGCATTTATTTTATTATCTGACGTTAATTTTTGTTAACAATGTTTCTACCGTAACTGATTTAGTCAATTACTTTCTTGAAAGCCGTGCGAGATTGAGCGTGAGTCGTGGCACGCTTTGCGTGAGGCTAAAGGTATTGTTTACCAAACTGAGTTGGTGAGGAAAGAGCCATAAAGAGGGAGTGACTTCAACCAGCTCGGAGAAGATGAAAGGATCACCTCCGACCTGCTCCGCTGAGTGCTCCGACCCTGATGACTGATTGATCATATGGAATATGGACCATTATTAGCTACTGCAGAGGACATAGTTTGCTTATGTTCAGTAACGACCCAAAGACTCCTCGATGACCAGTAATTTTGGAGTTGCTTCATTTTAATTATTATGTAACTTTTTCCTATCCAAACAGCGTTACAGTAGACCTCCCATACAAAAGGTCTACACGACGCCTTCCTGTGTAGCGTTCGATTATAATTGCAAATAGAAGATTCTGGAACTAGTCCATGCTTCAACAATAGAAGTCGGCTCGGGAGTTTTGACCTTCGACTCTCCATGATAGGACTGATGGATGACTCCGCTTTACTTCATGAAGAAAATCCGTGGTTAATAATATTGACAATGGTTTATTTATTTTTGGACTTTGAGTTAAACTTGAATATGGTAGCTTGTTATTTTGTGCATGATTTTGTATAATAAGTGTGGTATTATTTTATATGAAATGTTATTCATATTAGTGCAGTTATTTTTTTTTGCTGGCAATAGGAACGAGCCTTATGCACCGTACGCAGCGCCGAAGCCGACATAGGAGTGGCCTGTCGGATTTGAGCTCAGAGAATATCTTCCGATTCCTGGTTAAGGTTAGATGTTTGATTTGGATTAGCCGGCCTGTAACAATGGGCGGTTTGAGTAACAGATGAGTTACATTAACGGTAAAGGATGATTAGCCGTTCTAGAGTTAACGTTAAGTTCGTTTAATTTTATCTCCGAGTCAATTCCATGAGTCTTTCTTGAAGTTAGTATACAGTGTTGGACAAAACTTTGGCCGAATGGTACTTTTCATCTTTTTTTTATTTTAACACTTCTTAAATTTTGAAAAACTAATCAGTTTGGTACAATATAAATAAATAAACATTTGCTCTACAATAATTATGAAAAAAAAAATAAAAATCTTAGTTATTATAAAAAAAAATATCAAAATCATGATGGACATAACTTTGGCCGACTTGTTTTACGTGTCACAAAACAACATAAAAAAATGTTAACAAAAAAATCTTAATAGCGTATGCCTTTGTCCTTATTTTTTATTACGTCTACACATCTCTTGTGCATAGAATCAATTAGTTTCTGGCACATTTTCTGTGAGATTTGATTCCAACGTGCTTCAATCGCAACTTTTAAGTCATTTACTGAGTCAAATTGTTTTCCATCGTTGTACATGTATACCAAATGTACCAAATAACCCCAAAGATTATCTATTGGATTTAAGTCCGGTGACACTGCTGGCCAGTCCAGAACTTTTATTTTTTTTTGCTTTAAACCAGTCCATTGTTGACTTCGCTATGTGGATGCTGGCGTTGTCTTGCTGGAATATGTAGTTTTTTCCTGCCATACGAATTCCAGATGAAAGCAAATTATTCTCCAGAGTTTGTTGATAGTCTGATGCACTGTGTCTTCCATTTAAAAACACTATATTGCTTTTTGCTTTGTAGCCAAATGATGCCCACACCATAGTTGAACCACCTCCAAAATTACGACTCATTCTTGTAGGATGATCAGTGCGTATACAGTATCAACAAACTTTGGAGAATAATTTGCTTTCATCTGGAATTCGTATGGCAGGAAAAAACTACATATTCCAGCAAGACAACGCCAGCATCCACACAGCGAAGTCAACAATGGACTGGTTTAAAGCAAAAAAAATAAAAGTTCTGGACTGGCCAGCAGTGTCACTGGACTTAAATCCAATAGAGAATCTTTGGGGTTATTTGGTACGTTTGGTATACATGTACAACGATGGAAAACAATTTGACTCAGTAAATGACTTAAAAGTTGCGATTGAAGCAAGTTGGAATCAAATCTCACAGAAAATGTGCCAGAAACTAATTGATTCTATGCACAAGAGATGTGTAGACGTAATAAAAAATAAGGACAAAGGCATACGCTATTAAGATTTTTTTGTTAACATTTTTTTATGTTGTTTTGTGACACGTAAAACAAGTCGGCCAAAGTTATGTCCATCATGATTTTGATATTTTTTTTATAATAACTAAGATTTGTATTTTTTTTCTCATAATTATTGTAGAGCAAATGTTTATTTATTTATATTGTACCAAACTGATTAGTTTTTCAAAATTTAAGAAGTGTTAAAATAAAAAAAAGATGAAAAGTTCCATTCGGCCAAAGTTTTGTCCAACACTGTATTGCCTGATTATTATGTCCTTTTTTCTTTGATACCTCTTGTGTTTGTTTTTTTTTTTTTTACTTTACTTTTGTCGGCTGTAGGTTCCTGAGACTTAAACTGTAGTGCGGTAAATCGTCGCTTTGACTTGTACCATTTAGAAATCGGGCCAGCAAATTGCTCCTTATTGTGAATCCAAGAGAGAATGTAGAAGAGATATTTGTTTGCCTTGTGTATTTATCTTATTGATTTCGGCAGCTCGATTATTGTAATATTTGTCCTGATTGATATTTATTTGTAAATAAATCTAACTTCGCCAGACAAGGGCTAAACGTATTTGCTGTGCTATTTATTCTTGTTGTTCTATTTATAGAATTTTTAGTATTCCTTTTTTGGATAGAGTTTTCCATCTTTTATTTAAGAAAGCTTTTCAGCGGGGATTTAATTAATAAAACTTTCACGCTTAGTTTTAAGTAATTTTTTTGTTTTGCTACGTCCCAGCCTGTTTAATAGTTACCTAAAGGGGGGAGCATTACAATACCCAAATTACAGTGGAAACTCACTTCTGCAGACACCTTTGGGACTGGGCCTGACAGTTTGTTAAATGAAAATTGGCTTTTTTGGGAAGCAAATGTTTATCGAAGTGCAGTTTGAAGGTAGGAATAGCAGCATCACATTGGTTAGCTGGCACCATTCCAAATGGCAGGGAGATTTATGCAGGAGTAGAAGAACGTTTCGTTTTTGCTAATTCATGCATCAATTGAAAGCAGCAGATATTCTTCAAACATCCATCCATGCTTTAGAATGTGTTATTCTAGAAAAAGGGGAGGGGGTGTCCTCTAATATGAGGTGTCCGATATGCGAGGTTCCACTGTATTGTATTTGTATATACTGTATTCAAAAACTGCCCCTACTTACTTGCAATTGATTTAGCTCGCCTTCCTTCATCTTTAGTTGTGACTGCAACCCTTCAAGAAATGATGTTGCACCATTATGGCGAAGGCTATCGTATAAATTCAAGCGATTTCCATGAAACGACGATGTCATGATGTTTTGGTCCATGTTTTCATCCTGGGAATGTGAAATGGACAACGAATATGAAAACAAACAAATTGTACACTACTGTTACCAAACAGACGAAATCCGCATTAGTGCAAGTGCAGTTAGTTTCCTGCCATCTGGTGGAAAAACTTGAAATGCTAAAGTATGAAGAAAACCATGAAAACGCAGTAACAGCATGTAGTTTGCTTCAGACCAAAGGCAGTATTTGGACTGCATACAAAAGAAACGTCCCTATTGTGCCAACAACTGGCATTGTAATTACAATATTGTCAACCTCCACCCACATAATATATTGAATGAATAAATGAATCAGATGTCCATTCGAAAACTGATAATGTGACAATATGCGGCACTTTCTAATTTTTAGCTTTTCTTTTGTGTTCTCCTTACCGTTTCTCTTGTGATCACGTTTTCCGAAGAGAGGATCTACAGGGTCGGGGCACATTAATATGACCACCTCTCCTCGAACATGTTTTAACGTCCCAAAGGTGGATATTCCGAATACAAGCAGGTGGTCATATTAATGTGTCTCGACCCTGTAATGATATCAAAGTGACCATTGTTGCATGCCGGTTGCCTCCTGTCTATCATCCTTTATTGATGAGCGCGAAGCATTGGTGGGAGGAGGGAACTTTGCCTTAGTAACAGGGAAGAAGAAAGGGATTGGCGGGAAAGGACTACATTTTTTTTTCTCTTATTGGGGAAAGGGGGGGGGGGGGATACCCTTTGTTTTAAATAGCGGGAAAATTATGGGAGGATTATAAAAGGAGAGTGGGAGGTGAGCTCAATCATGAGAAGACAATCATCAATCAGAATACAATCCTGAAAGAGCAGGATCATCAGAGATCATCAATGAGCAATGAAACTTGTAGCAAACATTGAAGTAGAATGCTGGCTCAAGCATTCCTGATACAGCGAGTAAAGATTGAACGTGATCGGTCGGAACTGAATAAGCAAGCAGTCCGAGCAGGTGCTGATGCAAAAGTGCGTGATCTACATTAAAATATATAGTTAAGAAAGCCGTAAAACTCCAAGTCTTCATGAACCGTCTGGGAGTGAACATGACATCGTCATCTCCTGAACGATAGTGTGTCAGCTCTATGCCTGCTGGGGTGAGAAGTGCAACAACGAGTGATTCAACATGGATCAAAATATGTGTGTGTGGTATATGGAGTGAGCATGGTGACTGAGGATACCTCGGGGCAGCTGCAGAGGGTTGTTCGAGATTCAGTGGGGCATACGAGGCCTGTGAGAAAAGTATCCGGCCTTATTTTTTTTTTGCAAAAACCTGATGGATTTGGATCGCGCGCGCTTGCATGAGCCGACCTTGAACCTTTGTGCGTATGCGTGAATTTTTTCCCGCCTCTCAATAGCGTCAGTTGCTGGCAATCAGCATTAGAGGGAGGTTTTGTGCTCTGTCGGTGTTTTGTGTTGTGCTCTCGTCGGTTTTTGATTTGAAGGAAAACGACGGAACGACTGGAGCAGCGTTACTGCATCAAATTTTGCCAGAAACTGGGCGACAGCCAGGTGGAAACCATCCGGAAGATTCAGACGGCTTTCGGTGACGATGCTATGGGCATCACACAGATAAAGGACTGGTACAACCGGTCAGCCATCAGCATGCCAAAATGACCAGGTCATTGCCAAAGTGAACGCTGTGGCGATGCGGAACCATCGTGTGATTATCCGAGAAGTTGCAGAAGAGGTGGGCATCAGTACGTTTTCGGCACATTCCATTCTGACCAAAGATTTGGCCATGAAGAGAGTGGCGGCGAAATTCGTGCCGAAACTGCTAACGGCGTACCAAAAGCAACTTCGTGTCGACGTCTCACAGGACATGCTGGCCTCCGCAAAGAGTGACCCCGACTTCATGAACACCATAATCACTGGTGACGAGTCCTGGGTGTATGGGTACGACCATAGCATCGTCACCGAAAGCCTCCAAATCAAAAACCGACGAGAGCACAACACACTACCTCCCTCTAATGCTGATTGCCAGCAACTGACGCTATTGAGGCGCGGGAAAAAATTCACGTATACCCACAAAGGTTCAAGGTCGGCTCATGCAAGCGCGCACGATCCAAATCCATCAGGTTTTCGCAAAAAAAAAATAAGGTCGGATACTTTTCTCACAGGCCTCGTATGCCAAGATCGTCAACCGGAAGCAGGAGGAAATGACAGTAGTAACAATTGTGACAATTTTGTGGGCACATTTTCCCGGTTAAAGACAACAAGGCACAGTGCACGAGAGAGCAATGTTTTCTTCATACATAAAAGGTATTCCGATTTGTCCCTAGCTGGCGACACTGCATCACGGATTCCGTCTATTGTATGCAACTGTCATCAAAACCAATAAAGCTACTTGGTGATGGAGAACTGAAAATTAAACATCATAAACTTTATAACATTCACCTGTATCCAAATGTTGAAGGAATCGCTTACAGAGCTGAACTTGGAGAGACTTGATGTTGGACTGGGTGTGGTACGATTGCTGGACTGGTTAGCTATTTGAGAATTTCTCTTCTCCTGAAAGGAATTAACACCCACATCCATTTTATAGTTCAATAGAAATTAATACATATGAACAAATAAAAACATCTTCAATATATCAGTATTTAAGGCTTGATTAAGCCGACCTTTTCTTTAATTTGATCCGCAAGAATCAAGTTTTTACGCTTCTCAGCCTCAACAACTGTTTTTTCAATATCCAGCTGATGTTCTAAAATTTTCTGTTAGAAAGGGAAACAAAAAACTAATTAAATTGCATAAGAAAGCACAACTGCATGGAAAGGAAACAGATCAGCAAAAGCCTTGCCCACTTAATTACCATTTCTCGTTTTAATTCAGAGATTTCATTGGCAAATGATTGTTTCAACATTTCATTCTGGACTGATTCTCTACAAACAAAAAAAAAAAAGTTAAGAAGATAAAATGAATCAACTTATCACACTGAATCAAACAAGAAACATCTGGAAACTCCAATTCTACAAGGCATGACCAATAAGTAGGGTGAATGATGAACGGATATACATACGAGGGTGGGCTGAAAAGTAACGCCTCCAAGGCCATAACACTTTTATTTTTTAACGAATTTAAAAATTTTTTTTTCAAATGATGGCTTATTTTGTTCTCTTATCAATGCATTATTCACTTTTCAACATAGTCCCCATCTCTGTCCACACACTTTTGCCAACGTGACACTAGTCGTGACATCCCGTCGGAGAAGAAGTCCTTTGGTTGTTTTCGACACCAGGATCGAATCACGTCTTTCAGCTCGTCATCAGAGCTGAATCGATGTCCTTTAGGCGATTCTTTAAGCTTTGGGAACAAGTGAAAATCGCTGGGAGCGAGGTCAGGGCTGTACGACGGATGCGGTAGAACCTCCACGAACTTCAGTCGCTGCAACCGTTCTTGTGTTTCTCGACTTGTGTGTGGACGTGCATTGTCGTGCTGCAGAATAGGGTCCATACCTTACCGAACTTGGAGCAACCGGGCACGAAGCTTCTCTAGCGTTTGCACGTACTGTTTTGAGTCGATCGTGGTTCCTGGTTCCAAGAAGTCAAGGTGGACAACACCCTGGAGTCCCAAAAGATGGTCAACATGACTTTCCCTGCTGACTTGATAACCCTGAACTTTTTGGAACGTGGAGATGTTGCATGGCGAAATTCCAACGATTGTCGTTTGTTCTCTGGGTCAAAATGATGTGCCCACGATTCATACCCCGTGAGAATGCGCTGCAGAAAAGCCTCACCCTCACGCTCGTACCAGGCCAACAGATCCTGGCAAACGTTCTTTCTCTTCTCTTTGAGTTCAGGAGTGAGCATGTGGGGTACCCAACGAGCACACACCTTACGATATCCCAGCAACTCGGTTATGATAACGTGCACTCTCTCCTTGGAAATTTGGAACTCTGTAGCGATGTCATATTGCTTAATTCGGCGGTTGGAACGAATCATTTGATCGACAGGAACTCGATGTTGCTCGCCTGTCGCTGTGATTGGTCATCCACTGCGGGGTTTATCAGCTAGGCTAGAGCTTGCCAGGTTTCGTTCTTTCACTAATCTTGCCCATCTTCTCACTGTACTGACGTCAAAAGTTGGATTGCCGTATACAGCTGCCATTCGGCGATGAATTTGGACAGGATCGCAACCTTCAGCTGTCAAAAACTCAATCACTGCGCGCTGTTTCAACCTGACTTCCATGTAGGTCGCCATTATGTTTCATTTTCAGCACACCTACACCATCTAGTGACATAAAGTGTTTTTGAAAGAGAACAAAATAAGCCATCATTTGAAAAAAAAATTTTTAAATTCGTTAAAAAATAAAAATGTTATGGCCTTGGAGGCATTACTTTTCAGCCCACCCTCGTATATTTAGAGAAGGACGAGACACAAGAACCCTGGAATACAATAAATAAAAATACAAAGTGAATAAAAAATAAGATAAAATAAACAAAAATAATTAATCAAAAATCAAAATAAAAAGCTGACGTTTCGGATAGAGACAGACTATCCTTTATCAAAGCAAAAAGGATAATTCTCTAAAAGCAAATGGAATATTAGAGAATTATCCTGAAGTTATGAAAGTTGTACTAACGGACGGGTTTAGATATAGTTTGCATGGAGAATAGTAATATGGTATTGGCTGGAAAACAAGAACAGAACAAATGAGATTAATTAGAAGAACTGTTGGGATAGGACAGGACGGAGGACAAATAGGAAATAATAAGAGGGCGGCGAGAAAAATGCAATAGGATAACGCATATGAAGTTAAAATTATAAAAAAGGTTAGGAATAATAGGGTGCCTAGCAAAAACATTTCGTAAAATTCCCTGAATTTCCCTTGATTTTTCCTGATCATCAGCAGACAAGAAAAGGCTAGCATGAAAAAATATTATTGGCATTGTTCAAAATTTTCGATTTTATGATTCCCTGACCGTTCCTGGTTACAAAAAAATTCCAAGACCATTCCCGGTCGCTAGTTACCCTGTAAAATAGTACCACATATAAGAGTGACCGGGTCAAAGGTCCCTGAAATAAAGGAGTGCAAGAAGCCTATGAAAAAAAAAAAAAATGTGCAGGGACAGACACAAAATGAACATAGAGGTAGAAAAATATGAAAGAACATTAAAAAGAGGAAATAAAAGGGAAAAAAGAAAAGGAAAATGGCCCAGATAGCTAGTGACAAATTAGGGAATAGCTGAAGTTGGAGAGGGATATGGGAAAGGCAATGAGGGAATGGTGCGTTTGCTAAGGTTAATGCCATTAGGGGTGAGGGAATTGAATTTCCAAATAAGAAAAGACCCGAATTGCTTTCTCTCTTTTTTTGTTATAGAAGTTACTACGAAGAATATAAAGGCTGATGGCCTGTAAAGAGTGGCCAAGGGATTTAAAGTGTTTAGCGACAGGGGTGTCAGCATTGCTAAGGATGTCGAATATATGTCCGGCAAATCTGGCATGTATGGTATTGCCTGTCTCACCGAGATACTGTTTCTGGCAAACTTTGCAATGTAACAGGTAAATTAGGTTGTGAGAAGTGCAGGTCAGGTTCTGGTTAATTTTAAAAGTAAAGGAGGAAGTACTGCTGGAAATATTAGTAGCATTTTGAACAATGTCAATAATATTTTTTCATGCTAGCCTTTTCTTGTCTGCTGATCATCAGGAAAAATCAAGGGAAATTCAGGGAATTTTACGAAATCTTTTTGCTAGGCACCCTATTATTCCTAACCTTTTTTATAATTTTAACTTCATATGCGTTATCCTATTGCATTTTTATCGCCGCCCTCTTATTATTTCCTATTTGTCCTCCGTCCTGTCCTATCCCAAAAGTTCTTCTAATTAATCTCATTTGTTCTCTTCTTGTTTTCCAGCCAATACCATATTACCATTCCCTATGCAAACTATATATAAACCCGTCCGTTAGTACAACTTTCATAACTTCAAGATAATTCTCTAATATTCCATTTGCTTTTAGAGAATTATCCTTTTTGCTTTGATAAAGGAGAGTCTGTCTCTATCCTGCAGGCGTAAGGTAACAGCACCCATGTTGACGCCTGTGCATCGCCGAAAACTCCTCCAATTCGCAATGGACTATCGCCATTGGACCTCGGGCGAGTGGCAAAGGGTTGCTTTCTCTGACGAGTCGCGGTTTCTGGTGAACAAAGTGGACGGATGATGGAGAATTCGTCGGGAAGCATCTGAGAACTGGCATCCTGACACCATCGTTTGCAGACGACAAGCTGGTGGGGGAGGTGTGACTGTTTGGGGGATGTTTTCGTGGTATGGTCTGAGTCCACTGAGTACACTGAATGCTGTTTGTTACCTGACGATCGTCGCAGACCAGGTACACCCCTTCGTGTCGACAGTGTTTCCTCAGGGTGATGGCACCATTCAACAGAACAATGCTCCCTGCCATACTGCCAAAATTGTCCACGACTGGTTCGAGGAGCATGAGGATGAATTCAAGCTACTCCCAAACTCCCCGGACCTCAACCCCATTTGTGGGACCATCTCGATCGCCATGTCCACAAGCTGGACCCTGCAGGGCACGGTGATAGAATTACGGGATGCACTGATCGCCGAATGGACCGAGATACCTGCAACCACCTTCCGAGGACTTATTGACTAGCTGCTGTGCTTGCCGCCAAAGGTGGATATTCCGGATACTAGCAGGTGGTCATATTGATGTGCCCCGACCCTGTAAATTTATCAAGGCGCAAGAAACCACATACTACTGTTAACTGAATAATACAGAACACGACGAAGGTGTCGCTAATAATAGGGTTGTTCCCATTTTCAATTTGACGGGCGATTCATCCTACTTATTGGCCACACCTTGTAGATTAAAGAAGGCATAAAAGGGTGGATTCAAATATAAATGAGTTTTTTTTTAAATTTATTTTATTTGGTTTTAAGAAATAATCGAGTACCGTAATTTACGATAATAACGTCGCGGTGTATGCATTAAAAAAAGTTTTAACAAAATGTGGCGTAACTAGTGATTTTGTTTCTTCACAAATAAAATTTCAAAAAGTTTCTTAGCCTTGTCGAGCTGATAATGAAACACGTGGTTGGCACGTGGTACCATTGCTGGCGCATTGTTCCATTGTTCGCGAGACGCAGTAAACAATGGCGAGTGTTCAAGATAAAGCTCAATGCGTGTCATGGCTTGCGGAATTTAATCAACGATTACAGTTCAGAGAATGTTCAAAACGAAGTTTAAAAAGGATCCTCCAAATCATAAGTCAATTAAGCTATGGCATGAAAAATTTGTAAACACAGGCAGCCTGTTACACAAAAAGGGTGCTGGTAGACCTTCAGCGACACCACAGAGAGTAGAAAAGGTCAGGGAGGCATTCGATCGTATCCCTGTAAATCACTTCACCAAGTGGCTCGTTGACTGGATATGTCAATGACATCCGTACATAAAATAGTGAAGCACCACCTTAGTCTTACACCCTACAAAATCCAGATGATGCACGAACTGAAGCCAGATGAGCGACTGAAGTGCAAGAAGTTTGCTGAGGATATGCTCCAAAAAATCGACAATGATCCCACCTTCCTTGAGGACATTTTGTTTTCTGATGAGGCATACTTCCGGAGCAGTAAACCGACACAACTGCCGCATTTAGGACTCGCAAAACGCCCACGTTCTAAGGGAGCATAAACGCGACAGCCCAATGCGGTTTAATGCATGATCGAGTAAACGGACCTTTCTTTTTCGCTGAAGACACCATTACCTAGATATGAATTCACAGGTGGAAGTACTGCAGCCCAACATAGCTACTAACAAGATGGAGCACTTCCGCACTGGGGCCTGCAAGTTAGGCAGTGCCTTGATACGAACTTTCCGAGATGACGTAAATTACGGTACATATCAAATGTCTGTACAAATTACGGTACAAATCCAAGGCTACAGCATTATTGACGCAAATTACGGTACATATCATGTTTCTATATGATCTCTGGCTTTGGAAACCCATTTTTCTCAGGATACTGATGCCTTCGTCATAAAAAAAGAAGGTTGTGTCAGCAGCCAAATCAGCACGAACCTTTCCTCTCCCTCATCACCATCAAATCGTTTGCCTTCTAATGCTTGTTTGAATAACCCAAAGAGATGAAAATCCCAGAGTGATAGATCAGGGCTCTATACGGAGGGGATCGAGTTTGTGAGAGCAAGAGTCAAAAGACGAGGCACCCACCTAGCACACACTTTGTGATAATAGCATGACATCTGCCATAACTTATTCATCAAACCTGTGACGAAATTTCACAAATCATCAAATGTCGGTCGCCTTCTTGAAGCTCACGAATGGCAAAAAATGCTCCGCCTTGACATGCTCGTCCATGGGCGAAGATCATGGTCTTTTTTTGAACTCCTTATGTCAGGCAAGTACACGATTCCGTTTCAGTGCTCGATCCCTGAACTGTGCTGTCAATCTCTGTAAATTCTACTGATATGATGCCTTCACAAGTAAGAAATTTGACTGATTATAATGCACTGCACAATCAAAGGGTGAACTTCTTGCTCAGATATCTTGAGTAGTACTGCCAAATGCTATGACAGCCATGCCCACCCCGTCTAGACGTAGTTGTTGGTTCCATTTGAAATTACGCACGCACCTTCTGATCGTACAAATTAGAAACATTCCACCTGGTAAAATTTTAGCTAGTCAGTGTTTACGTGCGAAGGAAATTCTGACTTTACGGCTTATAACGAAATTTCTTGAGTTCCGAATTCAATCTTTTTAAGTATTTTCGGACAAATTTTGCAACAAATGACTCATCACCAGTAATCAAAGTGTTCAGTGAAGTTGTGTCACTGTTTGATTCCTGTGCGATTTCCAAACAGAGTTACTTCTGGTACATCGTTAGTACAGGACGATTCAAAAGTCCCCAAACTCCAAGTTTATGACTTATTTGCTGCAAAACCATAAAAGATACCAGAGTATTGCTGCTTGTGGCAGTTATGTGTGACCTTTGGAACCTGCTACACAATGTGAGAGCTCCACGTGATAAGATGTTTGTGTGGGGGTGGGTGAGCAATGACGTTATGTCAGCATGGTTCTCATGCAAAAACAGAGTCCAACTTTATGCAGTACAACTCTTGCGCATAAAATCTTAAAACTTAGTAGCAAGCAATGCATTTTTTCCAAATCCAAAGAACGCATTTGTGTACGGTCGTAGCTTTAGATGTAGGAGCTACTTTATTTTATATTTTAAATTCAACTTTTGCCATCATATTGTGACTGGTGTCAGTGTGTGTTTTTGGTTGTGTAGTGAATTTTGTAGTTTATTTGTTTTTCGTTTTGCTGTGTTGTCCGTTGTTTATGCTAATTTCGGAGTTGTGATTCGTTTGGTATGGATGTTGTGGGTGTTTTGTTTTGTTTTGTTTGCTGGAGCTTGTTTGCGTTCGTTTGATTATGGCCTGTGCCATTAAAATTTTAGCGTTATTTTTTTTTTATTATGTTAAACCATACGTTGTAACGGCTATTGTAAGTTTGGGAGGCTGCAACAATCACTGGCAATGATCTCACTCATCCTTTGTTGTTGCAGCTTTTCCATTTCTCCTCTATGTAATGCACTATTCACTTTTCGACATAGTCCCCATCCCTTTCCACGCATTGTACCAACGCGTGACTAGTCGGGTGAACCCGTCGGAGAGGAATTCCGGGGTTGTCGTCGATACGAGGATTGAATGGCAGCTTTGGATCCTCTTCTGCAGCACGATAACGCCTGTCCGCAAACGATCACCACACATAAGAGGAGGTTGCAGCGCCTACAGTTCAAAGATGAAAAACTGTAGTTCAAAAACGAAAGACTTTACACCTTGCGACTTTCACCACTTCCCAAAGAGGAAAGAGCACCTTAAGGGGCATGAGTTGCGTTCTGACGACAAGGTGAAATTTACCGTTCGGTCTTGGTGTCGACAACAACCCCGGAATTCCTCTCCGACGGGTTCACCCGACTAGTCACGCGTTGGTACAATGCATGGAAAGGGATGGGGACTATGTCGAAAAGTGAATAGTGCATTACATAGAGGAGAAATGTGAGTATCAGATACAAAAAGAATTTTGAAAATCGGTTAAAAAATAAAAAAGTTACAGCCATGGAGGCATTGCTTTTCAGCCCACCTTCGTAGTTAACATATCAACTGAATAAATTGTTCATTCTATTGGATACATACGTCTGCTCCTTGACCAAATAACACCTCCCCTCGCAAGTCAAAACAACCCACTCCTGCCGCATGTGGGTGTGCATTGTTGTGTGGGTATCTTTTGGCACCCCCACCCACACGCTCAGGGGCACAATATCAGACTGAAAAGTTTGTCACCATTTGGAAAGGAAACCATCAGAGTTTGGTAACTGTGTGATTCATCTGCAGTGTCTGCAACATTTGCAATATCCAACATTCATCTGGAGTGTCTACAACACTACATAAGAAGTAGTCATGAGAGTAATATCCAGCGTTTTAAGCATAACTTTATTGAACTATCTGCATAATGGTCGACTTTGCTTGTAAATATTATAAAATAAGGACTTCTGAAATTAGCAAAGGGTAGAATCTTTAACTGCCTACGTGTTTCGTAATAAGTACATCTTCACGGAAACAATACAACTACAATTGAGGCTGATCGTGTTCACAAATTTATGGACATACCCCACCAATTGAAATGCAAATTTCAACCGTGGGGTTTAACAAGGAATGTTATTCGTCCGAATTACACAGTTCATGACTCATACTGCCATGTGTAGATAAATTATATAATCATAAATTAGCTGATCATAGTAAATAAAATAAAAATTAAATAAAAATAAAATAAAAATAAACAAAATCGTTAGATAACATAATACTAAAAGGCTCTTAGAAGCGGAGTAATCATCGTGATAATCGATATTCCAACAATCGATATTTATTGTTCACGTGGCCGATTTCGATTCTTGCTGTTGATCACTTCATTTACTACATCCAGGATCGGGTTCTTTATAAAGCTTGTCTGGTTGTTTAAAAGTAACGCCTCCCTTGCTAGTACATGTTTTCTGATTTCTAAAGTTTCCAACATGAGGATTCGTCTCTGGTCCTTTTCATGTTTTATAATACTCCTTTCAATCAGATGTGTCGCGAATGCAGATTTACGATCTCCATTCACCCACAATCTGCGATGGTCGTCATACCGTTCTCTAAATGATCTTTTCGTACGAGGGCTGTAAATTAAATAGTGGCAACTTAACCTTGAAACTCGCAGAAGGGCGGGCATGCGCAAATAGGATATGGGAGCGGTGAGGTGGCGCTGTTGTCGATGTGTAGAGTGCAAAAAACAGTCGATTTGCTTAGAAGGGTAGTTGTTGTGTGGCGTTAAAGTGAGGAGTTTCGTTTCCATCACTCTAAAGCATGTTTTCAAAAGATGATCAGCGGTCGTGGCTTAAAATCGAGGTTGCCAGTGGCAAAAGTGCAACAGAATGCTATCGAGGATTAGTGGAAGCCTGTGGCACAAATGCTTTACCGTATAGGACAGTAGCACGATGGGTTCAAGCATTTCGTTCGCGTCGGAACGAGACTGCAGATTTGCAACGCACAGGTCGGCCCTCCATTCCTCAAGAGCAGATTGTCATCCTGAGCGGTCTCCTTACCATAGACCGCCGATGGACTGTCCGAGAATTATCCTTAGAAGTTGGTCTGAGTCATCAAACTGTGTGGTGCATAATGAAGAAATCTCTCAACATGAGGAAAATTGCTTCCCGCTGGGTTCCACATCGACTAACCGAAGTACAGATATGGCACTGGTATGCACTGGCTGGCACCCACTTGGAGAGATACCGCAATGAAATAGACGCATTTCTGCAGCGTATTGTCGCCATTGATGAGACATGGGCACGAGCCTATGAGCCTGAATTAAAGCGTCAATCAAATGAATGGCGTCACCAAGGTTCGCCACATCCACAGAAATTTCGACAGGAACCCAGTCGGGTGAAAATTATGCTGATTGTGGCATACGAATGGGACGGTGTGATTCTTACACATGCTATACCTGAAGGACAAACTGTCAACGCAGATTACTATTGCCGATTTCTACAGCACCATCTGCGTCCGGCTATGCGGCGCAAACGTCCACGTTTATTGCACAACAATCTCCCAATCCCTGGAAATTACAAGAATCAGTAATATATTCAGAAACAAAGGCTTAAAAATTGGATATAGAACAAGAAACAAATGCGAACATGTGCTAAACCCGGACAAAAAGAAGGATGACCAAGAAGATCAATACAAATCTTGCGGTGCCTATAAATTAACATGCAAGATTTGTGGAGCGTTTTACATAGGATCTACGAAAAGATCATTTAGAGAACGGTATGACGACCATCGCAGATCGTGGGTGAATGGAGATCGTAAATCTGCATTCGCGACACATCTGATTGAAAAGAAGCACCCATTTACTGAAATCCAAGAAATTATGAGTATTATCGAGGGTGGGCTGAAAAGTAATGCCTCCATGGCTGTAACTTTTTTATTTTTTAATCTATTTTCAAAATTCTTTTTGTATCTGATACTCACATTTCTCCTCTACGTAATGCACTATTCACTTTTCGACATAGTCCCCATCCCTTTCCACGCATCGTACCGACGCGTGACTAGTCGGGTGAACCCGTCGGAGAGGAATTCCGGGGTTGTTGTCAACACCAAGACCAAACGGCAGGTTTCACCTCGTCGTCAGAACGCAACTCGTGCCCCTTAAGGTGCTCTTTCCTCTTTGGGAAGTGGTGAATGTCGCAACGTCCAAATTCTTTCACTTTTGAACTGTAGGCGCTGCAACCCCCTCTGATGTGTGGCGATCGTGTGCGGACAGGCGTTATCGTGCTGCAGAAGAGGATCCAAAACTGCCATTCAATCCCCGTGTCGACGACAACCCCGGAATTCCTCTCCGACGGGTTCACGCGACTAGTCACGTGTTGGTACAATGTCGAAAAGTGAATAGTGCATTGCATAGAGGAGAAATGTGAGTATCAGATACAAAAAGAATTTTGAAAATCGGTAAAAAATAAAAAAGTTACAACCATGGAGGCATTACTTTTCAGCCCACCCTCGTAAAACATGAAAAGGACCAGAGACGAATCCTCACGTTGGAAACTTTAGAAATCAGAAAACATGTACTAGCAAGGGAGGCGTTACTTTTAAACAACCAGACAAGCTTTATAAAGAACCCGATCCTGGATGTAGTAAATGAAGTGATCAACAGCAAGAATCGAAATCGGCCACGTGAACAATAAATATCGATTGTTGGAATATCGATTGTCACGATGATTACTCCGCTTCTAAGAGCCTTTTAGTATTATGTTATCTAACGATTCTGTTTATTTTGTCTTTAATTTTTATTTTATTTTCTATGATCGGCTAACTTATGATTATATAATTTATCTACACATGGCAGTACGAGTCTTCTTCTTCAAGGTCCTGCCTCCTCTTGAGTAGGAGATGACCTATCCCTGTCAAAACCAAAGTTAAGAGGCGTTAATCAATTGGCAGGCCTTAAGAGAGGGGGCTAAGAGTCTTGGGAGGAGATTGGATTTGGCCAAAAAAGTATGAAGCGGGAATAAGATTTAGCGTCAACATTAAGCAGCAGGATGGTAGGAAAGTCAAAAGGAATCTTTCGAATTCGGAAAAGGTTAGACAAGAATTGTCTGTGATGATCGTATAGAGGACAGGTAAAGAGAATGTGCTCCAGCGATTCAATAGCCCCACACTCACAGGCTGGAGAAGTGTGCAAACCGAGACGGAACAGGAATGCTTTAGTTGGAAGGTGTTCGGAACGAAACCTGGCGACGAGAGACATGTCTTGTTTAGAGAGGTTTAAGGGGAGAGGGGGGAACCTTTCTGTGCTGAGTCACTAAAGTCTTAAATTTTACTGCGGTATTGGATTGAAGGCCATTCCTCTCTCCATCTTGAGAATTGCTGGTAATCAATCACTGGAATGAGGTCAATGGCTAAGTGAGAGGAAATCTGATTTCGGGGCCAGATGTGCGGCCAAAGTTTGCCAATTGATCTGCTCTTTGGTTGCCTACGATTGTAGAGTGGCCCAAACACCATAGGAGATTGATGACTATATTTTTGCTCCGAAGATTAATGATGGCGCTAGCTACTAGACCAGTCTGAGAGATTGTTTTCCAGTTGGTGAGAGATAGATGTTTGTGCAGAGAAAGAAGGACAGACTTGGAGTCAGAGACTATAAGGTGTTCGGAGGGGGAAGGCGCCATGTCATTAATATAGGAGATGGCCTTAAAAATGGCCCAGGCTTCCGCGGAGAACAATGTAAAGGAAACAGGTAATTTATGATACAGAGCGACATCTTCTGACCAAATACCAATACTGGCCTCTTTTAGGATGGGATCAAGAGAGGGATCAGTAAACCATTTTCGGAATGTGGCGTATTGCTGATGAAATTTAGTGTTGTAGATAGTGGCGATGGCTTGTGGATTGAAATTCTTTTTTGAAACTTCCGGGATGTCGACACAGTTAGACCAATCAGTAGTGAAGAGGGATGAGGTATGGATGGTTGAGTAAGATTGTATCTGTAGTTGGTGGAACCCGAAATTACGGAGAGTCTCCCGGACGAGCAGGCCAATCATGTTGGATTTAAAAATTCGGGTCGAAAGATCAGATGTTAGAGTATACTGCATTTGTGTGTTCTGTAATTGGAAAAGCCTGAGGATAAACTTGGTGAAAGTGGCAGGCCATCTGAGCACTGTAGGGAGGCAGTTACAACACGAATACAGGACGTCTATAGGAGTACTCTTCAAAGCAGACAGGATCCTTCTGAGGATATTGTGTTCCAGTGAACAGATGGGGGTCAGGTTGGACCGAGCAGTCAGCAGAAGGAAAGGCGCATATGGGCTGGATAAATTTTGGATGAGTGCAGTGAAAAGGGTCCATGCAACCCTAGAGTTTGGACCCCAGCTGTATTTACTGATGTGCGTGAAGAGACCCAGTATTTGGTCAGCTTGGTGTGGATCTTGGCACAGAGAGGGGACCAGGACAAGGTGTAAGTGAAGGGGATTCCAAGGTATGTATGTTGAAGTCGGACAGGGATTCTTTCATTATACATCGAGTCATGAACTGTGTAATTCGGATGAATAACATTCCTTGTTAAACCCCACAGTTGAAATTTGCATTTCAATTGGTGGGGTATGTCCATAAATTTGTGAACGCGATCAGCCTCAATTGTAGTTGTATTGTTTCCCTGAAGATGTAATTATCACGAAACGCGTAGGCAATTAAAGATTCTACTCTTTGCTAATTTCAGAAGTCCTTATTTTATAACAACTTTTGAAGTTGAAATTCTTTTAAGATGGAAATTATAAACCATCGTTTAGATTAATTCTACTCTCCACTGAATGATACTGCTAAGGTAACTCTAATAATTAACGACTTACTTAGTTTTCCATTCTTCGAGCATTTCCAACTTGACATTCTTGGTTTCAATCTCAGCTTGCAATCGAGTTTTCTCCTGTCGCAAAAGAACAGTCTGTGCTTCTAACGAGGATAACCGTGAATTCAGCTCCATACATCTTTCAGCTGACGATCTCTCTTTTTCCGTAATAATTGATAGTTGCATTCGAGCTTCATCTAAAATTAACATGGTACTTCGAGCTCTACTTTGTTACATTGCTACTCAAACACCAATTTTTAAATCTCACTTACTCAATCTGTCTGATAAGTTCTTTTCTACTTTTTCCCATGCAGAAGACTGACTAGAAAACGTTGCTTGTAGATTTTCGATTTGCCTGAGGAGTGGCCGTGAGGCTACAGAGGACGAAAAAAGCCATTAAAATAAGGAAAAAGAAAATATTGCAAGTAATCGTACGAAAGAGTGAGAACAATAGTTGGCACTGCATGTAGCCTCAACATCATAGGTACATAGAACGATGGCTGCCACGCATATACGGAGGGTTGATTCAGATATAACGAGACGACTTTGCAGTTCTGTTACGATGGTGTAATACCATGGCGCCACGTTGTTGGACTATCGCCCGGCACCGTAATTTCCACGAAGTAGGCAGACTTTGAGGGACTCCATGGGAAGTTCGTTCCACACCTGCCGACACACTTTCCATAGCCCATCAACGGTTCTTGGTCGGCGACTTCCGAGCCGTCGTTTCAGGAGACCAAAACCACAGAAATCCATCGGTGATGCGTCAGGAGATTTTACAGGCACATGAGAGAAAGAAATAACTCGTATGCCCGTCTCCTGTTCCATCTTCCTGTAGTAAGCCACAGATGACTTGGCAGTGTTCAGTCACTCACTTGTGTGACTGCGCGTTTTATGACGTCGCTCCAGCCCAAGATTGTCATGAATTACTCTGGAGACTGTTGCCTGTGAAATACCTTTCCTTTGGGCTAGACTTCTCTGTGTAGGGGAATTTTCTTTCAGCACTTCAGATCGGATTTCTCGCACCACCTGAGCTGGGCGTGTCGGCTGGGGCTCGTTTCTGGTCTGCTTCTCTGCTCGTCCACGTTCATTAGATGGTCGCTATTTGTTCTTTTTGATTATTCGACCCACAGTAGCTTTGGATACCACAATACCATTTCGTTTGCATAATTCCACAATGCACGAAAGACTGAAGTTAGCGTCAGAAAGGCCAAACATATGCCCTTCCCAAAAAGCTGTGATTTTGGAAGCCATGTTTCAGCACGAAATGTCCCAAATAACAGCAACAAGTGTATACAAAGCTAATCCCCATGAATAGTGGACGAGTCATGCAAATCACATTCCGTCAAGGTCATGCATTTAAAGTCGTCTCATTTTATCTGAATCAACCCTCTGTACACTGAACGACCAATTTATTACAGACACCCCGCTAATAACGTGTTGCACCTCCTTTAGCGACGAGAACTGCCTGAATATGTCCTGGCATGGATTAAACAAGGTATTGAAACCGTTTCAGAGGAATAGCAGCCCAGACTGACATCACAGCGTCCCTTAACTGGTGCAGGTTGGACGGTAATGTGAGAAGGCGTCGGATCGTTCTCTCCACTTCATCCCATAAATGCTCGATCGAGTCGAGATCGGGCGACCGAGCTGGCCACTGAAGCAGGTGGAAGTCCGCGTCATGTTCCTCGAACCAGTCCAAGACCATTTGAGCACGGTGACAGGGAGCATTGTCCTGCTGAAACCGTCCGTCACCATCAGGGAGCACAGTCATCATGAAGGGTTGCACCTGATCGGCAACAATGTTCAGGTAGTGTGGCGCTTTCGGGGATGTGTCTACGGATTCATTGGGTGTACTCTTGATAGACCCTTGCAACAGTTGTGCAGAAAATTTTTGTGTGTCGCTACATTTTATATTGAGACACCCATTCATCTGGCACCAACAATCATCCCCCGTTCAAATGTGGATAGCTCTCGGCGTGCTACCATTTTTGCAGCTAGTTTTGCTTACAATGACTGTGTGGTTTCAAGGAATCCTGTGCACCTGCAGTCCGAGAATGGAATCAGCGGGATCTGTCTCATTACGGACAGAGAACCTGATTGAAGGGGTGTGCCATGACTTTTGGTGAGTGAGTGTATAAGCAGAAACGAGCTCCGATGAACTCGTCCATTTACATTTTTGATTAGGGGTAAAATCCTGCCCACCTAGTCCGTAGGACCGTAAGGTAAAAACTAATCCATTTACAGTTTTGACAGCGGAAAAAGTAGAGGGAACGGACATTCATTGAAGAATGTCACAAGTGTACGGTGTGTGCCAATTGTGCAAGGATCAAGGCATGGCACAAACAGTTCAGGGAAAAATGGGTGTCATTAGGCAATGATGCACGGTCTGGAACACCGAATCGCATGAACGATGACATCGTCCAGCTGATTGATGGACTCATTACCCCGGACCGCCGAGTTACAGCGAAAGCCGTAGCCGCCGAGGACGGATTGAGCGTCGGAAGTGTTCACACTATCACAACGGAAAGACCGAACTGGTGCAAAGTGTGCGCCTAATGGGTGCCCCACAAGAGGAAGCATGTCGAATGGCTCACTGTCTTGATCACCTGTGATTACGCCATTTTTGGTCCCCTAAAAAAGGCTCTGAGGGGCAAACGATTCACTTCGGACGACAACGTCAAGCAGTACGTGCGGAAAAGGTTCACAACGCAGCCCTGGGAATTTTACGAGACAGCCATTGTGTCGCAGTGGGACAAGTGTCTCAACAGCCAGGGCCAATACTTCTGACATACAGTACTGGTTTCTGTTCCTAGGCCTCCTGCTCATTTCTTTTTGAACGCTCCGTATAAAAACTTCCAAGAACATTTTCTTCCTCTTTCGTCCTAAGGAAATAATCCTCCAAACAGCACCCAACTTTTAATTTACACCCTGTATATGTTCAAGATTTCTTTCCGTATATAGACAGACTACACCGACTTCTTGTAGAATCAAACTTCCAGAGAAAACTGTTAGCAGTCGACTTGCTCTATTTTTAGAATCACATACACTGTCATATCACTGAATTATGACCACCCGCTTAGTATTGGGAGCAGCCACCCTTTGCCACATTAACTGCTGCTAGGCGTCGTGGCATGGACTCACGAAGTGTGTGGTATGTGTCCGATGGTATGGCAGTCCATTCCGCTTGAAGCGCTGTCCACAGAGCTTCGAGAGTCATAGGTGGAGGGTCCAGTTGCCGTACATGGCAATCAAGGTGCTCCCACAGATGTTCGATTGGATTGATGTCCGGCGAATTAGCAGCCAAGGGAGCACTCGAAAGTCAGTAGAGTGTTCCTCGAACCAATTCAGAAGGAGACGTATCTTGTGGCAGGGTGCATTGTCCTGCTGGAACACACCATCACATTGGAGGAACGCTGTGAGCATGTACGAGTGCACCTCGTCTGCTAGGATTGACAGATAGTCACAGGCGAATCAGTGGACCCAACTGCTCTCAACAGAAGATCCCCCACACATGTACACAATCCCCACTAGCCAGTTTCCAGCCTACAATAGCCTCTTGTAGTCTCTTTTCATGCCGTTCATGCATTCGCCATCGCCCGTCAATCTTATGGAGCAAAAACCTTGACTCGTCGAAGAGGGCGACCTTAGCCCACTCGTCTGTGGTCCAATGGCGGTGCTCACGTGTAAAGTCTAGGCGTCGTTGACAATGACCCCTGGTAACATGGGTGCAGCAACCATGCGTCAACTGTTCAGGCCCATCCGTAGCAGGGTGCGTTCAATGGTAATGTCGGATACACTCCTGTCAGTTGATGGCCTGTGGCTCTCCTGTCACCTTTTACGAGTCGTCGTAGGTGCCGCTCACCCTGTTGGTGGATGGCTCATGACCCTTTAGGCCCGGCGCAAATGAGGCAACAATGTCGAAGCAAATTGTGTCGAAGCAACACGTTGCTTCGACACATGACGTCAGTGGAAACGTTTTTGTTGCTTGTTTTGGGGCAACAGATAGCGCAAATGTGGAAACCATTTCCTTCAACAGAGCGGCACCAATTCGTAAGCAGTAACAATTAAATGAAGATTTGAGAATGACGTAATTATTACGACAGGCGAAGATTAAGATGGATACCGGCGAAAACATCCATCTTTACGCAAATCGATTACTTGATTTTTTTATTCGAATAAATCGATTAGTTTGGAAAACCATGGGGGTAGGTAATGTATCTGTGGTCCAGGTCCTGCTATCTGTCATTACTTGATCAGCCATGCTGTTTGAACACGCGAAATGAAAGAGGTAGAAGCTCATTGGCTGTTGTCAATCACATGATAGAGTGGTGGAGGCAACCTTGTTGCTTAGATTTAACCAGGCTGATCGAGGCGACGGTAACCAGCGGATGCCTCTACATGTTGCTAGCAAGTCGCCGGAATGTTGTTTGCAACCATTTTCATTCCACAAACGAAGATTCCATTCGACCGATTCAGTCGCCGTCGCCTGATTGTTGCCCCATTTGCGCCGAGCCTTACAGTGATGGCGTTAGGACGCGATTTCTGTCCACTCTTTGTACACCTTCACTACAGCGGACCGTGAACAGTTCACAAATAGCGCCGTTTTGGAGATGGTGCCACCCTTGCTGTGATAGCCTATTATCATCCCTTTTTAGATGTCCGCTAAATCAAGTCATTTACCCATCTTGAGGCTCGTCCACCTGCCGTTTGATGCACCAGCTTTAAAGCTTTCTCAGCTTGTTATGCAAATTTTGCAATGTGTAATCGTTGTTGGGGCGAACCATGCGTGTGCCTCGAAGGGGTGTCAGTCATAATTCATTGATATGACAGTATATTGGAAAATTTGACAAAGAAATCAGGATCATATAACGAAAGATAGTTGCACTTTTCATAAATTACCTGCGGACGTATTCTGCATCAATTCTTGATTCCTAGCTTCAGCTTCTCGCAATTTCTGAAAACATAAAAAAAAAAAATTAAAATTATTTTTACAATCTACGATTTCTTTGATTTTGAACATTTCTTAAACTGACCGCTTTATCTAACGGAGAACGTAAATACAGAGTTTTGAGGAGTTAAAATTGAACGACTCTGACCTTCACCTTCTCTTCGAGATACTGTTCCTCTATCATCTAGTGCTTAGTGATATGTCTCCTGTTATGGACGGTATCTTACGATGACCGACTTCAGTTCTGCCATATTTGTTGGTTTATCCTTTCCACCATTTTTCTTCAGAATTGCCCAAACATTATCGATTGGATTGACATCTGGGCTGTTTGCTGGCCACGGTAAATATTCTATTCCTCTTTCTGCAAACCATTCGTGAACTTTGCGGGACCGATGACAAGATGCATTATCATCTTGATAGACGAAGCCATCATCGCCGTAATGTTCTTCAGCCGTCTTCAAAGCAAATGTTTTCAAAATACTGATGTAAGCTTCCGCATTTACAGTACTTGTAAGGAAGGCAAGATTACCCACACCCCTGTGAGTGATACTCCCCCATACCAAAACACCCTTTCCCGCCTCTCAATAGCGTCATTTGCTGGCAATCAGCATTAGAGGGAGGTAGTGTGTTGTGCTCTCGTCGGTTTTTGATTTGAAGGAAAATGACGGAACGACTGGAGCAGCGTTACTGCATCAAACTTTGCCAGAAACTGGGCGACAGCCAGGTGGAAACCATCCCGAAGATTCAGACGGCTTTCGGTGACGATGCTATGGGCCTCACACAGATTAAGGATTGGTACAACCGGTCGGCCATCAGCATGCCGAAATGACCAGGTCATTGCCAAAGTGAACGCTGTGGTGATGCGGAACCGTCGTGTGACTATCCGAGAAGTTGCGGAAGAGGTGGGCATCAGTACTTTTTTGGCACATTCCATTCTGACCGAAGATTTGGCCATGACGGCAAAATTCGTGCCGAAACTGCTGACGGCGGAGCAAAAGCAACTTCATGTCGACGTCTCACAGAACATGCTGGCCTCCGCAAACAGTGACCCCAACTTCATGAACACCATAATCACTGGTGACGAGTCCTGGGTGTACGGGTACGACCATAGCATCGTTACCAAAAGCCTCCAAATCAAAAACTGAGCAACCAGTTTCTGTCCTGCTTTCAGCTACGAAAGTTCAATTTGACTCCACTTCAAAAAGCAGAAATGTTGAATCGGGCAGAAGAGACGAAAACAGGAAGTGACATCACAAAGTTTTTCAGCTTCGTATTTCTGCCGTTGTCTTACCGCATATGGGACCCATGCTTAAGGGTGAGGCATCTCGGTATTTAATGGAGAAATCAAAATGGAACACCGCGATTCCAGTTCCAGTTTCTTTATCTACGTCATAGTCACAGAGATGGGGAACTTCAAGATGGTAAATTACGTCCATTACTTTCTTTGGATGTAAGCCAAGTTGACTTCAATGTTAGCAACCATCTTGTCCAACTTGAAGTTGCTAACCATGAGCACAATATGAGGCTGCAAGCTCATAACTTCTCATTGCATCGGTTAGCAAGTCCTTTGTCATCAATGTGATTGTAATGAATATCTCATGGTTTATTGGCGTCACTGAAACATACCAAACCTTCATCTAGGGTGACCATCCATCTACGTTGGTACCTTTACTTACGATGATCTTTTTGCCCTGCACTAAAACTTGTGTTGAAATGCCACCATTTAGGCTTAAGCTTGTCAGTCAACTAACTGCACTGACATATTCTCTAGGGAGAGTCAAAAATCGCAGTACACCCCGTTTTTTCAAAAACATTGCAGGAATTGGGAAATCTATCTCTTACAGTATGTACCGAACATGGCTGCCATCTTGAAATCGGCCATCTTGAATCTAAGTCAATTTTTTTAAATGGAACGGAGGTCGTGTGAT
This sequence comes from Rhysida immarginata, assembly GCA_023313115.1. Lineage (NCBI taxonomy): Eukaryota > Metazoa > Arthropoda > Chilopoda > Scolopendromorpha > Scolopendridae > Rhysida > Rhysida immarginata. Next base: position 581,326 of record JAHWFO010070451.1, on the reverse strand, counting down.
ATATCAAATAACATGAGCATTTTCTGACAATTTCATTCCTGTAAACAGATTTGAAGTAGAAGTTACGGTTCTAAAGTTACAACACATTGTTTCATTTTGTAGCAGGTAACTGAAGATGGCTTTGACTACGGAGGAGAGAATTGAGGTCATTTTGATGTCTGGAGAACGAAGTTTCCGTGTCATAGCTGCAGATTTTAACAACCGGCACCCAGAAAGACCTCCAATTTCACACAACACTCTCAGGTGCTTAATTAAGAAATTCCGACAAAAACTGGGACTGTGGTCGACAAGGCACGGAGTGGCCGTCCAATAAGTGCTACTGACGAGACAACCTCAACAATGGTTTTGGCGTCCTTTGTCAAGAGCCCACAACGCAGCACACGACAGAATGTGGAATCAGCCAGTCATCGATCGTACGAATCCTTCGTGCTCATCAATGGCATCCATTCAAGATTCAGATACTCCAGCACCGGCACCCAGATCACCTGATCTCACACCACTTGGCTTTCATCTGTGGGGTCATTTAAAGCAACTCATTTATGCAGAGAAAATCAGAAACAGATACCATCTCCAGCAACACACTGAAGAAGCGTGTACCAGCATTTCTTCGAAAATCCTTCTCCGAGTGAATGACGATTGGATTCAGGACCTTCAAATGTACCTTGACCAGCCTGTAATTCCAAACAGAATGTGTTGTAACTTTTGAACCATAACTGCTACTTCAAATCTGTTTACAGGAATGAAATTGTCAGAAAATGCTCATGTTATTTGATATATCACACGACCCCCTTTCCATTAAAAAAAAAAAAAAATGACTTAAGATTCAAAACGGCCGATTTCAAGATGGCGGCCATGTTCGGTAGTACATACCGTAAAAGATAAACCACCTCACCCATACCTTACTGGAATGTTCAGATTTCCCAATTCCGGCAAGGTTTTCGAAAAAATGGGGTAAACTGCGACTTTCGACTCGCCCTGTACAGTGCTTTAGTCATAAGAAGGTCAAAATCGTTCACTGTTAACTGCCTCAAGGTACTTGCCTCCTGCTCATCAACAATTTCTTGTCTTAGAGAATCTTCTCTTCGATGAGCCTGTTGCTCAGTCCGCGACAACGTGGAACGCAGGTCTTCTATCTGCATCACCAAAGCTTCTCGCTCGGCCTTAGCGTCGTTTTGAGCTTTTTCCAAAGCGAGTCTAACCTCTTCTTTTGTGGTGATTTCTGCACTTATTACAACTTCCTAAAATACAAGAAATGCAGACACAAATGAAAATCAACGTAGGAAAACTTTATCGTGTCAAAAGATCGTAAACAATGAATAAAATACCTGAACTTGCGATTCTTTTTCAATGTTGGAACGATGAAGTTCGGCCAATTCTCTACAAGAGAGAAGTTATATAATGGTCAATATTGCTTCTATACACAAAGATAGACATCATCTTTACTTAGCAGTAAGATAGTATTTACGTTAGCCACACACTTTGGTTTATCAACCATCCTCACAGGCAAAACGTGAGTGGGAAACCACCAAATACGAGGTGGTATCTGCACATCGCGCGATGACTGATCATGCGACCAAAGTAAATATATTTATTTTCTAAATACTGGGGGGCTGTCCACCCCAGACCCCCCCTCTAACAGACTGATATACATTGAGTTAGCAAAGCTCTTGGGAGAGTTACTTAATATCTGGTCGGGCCGCCTCTGGCCCTGTGGAGTGCAGCAATACGGCGTGGTAGTGAGTCTGCAAGTCCCTGGTACACTTCTGGAGGCAGTTGGCACCAGATAGTCTGCAGAGCCGAAGATAGTTGCTGCCCGTTTGTGGGCGGATGATCCAGTGCCTGGCGCCTGACTTCAACAGCATCCCAGATATGCTCGATGGGAATCATGTCAGGGCTCCGGGCTGGCCAGCTCAGTCGTTGGACCTCTCCTGCATGCTCCTCGAACCATTCGCGGACGACATTGGAGCGATGTGGTGGAGCATTGTCACCTTGAAAGACAGCTACGTCGTCAGGGTGTTGAAACGTGCCATTTCTGATTAATCACTTATCCAAGCTCTTCCCACAACGTCTAATGGTCCATTCCCAAAATCCGTTACCCCTGTGAATCCGTGAGCCATGCCCATCAATCAATGTGCTTGCTATCCCATGAGTTTTGCTAACTCCGTGTATATTTCTGCATACATTTCCTCCAGCGCCGAATATATTTTTCGTCGAGTCCTGCCTGCACGATTGCTCTTAGGCCTTTTCAATCTTGGCTGTTAGTTTAAACTTTAAACTTTAAACTCTGGTGGGGATTTATTAGATTTCAATGCAAAAACGAGCGTTAAAACGCAAAAATCTACGTACGAGAAAAACGAAACTTTAAAGAAAATTCGAAACCTAAGAGACAAAATTTTAAAAAATAAAAAATATAAAACCATCTTCGCTTTTATCTTCAGCTTCTTTGCCCCTACCGTCTATCCAGCTATAAGAAATTTTAATTAAAAAGCGCAAAAGAAATATGCCAACAGGCAACTTGTTCTCCTTAAAGACAAATTTCATTTCCCGTTTTCACTATATCCGTGTGTGTGTGCGCACCAATCATAAGCTGGCTGCGGGAATTGGCCGTTGTGAGCGGGAGCAAAGCGAGTCAACGCCACCTGTTTTGTAAGTGGCGTAGAGCGAGTGCGCGCTGCCGTCACCTAAAAGGGAAGACTTATCCTAAAAAAAAAACGTGTTTCCTGACGTGTTTTGTGTCTTTAGATTCATTATAAAACTATAAACGCATTCGGAACATACTTTGAGGTGCGATACGTTTTCACTGTCGGCCATTATTGAAAGCGTTTGAATGTGATCAGATTTGAAAGTTGATAATGTTGGTCGTGTAGTGAACGATAAGGGCGGGAAGTTTTTAGATGGAGTGCTCACGCTGATCGATGAACATGGGCAGACTGGCAGTCTAAATCATACTGGGCAGGTACCGGGAATAATCTGCCCTCAATCACGAGAAACTAAATGCATCCGTCCGGCCTCGGGATTCAATCCGCCGCTGTCGATGAACGCTCACGCTCGATTGCTATCGGATGTGAAGTCATCGATAAATTCTTCAATAAATATGAATCTAGGAATGCATTGTCACTACTCATTTCATATCGTTGAGAGAACAATATGAAGTAGGCCTAAAATCGTGGGTAGAAATTTTTTTTTTTATTTTTGTAAAATCTCCAACAGTAACGCCGCGGCGGCTGATACGCCGCACACACCAAAATTTTCACTTTTATTAACAGAAACGCCGCGGCGCTACTGCCGAAAATTACGGTAATAGGCAAATGAACTTTTCCTTACTTTGTTCCTTGCATACAAATGTTTGTTATTACATGTAAACTCATATAAAATATTACAATATTCATTTCCAAAACAGTTGGGACAATGCAAAATATATAGAAAAAACAAAAAGGGATGATGTAACAAAACTTTCTCGCGAATACAAAATAGCAGATACGTTTATGAAATGACATAAATATACTGTGTGCACCAAAACATTTTGTATCGTGGCCGGGACGTTCATTTTGAATGGGGGTGTTGCAACACGTTCCAAAATAGTAGGGACATACGTTGTAGAAAGCGCCGTTAGTAGTGGAATAATCTAGAACGATGACGTCGTACTACATTCCGTATAAATAACAGTTGCCATCCGTCGTTCAGGTAACTTATTCGGAACGATGGGTCGAGGCAAGCCAGTTAGCGAAGATCTTCGTGTTCGAATCATTCAAGAATTCACAAATAACGTTTCTCAGTGTGCAATAGCCAGAAGATTTAACCTGTCATCATCTACAGTACATAATATTATCAAGCGCTACCGAGATAGTGGTGAGATCACAGTTCGGAAAGGCCAAGGTAGAAAAACCTATTCTGAATGCTCGAGCTCTTCGGATCCTCCGATGTCACTGCGTCACGCATAGGAATGCTGCGATTACGGACATAGCCACGTGGGCCCGCGATTTCTTCGGGAATCCATTATCGTCGAATATTGTACGCCGGTGCATCCACAAATGCAAACTTAAGTTATACTGTGCACAACGGAAGCCATACATCAACAAACGACAGCAACGTCGCCGTCTGATATGGGCTCGAGCCCATCGCAATTGGTCCCAAGCACGCTGGAAGAACATATTGTGGTCCGATGAATCAACCTTTACGATTGTTTACAGAAATAATGGACGCCGTACACTCTGGACCAAAGACGAAAAGCATATTCCCGCGTGCTACAGGCGTTCGGTACAGAAACAACAGTCTGTCACGGTCTGGGGCTGTATTAGTGGCCATAGAACGGGAGACTTGCACATCTGCAATGGCACCGTCAATGCTGAAGCGTATATACAGATCCTGGAACAAGCTACGGTGCCATCTAAGAGGCGCCTGTTTGGACGACGTCAGTGTATATTTCAACAAGACAACGCCAGACCGCATGCAGCGCGCATAACTTCTGCATGGCTACGTCGACAGCGCATTCGTATGTTGGACTGGCTCCCTTGCAGCCCGGATCTGTCGCCTATAGAAAACGTTTGGCGTATTATTAAACGAAAACCACGACAGCGACGACCCCGGACAGTTGAACAGCTGAAAACCTATATCCAACAGGAATGGGACAGAATTCCGGTTACGGTGTTAGAAAGATTGGTGTCATCGATGCCCCAGAAGATTAATTTATCGTTTATGTATTGTAATGCGTTGAAATAAACGGCATTACAATAATCCAAACAAATGTGTTGGAGTTCTTCTTATATGTTGCACTGTCCCAACTTTTTTGGAAATGAGTATTGTCAGTTTCTTCTGTTGAAATTTCATGGAAAACAACGACTTCCCAAACTTTTGTCCACCAGTGTAGTGTTGCCTATGAGGATGGTGGATAGATCAAAAGACGCTAGCAATAATAAATGCTATGCTATTGTTAATTCAAATATACATAAATTTTGAAAAAAAATTAAGTTTTCTACTTGTATGATGTATCCAAAACAGATTTCATGCTCTTGACTTTTTCTTGAGCATCTTCTAAATCACTCTGCATGATTGAAGACATTAACAATATTACTCATTTTAAATAACATTCAATACACACAAGCGAAATTCAATCACAAAGACAGTATAAAACACCTTCAAATTGGAGATCTCCTTTTCTTGCTTCTGTACTGTATTTGTCAGCTGACGTATGGCATCTGAAAACGACGAAAATTGTTTTCAATATAATTGTAGTAGTAATCCACTAGGCCTATATTAAATCTTGAAACACATAAGAAAGTTAGGTTTAAAGATTCTGTATCTTGATTCATTAAGCTATCAAGGGGGTAGTTAGAAATGTCAAGAGATTAAGAAACAAGTGACGAAGTTCATTGGATATCAGAGATGGCCTACCGCTCGTCACAAACATTGGTACTGCCTCCAGAAAATTCATCTCACCACTTCGTTAAACGTTTCCATAAACGGGAACGAGTGCTTTGTGAATAAGCATTCCTTGTGCCTGGTAAAAACATAAGACCGAGCACATCGCATTTGGAGGGATTCTCGATCAGCACAACCATTGCATACAAATGTTACTTGAAGTAGACACCATGTATCCAATATCTAATATACAGGTTCGGGACACATTAATATGACCACCTGCTAGTATCCGGAATATCCACCTTTGGCGGCAAGCACAGCAGCTAGTCGATGTGGCAGAGAGTCAGTAAGTCCTCGGAAGATGTTTGCAGGTATTTGGGACCATTCGGCAATCAGTGCGTCCCGTAATTCCATCACCGTGCGTGGTGGAGGGTCCAGCTTGCGGACATGGCGATCGAGATGGTCCCACAAATGTGCAATGGGATTGAGGTCCGGGGAGTTTGGTGGCCATGGGAGTAGCCTGAATTTATCCTCATGCTCCTCGAACCAGTCGTGGACAATTTTGGCATTATGGCAGGGACCATTGTTCTGTTGAAAGGTGCCATCACCCTGAGGAAACACTGTCGACACGAAGGGGTGTACCTGATCTGTGATGATCGTCAGGTAACGAACAGCATTCAATGTACCCTCCAGCGGTATCATTGGTCTCAGACCGTACCATGAAAACATCCCTCAAACAGTCACACCTCCCCCATCAGCCTGTCGTCTGCCGACGATGGTGTCGGGATGCATGTTCTCAGTTGCCTCCCGGCGAATTCTCTATCGTCCGTCCACTCTGTTCACCAGAAACCACGACTCGTCACAGAAAGCAACCCTTTGCCACTCAGCCGAGGTCCAATGGCAATAGTCCATTGCGAATTGGAGGCGTTTTCGGCGATGCTCAGGCATCAAAATGGGTGCTGTTACCATACGCCTGCTCCAGAGCCCCAATCTCAGGAGGGATCGTGGCACTGTCTTAGTGCTGACACGCCTAGTGGCCCCACTGTTCATTTGCCTTGTCAGTTGCTCAACAGTGGCACGCCGATTGCTCTTGGACAGGCATCGTAACCGGCGCTCGCCTCTAGGATTGATGGCCCCACAGTTGCTTCTTCTATTGCTCGAAACTGCCTGGTTCGTCCAGTTGTGGTACACCTTCACAACGGCAGCCCTAGAGCAGTTCACAAAGATGGCCCGATAGCCAATGACCATCCTCTTTTGGAGGTCCGACAAGTCACTTGCTCTGCCCATGACTGCAACAATTGCTGTGTTAACGGATGCTACCACACGTCTGCTGTTGTCAGCTTTTAATGATATGCAATGATTTTTCATCTGTTCCAACATGTTCTAGGAGAGGTGGTCATATCAATGTGTCCCGACCCTGTATATCCAATACATCTAACAGCTAAAGCCAATATATGCCCAAAAATATAACTTGTCTGCCTAACCTGTCATAAAAGGGGTTCGCGAGTCGAAAAATTTGGGAACCACTGATTTAGACTAATAATGTTTACCCTGTCATGAATGGTCCAGACCCCCAGGTTAGACTTCAGCCCTTTCCATGTATACTCCGTGAGAGCTAAGTGATGTTGCCACCATTATGGTAGATATTTTACAGCCGCACTGTACTATCTTTTGGGGTATCATGTACCCTGGCTGCTTCAGGGCGTTATTGCCCAGAAATTTCATATCACGTACAGGCTTCGTCATCTCACTGAAGAGAGCGTAGTGGCTGGGTGCGAGATCTGGTGAATGCCAACAACGTGGAAAGTAGTTGATTTGATTTGACGAGGGTGATTGAGACCGGTTTCCCCACTCCAAGTCATTCATCAGTTGGGAGGCGAACGGCCGACCATTGCTTTTTCTCTTCTCAGCGGTTTTATTCCCACTTTCAGATCTCCTCACCCAGTTGAACGCTGTCGTACGTGATGGGACACTATCATCACACCCAGCATGCAATCTGCTGTAAGAAAGGTTGCCTGTCAGATAGCGTGCTCATGACATTTACTGGCCTCCACATCATTATTCACTCTTCAAGGTCGACTCTTAAAGACCACTGACACAATATTTTGTTTAGAAATTTGAGGAAGCATACATTACCAATTTGTTTCCGTTCTATCTCTTCTTTGGCTGACAGTGCTTTTCGGCTTCTTTCCAGCTCATTCAGTTGTTCTTCCAATTTTTCTCTGAAAAAAAAAACCTTGCATTAATCACTAAACTACATCTCGGGACAGGTTAACCTTGCTATGTAGGAGCAAGCATATGCCACGGATAAGGCCAAATGCATGCACGGTTGAAATATACGAGGGTCAGTCAAATGAAAACCAGAAATATGAGTCCTTTAGTGGGTCAAAGATGTGGAAGTCGGAGGGCGCAAGGTCGGGAGAGTAAAGAGGATGAGAACACCTGTTGAGAGGAGTCCACGGCACTTGGTGCGTATAGCAGGTTTCATAATGTCACGCACCAATTCACTATAGATGGCACTGGTCACCGTCTTGCCCTTTCCTGTGGATGGCTGGCTGTGGAACTTTTTCGGCTTTGGTGATGTCGAGTGCCGCCATTCCTTACTGAAGCGCTTGGTCTGTGTTTGGTAGTGACGGGCCCAGGACTCGTCTCCAGTCAAATCTGCTCCAAAACAGGTGTCACCAAAAAGTTCGTAGCAGCACACCAGCTCCTGGTTGGCATCAACTCGCCTCTCCATCTCGGGCGTCAGCTGACGAGGGACCCAGCTTGTGGCCTTTCCGGTATTTCAGCTCATCATGGACAATATGCTGAGCAGAGCTCATCATTGTCATCGACGGTGACCTGTCTATCCTGCAGAATCATTTCCTCTGCCGCTGCAATCCAAACTTGTTGTGCTGCAGCTGAATTTCTAACAACCATTCGTACACCCGAGTCTGTGTCAACATGCATCGATGGATTTCTATTGGTTTCGTGTCTCCACTGTGTAAGATACGGATCACTCCGCGCTGTTCATCTTTGGTGCATTCCAACAGAGAGGCCGCCACATTAGAAATGACCATATGATGCTGGTAGGTCATGTGGGGATGCGGGACCAACGTCAATTGACGGCGGGAGAGTCCACGTGCATGCGCACCGGGTCTGATCGCAACGGAAGCGGTATTTGATTTTCTACAGCGGTTTTCCGGTTTTCATTTGACTCAGCCTCGTAAATATCTAGCCCTAAGTACCAATGGTGAAAATATCTAGAATTTAGACCACTTATTGTGTTCCCCCCAATACACAAACCTTTGACAACGACGGATATTCCTCCCCCAACAAGGCAAACGCCTTTCTGTTCCTCCACCCTTTAGTTACTGAACTCGAACCTAAAATCCTGCAAGCGTTTGGTACAAAATAAAACTACCAGGGGCTTGAATAAGTTTTCGCAGTTTCCCGACAGATGGTACGGTATCTTAGCATTTTTGCATTGGGCAATACTACAGCCAACGTCATCGTACAGCGCCACCATTAGGCTCGAAATGGCAGTATGTGCATTTCCGCTGAAACATTAACAACATATACTTTTATAGCTCGAAACATGTCGACGTTCGTGCTAACAAAGGTGCATTTGCGAGGAATCCTACCGCATTACTTTTTTCGGTGACTGGCAATGAAAGGTGGATACATAATGATAACCCAAAGCACTACGATAAAATCGTGGGGTAACTCCAGCCATGCATTAACATCGACAGCAAAGCCGAATATCCATGGTTCCAAGCTCATGCTCTGTACTTGGTGGGATCTGATAGGTGTAGTCTAACAATTTGAGCTCCTCAACCCAACGAAACCATTACGGGAGATCACTATCAACTACAATTGATGCGTTCGAGCCTAATATTGAAGAAAACAATGGCTACAATACAAGGATCGACACAACAAAATCATTTTGGAGCATGAAAACGCTCGGCCACAGGTTGCAAAACCAGTCAAAACCTAACTGAAAACGCTTAAATGGGTCGAACATCACTCAATCTGACAGCCACCTGTTCCATTCGTATGAAGATGCCAAAAAAATGGGTCGATTTGTGGATAACCTCAAAAGATGAGTCGTTCTTTCGACATGGTATTCGTATGCTGCCAGAAAGATGGAAGAAAGTAGTGACCAGCGACGAACAATACTTTCAATGTTGTGAAATGAAGTCTCCAACTTCACGAAAAAAAAACAAAACAGCGAGAACTTATTCAAGCTCCTGATACCACTCTAGAATCAATCTTCTTCAGAGACTCTTAGCTTCTACAAACAATATCATTGCCATCTCTTGGTACGAACATAAAACCAAATCATGTATTTCTCAGTTTATACAGAGTCGGAACACATTAATATAACCACCTCTCCTCGAACATGTTGGAATGTCCCATGGTATGCAGATGAAAAATCATTGCATATCATTAAAAGCTGACAACAGCAGACGTGTAGTAGCATCCGTTAACACAGCACTTGTCGCACTCATGGGCAAAGCAAGTGACCTGTCGGACTCCAAAAGGGGATGATCATTGGCTATCGGGCCAAGGGGGGCAGCATTCAGAAACGGCCACCTTTGTGAACTACTGTTGTGAAGGTGTACCGCGACTGGACGAACCAGACAGTTTCCAGCAACCAATCGGCGTGCCACTGTTGAGCAATGACACAGCAAATGAACAATGGGGCCACTAGGCGTGTCGGCACCAAGAAAGTGCAATGATCCCTCTTGAGGTTGGGGCTCCGGAGCAGGCGTATGGTAACAGCACCCATGTTGACGCCTGTGCATAGCCAAAAACGCCTCCAATTCGAAACGGACTATCGCCATTGGACCTCGGCCGAGTGGCAAAGGGTTGCTTTCTCTGACGAGTCACAGTTTCTGGTGAGCAGAGTGGATGGACGATGGAAAATTCGCCAGGAAGCATCTGAAAACAGGCGTCCCGACACCATCGTTGGCAGACGACAGGCTGGTGGGGGAGGTGTGACTGTTTGGGGGATGCTTTCGTGGTATGGTCTGAGTCCACTGATACCGCTGGAGGGTACACTGAATGATGTTCGTTACCTGACGTTCGTCACAGTGTTTCCTCAGGGTGATGGCACCTTTCAACAAGAGCATGAGGATGAATTCAAGCTACACCCATGACCACCAAACTCTCTGGACCTCAAACCCATTGAACATTCGCCATGTCTGCAAGCTGGACCCTCTACAATGCACGGTGATGGAATTACGGGATGCAATGATTGCCGAATGGTCCCAGATACCTGCAATCATCTTCCGAGGACTTATTGACTCTCTGCCACGTCGACTAGCTGCTGTGCTTGCCGCCAAAAGTGGATATTCCGGATACTAGCAGGTGGTCATATTAATGTGTCCCGACCCTGTATTAATAAAACCTTAATCAAAGAAGAACTCAATTTGTTTTAAATTTGAAAACAGTGAGAAAAGAGCGAAAAATGCATCCAGTGTTCTAAAAAAAATGTATAAACACTTCATCAAACACTAAATTCTTACAGACATCAAGGGATGAGGATAACTTCCCTTGGACTTCTACAATTACAACAGGTGTTCAAAGTGTTATCATAAGCGTTTGAATATGGCGAACAATTCTCCTATCCATTTCCCTAGAAAACTGTATCAAGTAATCTCTTACGTATAGAGAGCAATATGGTCTTCCTCGATCAGGGTCTTCTTCATTCAATGAATGTACGAGGCCTGTGAGAAAAGTATCAGACCTAATTTTTTTTGCGAAAACCTGATGGATTTGGATCGTGCGCGCTTGCATGAGCCGATCCAACTTGAAACTTTGTGTGTGTGCGTGAATTTTTTCCCGCCTCTCAATAGCGTCAGTTGCTGGCAATCAGCATTAGAGGGAGGTAGTGTGTTGTGCTCTCGTCGGTTTTTGATTTGAAGGAAAACGACGGAACGACTGGAGCAGCGTTACTGCATCAAATTTTGCCAGAAACTGGGCGACAGCCAGGTGGAAATCGTCAGTCGTCACAGTGGAAGCATTACTCGTCACCACGACAAAAGAAGGCCCGCCAAGTGCGCAGCAATGTGAAAGTTATGCTGACTGCTTTCTTTGACTCTCGCGGTGTGGTACACCACAAATACGCACCACAGGGTCAAACAATCACAAAAGAGTACTACAGGGATGTCCTCCGTCGCCTACGTAATGCAGTGTGGCGCAAGAGGCCGCAGTTGTGGTCTACAGGCAATTGGTGCCTCAAAACCAGACTACCGTGGTACAACAGGCTCCTTACTCTCCTGACCTGGCCCCCTGCGACTTTTGGCTGTTCCCCAAACTCAAGAGGCCATTGAAAGGAACGCGATTTCAGACAAGAGAGGACATTATGGCTGCAACGACAGCCGAGCTAAACTCCATTCCGAAAGACGCTTTCCAGGAATGCTTCCAACAATGGCGGCACCGCTGGGAGCAGTGTGTGGAGTCCCAAGGAGACTACTTTGAGGGTGATTAGGCTTCCAATGCTCCAGGTGTGTAATTTTTTTTCCCCCGGCCGAAGGTCTGATACTTTTCTCACAGGCCTCGTACAGTCCTGGACCAGCCACAGGTCAACCTCATCTCAACATGAGGGATGACATGATGCTGGAAGATGTTGCTCCTGCGGTGGTAGATGCCTTATAAATTCATCCAACTATTTCTACTGAACTATTCCGAAAAACGACCATTCCGTAATTTTAACTTATAATGATTACTGATGTTTACTAATCGTATTACAGTCAACAACAAAAATATGGCTCGTCGAGGGTCTAGCAGAGAACAGTGGGTGCTAGAGAACTGTATGAAGAGGAAAAGTCAAGAAAAACATTAACCAGTGCACACCAACCTATCAGTATTACAATGTGTAAAGCTAACGTGGGCAGTGACGTTATGCAAATTAGATAATAATGATTTCATCAAACACCCCTCTAAACACCAGTGACAAAAATATAGCTCGTACCCGGAAAAGTTCAAAACATAGGCGGAGGAGGTTTTTAACGGAGGTTGTTGGAACAATTCTGAATTGTGTTGCTGCATTCCGTACTGCGATTTGTATGCATTTGTGAATAATGCTTTGTCAGAAGCGATTGTCTTCAGAGGAACAAAGCGCAATCAAGGCGTATCGTGAAGCGGGACTCAATTTCACAGAAATCAGTAAACGTTTAAACAGAAGCCGTAATGTGGTACGTGATTTCTTGAAAAATCCAGACCAATATAGTAAGAAGCATTCACCGGGTCGACCTCGCCTGTTCGATGTCCGAGCTGAGAGACGGATCATCCGATCTCTGAATCCGGGGAATTGCACCTCTTGCAAGAAAATATGCCGAGACAATCACATCGACCTCAGGCATCTTCGTACCGTGCAGCGAATCTTCCATAACAGTGAATTTGTTGGGTGGAGAAAGATCAACCGAGTACCAGCATTGAAACCGCAACATTGCGAGCAGAGACTGAACTTTGCAAATGCAAATTTGGACCTAGATTAGACCAAAGTTGTGTTCTCTGCTGAGAAGCAGTTCAACCTTGATGGTCCCAATGGACTTGACTGGGAAAGGTTGGACTCCCGTGCACCCCAGCATGTCAAGAAGCGACGTCAAGCTGGTGGTGCCACGGTAGTGGTGTGGGGAGCAATTGGATATCTTGGGAAAGTTCCACAGTGGTCGTGACTGGACGAATGTGCTCCCTAGATTACTACGAACTGCTTCGCCAACATCTCCTCCCTGGCATCAGAGAAATCGCCGGCTAGGACCGATTATTTCAACAGGATAATGCACCGTGCCACAGAGCCGCCAACTCCATGAACTGGTTACGTCGCAACAGGATCAAGATTCTGGACTGGCCTAGTCTTTCTCTGGATCTCAACATCATCGAGAACCTATGGGCAGAGCTGGTTCGCTTGGTGTAAGCTGACGATGGAAGACAATTTGATACGGTGGAAGCGCTTACTGAAACTATCCATGAGTGCTGGGGCAACATCCAACAAACATACGTGCAAAACTTGTACCACGCAATTCTAAACTGGCTCATTGCAGTGCAGAGTGCACATGGAGGTCCAAGTGGTTATTACTGTACAGAAAAATGTATCTTTTTGCTGATATGTTCCCTGTTATTCAAATACGAGGATGGGCTGAAAAGTAATGCCTCCATGGCTGTAACTTTTTTTATTTTTTAACCGATTTTCAAAATTCTTTCTGTATCTGATACTCACATTTCTCCTCCATGTAATGCACTATTCACTTTTCGACATAGTCACCAATGCGTGACTAGTCGGGTGAACCCGTCGGAGAGGAATTCCGGGGTTGTCGTCGACACGAGGATCGAACGGCAGCTTCGGATCCTCTTCTGCAGCACGATAACGCCCGTCCGCACACGATCGCCACACATCAGAGGGGGTTGCAGCGCCTACAGTTCAAAGATGAAAAACTGCACTTCAAAAACGAAAGACTTTGCACCTTGCGACTTTCACCGCTTCCCAAAGAGGAAAGAGCACCTTAAGGGACATGAGTTGCGTTCTGACGACGAGGTGAAACCTGCCGTTCGGTCCCGGTGTCGACAACAACCCCGGAATTCCCCTCGATGGATTTGCCCGACTAGTCACGCGTTGTTACAATGCGTGGAAAGAGATGGGGACAATGTCGAGAAGTGAATAGTGCATTACATAAAGGAGAAATGTGAGTAAAAGCAGCACCGAGCTATATTTTTGTCATTACTATCCAGTTTGCATGAATTCACTGCCCACCTTAGCTTTACACATTGTAATACTGAAGGGTCGGTGTGCACAGTTCTTTATTGTTTTCTTGAATTTTCCTCTTCATACAGGTCTCTAGCACCCACTGTTCTCTGCTAGCAACTCAACGAGCCATATTTTTGTTGTTGACTGTAAATGAAAATGTTTGTTCAATCAGGGCAATCTTTAATATTGTGGCTGCTCTTATAATTTTGTCCACCCTCTAGAAACCTTGTGCTCTATTCATTTTCGCCATCACAGAAAAGTTAGAGATAGTGTCTGGTAAAGTGTGCATACATTTGTTAGAAACTCTGCATATCTACGAAGGTAAAAAATTAATAGTTATACATTAGCTTTACTTTTGTTGTTTAATGTGATTCTCGTTTTCCTTTTCTTTAGTTCTCAGCTTTTTAATTATGTTCGTATGTTGCAATTGCTGCTTGGAGAGTTTCTCACCTACAACAAATAAAAAAAAAAAAATTAATTAAGGAAAAAAAAAAAGGCAGATGGCACTGCACTCCCCACAAAACATTCACATTATTCCTATACATTTTAAACTGTGGCAAAATAAGACTGCTGACTAAATCAGTGACAGTATACAGGGTGGGGACATGTTAATATGACCACCTCTCCTCGAACATGTTGGAACGTCCCATGGTATGCACATGAAAAATCATTTCATATCATTAAAAGCTGACAACAGCAGACGTGTAGTAGCATCCGTTAACACAGCAATTGCCGCCGTCATGGGCAGAGCAAGTGACCTGTCGGACCGCCAAAAGTGCATGAGCATTGGCTATCGGGCTAAGGGGGGGCAGCATTTCAGAAATGGCCACCTTTGTGAACTGCTCGAAGGCTGTTATTGTGAAGGTGTACCGTGACTGGACGAACAAGACAGTTTCGAGCAACCAATCGGCGTGCCACTGTTGAGCAACTGACACAGCAAACGAACAGTGGGGCCACTAGGCGTGTCGGCACCAAGAAAGTGCAACGATCCCTCTTGAGGTTGGGGCTCCTGAGCAGGCATATGGTAACAGCAGCAGTGTTGACGCCTATGCATCGCCGAAAACGCCTGCAATTCGTTTGCGTCCCCGGTCTGGTTGCAGTCCTAGAGTTCAGGTAGATTCAAATCGTTCAATCATTTTCCTTAAGTTAGTTATGCTCATCAGTCCTCTTCGTAACGTTTTCAATTGCCGGAATTCACAAAGGGCAGCACTTGCATTGTCGCTCTTCTGATAAAACAACTTGACTAATAACGGTCAGGAATTCGTTTGTGAATGATGGGAAATCCTCAGCCTTGCCTTTTATTGTCATGATTGCTCAACACGGAACGCACTTATGCAAATGTATTCATTGTTTTCTTAAAATAAGCGCCCCTAAGGCAACTTTTGGTACTATTTTTTTTTTTGCAGGAATCGAAACTGCATGTTCCACTAAGTATATACACCAAAATGTATGGCATTTGGCCTAATAGAATTCCCGCTAACGAGCTCTGAACACCACACGTTATTTCTTGCCCACCCAGTACTTGTTGGAATTCGATCAAATTTTAACCATATACACAATTATATGTACCCTATTATTACCCAAATAATACAATGGGGCCGCATCTATGGCTGTGACCACAAACGGTGTAGCATCACGAATTCGGAAATGAATATCCTAAAGCGATGTATACAATTGATCCTCCCATGCTCTGAATCTAGGAATTGCGAAAGCATGCTCCCTTCCTCTCGTAAAAAAATTTGTTTGGCTCATTGGATAAAGTTTATCTGTTCTTTGAACGGCATCCAAAACGACAGCAGCTGTTGGAAAACCACATTGAAAAAGTGTGTCCCGACAGTTCTCACCACAAGCTCAAGTCCTTGTGCTAAACGAGATGGATTGCTCGACATGAAGTCCTAGAGCTCATGCTAGAACTATGAAGTTGTCATCTCGTGCTTCGAGCATGTATGCAGTCCCCATGATAGAAATAAAGAATGGAGTTCAGATGCGATCTCTGATGCTAAGTCACTATGCCTAAATATTAGCACCTTTGAAACAATCATCACTCTTGTCGTTGTTCAAAATTGCATGGTTTTTCTCAAAGGACTAACTGTTTCTCTGCAAGGTCGTTCGTGAGACATCGTCAGAACTTGCAGATTTATAGAAGTTGTTAAAAGTACGACGGATCACATCTTTGCTCTAAGGCAAATCTTTGAGAAATCCTGGGAGTATGCAAAAGAGGTCTAC